>JAUPFT010000020.1:2370000-2435000 GCA_036936625.1 Parnassius smintheus behrii | reverse complement strand
TCAATCATTCATTTTTTTTTCATCATCCATTACAGCCCTTCACAAGTCCACTGCTGACCGTAGGCAAGGAATACCACAAAGCAACGTCCTGAGCCACCAGAATCTATCATTTTCCTGGTCGTTATTATTCGAACAGGATTATATAACTACTTTTATATTTGATAATAGTTACGAACATGTTGAGTATTGCTCATTAATACCCAAAAACCCCAATGCTGGAGGAGTCTCTTTCATAGGAGTTAGTATTTATCCTAATTACACTTGGCAGGCATTGGACATCACAGGAACAAACGTATTGCCACCTTTATACCTGCGAGTTTCCAAAGTTGGTATATAATATCTGATGAATACATTCACAGCCGTCATCACGACACTCGCGATTGTGTGTGGACTCTCTCACGCTTTATTTTACTTATATCGATTATAGCCGGCTCCTTAGCTCAGTGGCTTAGCTATGAGCTACAGCGCCATGGGCCGCGAGTTCGAATCCCGCACGCAACATATATTTGTATGACCTACAAAAAATTGTTCCGGGTCTGTGTTTTCGTTCTTGTAATATGTATGCATGTTAACTGCCCTCACGATACAGGAGAACAAGGTGACATTTTTTTCCATAAAATATTGTAGATTATTTTAAATTTTATTAATACTCTTCAACAATTTCTATGAAGACTGGTTATTCAAAAATTTACAAACGAAGTTGCTATAATGTTTGTGTGCGTAAAATAACCTTGAATAATATGCGTCCAATTACTAAACGTAGCTTTTTTTATTCGAAGGTGGTCACAGGTGACAATGGGCTGCAACAGCCACATACTAGGACTGTAGTATTCTTAACTCCAATTTAAAAAAAAACTTGTCTTTATTTCATACATACAAAAAAAAGTAAAGTTCAGGGCGTAAAATTACAAATACAAAGTATTATAACGCCGACGTGCATTAAACAAGGTTTACTTCCATACTATGATTTAGATGGACACTTTTTATTATACACCACTTAAAGCATAGATAGTGTATGGAATAAAATGTACATTTGCACAGTGCTTAACAGCAAGCTCTCCTAGGCCATCTTTATAAATATGTTAATTGTATATTTGTTTTGATAATGATTAATTTTGGTATTACGTGTAGTCGCTGACACTGGCATGTGTGCACCTTTAAGTACAAACCTTAATATTACTATAATATCGTTAAACGTAGGTGCTTGCATCTTATTGCTGGCAACTGTACCTAACTACGTGCTCAAGATCAGCTGTTGTTGCTTGCATCAATCAAGCAAACGCGTCCGATAATTTATGTTTATATTCACATTTGTTAATATGTATGTGGATAGTGTATATGACTACAAATTTATTCTTATTATTACATTAAGCTAGCATCAATTTGTATAACAAAAAAAAGGAATTTTAAGAGAAGTGTTTAGCTTTTCTTAATAAAATAACGTTGACAAACAAGCACACGGTCCACCTGATAGTAAATAGATGCTGTAGTTCATAGACAATTACATCGATTCTCAGTTAAGAATCAAATGCCTACATTCCAGTAAAAAGGGTGTCTGGTTCTCTACACTCGCCATACGGAACACAGCTGCTATATTACGATGGTATTCTATGAGAGTGTGGTTCTTCTTCAATAAAACTCCTTCAATTTTCTCCTTCTCCTTATCTCCCCGAAAAGGTCCACGTATGGACATCTTCCAGAGGATTACCTTAACCGTCATGCTAGGCAGATAGATTAATGATGTATTCCAACTTTGCCGCTGCCCCCCAGTTTGCGTGTATAATGTCTGATGTAATATTGAAGTGTTCGATGTAAGTAGAGAGTAGCGTCGGTGTTAGAATATCCACTACCCCACGTCATCCCGCGGGAGTCGTGAGAGGCGACACAGGAATATTAATAAGGACATGGACAACAGTTTCTACCAATAACTACTCAAAATAAAAAATAAAACGGCGGTTGCCAACCGGCTTACAAAGCGAGGCAACTATGACAAATATTCCCCTATGAGGTGATCTATGGGGGAGGCCTGTGTTCAGCTGTGGACTGTAATAGGCTGTAACGATACGGTAAACGTAAAGACAAAAGTTATACCGTTATCTACTAAAAGCCAAAAGATACGATATCCAAGAAACTAGAGGAGAAAAATCTGTTTCGCCACCATCAGGCGATAAATGACGTAATAATAAATAAAAATAATTTGAAGGATAATGTATGATACATTAGAATATGATTTATCGCATTTAATTTAATTTATTTTTCATTCGAGTGTTTGACGTTCGGACTTTTAGTGCGATTTTTTTAAACGTTATAACCACACTAGGCTTTTCTTCTGTATCGTGGAGGCACTTTACAAATATCAATTGCACAAGCATAAACATACACACAAACATACAAAATTTGACCTACACAACGTTCAAAAACTTTATTAAACTAAATTTGTGTAAAAAAGGTTATTTCAATATTAAGGAATTTATGGATGATAATAAGGGGAAAGGTGAGAAGGGTGATCACTACTAAGCTATTTTTAATTTGTTTTGTGTTGTTAATTGTAACATACATGATTGTAAGCCTTTATTAAAAAAAATGTCCACTGTAAAAATAGTTCAGTAGTTTCTTACTGGTTCTTCCCAGGACAGAGGTTTTTTTCTGAAGTGCTATTTAAAATGTATATTTAATAAAAAAGTTTCTGTTTCAGATTCTGTAATAGACCTAGAACAATTATTTGTAGGCTTTACAAATACTCGTTCCGTTTAGGATTCGAACTCACGGCCCCCAGAGCTGTAACTCATTGCTAAGCTACTGTGCCCCATGGCTCCATAGCCGTTAATTTATTAATTGTGGTACGGGGTAAGAATCGTTACCAGTGGGAATTAATTCGCAAAGGGTTATTTTTTCATTATAGTAAAAATTTACTATATTTTTTCATTATAGTAAATATTTCGTATGGTGAGTGTAGAGGACCGGAGACCCTTTTTACTGGAAACGAAGCATTCCATCTTGGTCCTCACGGGTGACAACACATCTGCATTTTGATTCGTAATCGAAGATAGATGTAGATGTCTATGGGCCACAGCAACCGTTTACCGTCAGGTGGACTGTGTGCTCGTTTGTCAATCTTATTCTATAAAAAGGTGCCGCACAGCCTGTAACCGTACTGTTCTCCATACCCTTCAGACCGGAACACATCAGAGCAAAAAAATCCTAGCACCTAAGGTGGACTGTGTGCTCGTTTGTCACCCTATCCTATAAAAAAAACGTCATGGTTCATAATCGAGGTACGTAGAACTATTATTTACTCTTTGTTCGAGGGTAGATTTATAGTATTATTACTTTTACTGTATATTATTACAATTACTATTAATAATAGCAATAGGTATTTATGGGCCATAGCACCCACTCATTGGTGGACTATGTGCTCGTTTTGCCACCCTTATTCTATGAAAAAAGTCAAAACAAAGTAACTCACAATTTCAACCGATGTCAGAAACTTACTTCAGTTTTAAATATAATCTTAATTCTCATTTTTATCTTTTTATAAATTATGTCAAATGCTAGTTATGTTACGCTACGATGTGACAGTCAGCGACGTATTAACGAGACACCCGTATTTTTAGGAGTTGCTGACTTTAATGACTTGATTTATTTATATTTATGTTTCCCGGTGCTTTATCGACTGTTATACGAAGCTTCTTTGAAATAGGCTCCTTTTATCTCTGGAGATAATGAGCCTCCATTAAACATCTCTAGGTAGATCGTGGATAGAACAACAAGCGCCACGTTTGAAGATTCGTGAAGGATGGTGTAGATTGTAGATGGGAATAATTTTATATTTTTGAAACAGTAGCTGTTACCATCACTGATAAAGTTTCAGTAAGAACTGGAGAATTTGAAATCTTCTTATAGGAAGTTTTTTTTTAAAATAGAATAAATGTGTCTACCTGATTGTAAGTAGATGCTGTGGGACGTCTATGACGTCAAGAACCATAATGCAGAGGCTGTCACCCTTGAGGACTAAAATGGAATGTCCCGATTTCAGTAAAAAGGGTTTTCGGTTCTCTACACGTACCATACAAAATACAGCAGTATTATGCTGCAATTTTACGCTGGTACGTCCGTGAGAGCGTGGTCCTTCCCCGGTTGAGCCGATCCATTCGTGCTACAAACATAACAAAGCTGCAGCGTGGCTCTACCACGTAAATGAAGTTCTTTCACGGAAGTATGTCCACGGAATACTTTGATCGAAGACGGAATAATAGATAAAAGAAAGATATGATTCCAGTGTCAAAATAGCGTACATTTTATTGATTTACAAAAGATGCATTAAACTACTCACAAGCAGACCCGTAAAGTACATAGGTACCGCAATGACATTATAAAAAAATTGACTGCCTCGTTGTTCTAGTGGTCGCAAACGCGGTTGCTGTTCAGGAAGGTTCGAATCCTGGGTCAGGCCAATATCAATTTTTGGGTTTCTCAGTTGAAGCCCGGAGTCAGGAAGTTTGCGGTGTTTCTTCTCAGCCGTGTCTCGGAAAGCACGTGAAGCCGTTGCCTTTGTGCAAGTTTGCCATCCCATCAGACTTTGAGATTGTGATAATAGAGAGTGCACCTGTGCTTGCGCATACACGCGGGCGCTAAAATCCTGTCCTGCGCAGATAGCTGGTCTGGTCTCTATTGAGACGGACCGCCGTGACCGAAATTTCGGCTGAAGGGCATTATAGTAATAATAATAATATTTTATTTCAGGTACAAGATCCATACTTCGTTAGTAATTTATATTATAAACTTAAAATTAATGTTACAAAATATACAACTTAAAAAAACAATAATGCCTATTTTATATTAAATCTCTGGCCGCTCTGGACCCCATATGCACAGTGTTCCAGTGCCACACAACCGGACAATCAAGCCTTCCTAATGCAGTACACAAGAGTCCATTGGCACTGTCTCGCACGCGTCGCATCAGGGAGGCCACTCTCTTCCGCACTACCGTATCAAAGCTGTCTGCATTAGCTTCAACAAACATACCTAATACGCTGCAATATCGAGACAGCCCCATCAGCATCCTAAAGCCATTATTGTACTGAACACGTAGATCATTTACAGATCTGCAAGTATACTTGACCCTAAGGCAGCAGGTGTAAAACGTTTGGCGATAAGCCTTAAAAAGGGTTATCTTGACAGCTTTTGTACACCTTGCAAACCTGCGAGCCACCATGTTGCACCTCACTGCTAACGTTCCACGTTCTCGTTCAATATCCATGTCATCAGAGAAGTCATCTGTAACCCAGTGCCCCAGGTATTTAAATTTGGTGACTCTACTTAATAGTACTCCTCCAAGCCTGACCAGTGGGATGACCTTGGGTTCTTAGTTCCCTGTCTTGAAAATAAGTAGTTCACTCTTTTTGGAGTTGTACCTGAGGCCATGGGATTCTGCATATCTCTCACATAAATTTATTAATGTATCGAGTGCCCTGGTCGAAGAGCTCAGCAGCACCATGTCGTCCGCGTAACTGACGCTGTTTACGAGGTTACCATCTATTGAGCATCCGACGCCAGTTCTGCCAAGCTCATCGATTAATCCATTTATATATAGGTTAAAGAGCCTTGGTGAAGTTAGCCTCCCTGTCTCACTCCACACACCAACCTATATTCACTTGAGTATGAGCATGCCCAACTGACATTATTTGATTAGTTGTGGTACCAATGCCTTAATATATCGACTATCTCTCTAGGCGTGCTCGTTTCCCTCCGAAGCTTATCCCATAATAGGTTGTACGAGACCAGGTCAAATGCCTTCGACAAGTCCAAAAAACAGGTGTAGACAGGCGTCTATCTCGTAACGTAATACTGGACGGTGTGCTTGAGTCGTAAAATTGCAGCTTCAGCGAACAGTTCAGGTCTAAACCCAAACTGTGCCTCATGTACTTGTATATTATGTTTACTTATTTGGCGATCAAGCAAACCATCCAATACTTTCGCTATCACAGTAGCTAGCAAGATCGCTCTATAATTGTTCTTGTCGGCAGCATCCACGGTGTTATTCTTTAGAACTGGTACCACTATGGTCTTCATAAGTTCCTGAGGTAAGTATTCATGCCCTATACACACATTAAATTAATAGTCAATACCCTAGGCAGATAAACTCCCTCGTACTGCAGGTGCTCAATATTGAGGTCATAATATCCAGGTTATTTACCACGGGTCATATTATTTACGACAATTGCGACTTCTTTCACAGTAAATCTGGCATATTAACTGCACAATTTCTCTTCAATATCGAACACCCGCTGCACCGGTTCAAATGGAGATTCTATTTTGAAGTGTTCCCTAAAAACTTCTGCGATATGATTGGCCTCACTCTTACCATCGACACTCACAGGTAAGCATGATGCTGTTTCTAGCTTCTTAGTTTGTTTCCAAAAACTCTTAAAATTGTTTTCTTTGTGGTGAGTAGCCATGATATCCATTTTATTTGGTTCTCATTGTCTTGACACCACTTAAGCGTTGACTTAAACACCTCCTAGCTTCTCGCATTCTGTCATATACATAACCCGCACTGGGCTTAGCATACAGCAACCACATTTGGAAATTGCATCGTGCCTCCTGCTGGACCTCCCGTAACTACCTATTCCACCCAACAACTAGTTTGTGTTTACTATGCTTTCTTATCTCGTAGCTAGTTTCAGCAGCTTCTCACAATATTTTCATACAACCTGCGATTCCCCTGGTGTTGCGGTTGATCATGGCCGGCGGTAGTCACTTAACATCAGGTGAACCGCATGCTCGTTTGCCCCCTCCTCTATTAAAAAAAAACCTATCAAATACAGTCCTATGATCTAAATTTTTACACACTTTATCCGCACAAAACCTAAATTCTTCTGGAAAATCAATATTTTTTATTTATATAAAAAAACATCCTATTATTTTCAATAAAAAAACATTATTTTTATTTAAAATATAGGTATGTTTTGTACAATAATTTATTTGAAACTTAACAAATTTAAAATCCGGCAATACCGTCCTCGGCGACGGTATTTTTTGCACGTGTGGCGAAGGTATCGTTTTATAGTGGTATTGTGATCATGTAAGTTTCCCCATTTAATTAAAGTTAATTTTACTTTTGCGAGAGTAATTTTGTAATATATTTTTTTGGAAAAAAAGGCATTATATTTTATAGAGTAACAGTAAAGTAGGCAGGCAATGCCTCGTTGGTCTAGTGGTTGTAATAGTGCGACTACTGATCATGGAGTCCAAGGTTCGAATCCCGGGTTGGGGAAAAATCGAATATTGTGTTTCCCCATATATAAAATGGTCAGTAGCTGACCAGAGTCAGGAAGTTGGCGTTGTCTCACCCCGTGACCTGGAAAGCACGTAAAGCTGTTAGTTCTGCGCGTGATCTTTGTTTGGTCGTGTCAGTGTACTGTCCCATCGGATTATGAGAGTGAGGGTATAGAGAATGCACCTGTGCTTGCGCATACACTTGTGCACTATAATCCTGTCCTGCGCCGATGGCTAGTTTCCGTTGAGGCAGACCGCAGTGACCGAAAATCGGTCTAGACGACATTATTATAGAGTATAATAGTAATAATTTCTTTATCTCGACCAAAAAGGATCATATCACATAATTAGTATAATTAGGTGATAATACAACCTATTGTTAGTAAATAATTATAATAATAAAGAAAAGTAGAATAAAATAAATAAATAAGTGAATAAATAAAAATCGTTCAGTAAGTACATAGTCGATTTCAGATTATTTTTTTTGTCAGTACATGAACCATACAACAATAGTTCATGTACTGTCTGTCAACTCTATTCGAGAACATCCCTAGAATACAACGTGTATAGTATACAATCTATTTATAAGGTCGTATACTAGTGGATTATGATTATTAGTAGATGCGTGTGTGCGTGCGTGCGTGCGAACGCGCGTATATTATGTGGATTGGACAATGGACAATGGATGGATGGTTTTGATTAAAATGGATTACGTAACTTTTTACCCGATTACGGAGGTTAATGCGTTTATCAGCCTAAATATGTATGTATGCGTGTATGTTTGTTCATTTGCGGCGCTCTAGAGACTGAACGCGTGGGCCGATTTTGATGATTCTTACGTCAATCGATTTGTCTTAATCTTTAGTGATAAGACATTTCAGTAATAAAATTCAATATCGCGACAATAAGAGGCCATATTGTCTATAAGAAAAAAAAAGAAAGTTGACGAACTATGTCAAGGGGGGTATCATTGATAAGGTCTTTATATTTGTGTATCTAGCGAAAGCGTTTGTCTCTTTCCCCGAATTTTTAGCAAATGTAGAGAAATTAGGCATCAGAGGTACTCAAACCAAATTGCTAAGCTACTAGCTATCGCAATCGCACTCAGTGCACCAAAGTTGACAATATTTTGAGTGACGGTTGCTGTATTACACGTGGAATTCCCTAAGGCAGTGTTCTGGGCCTTACCCTCTTTTCGTGCTATATTAATAACCTCTGTTGAATTAATATTCTTGCTATGCTGATGACACCGTACACAATCTAGGAAAGAAGTTTATTCTGTTGCACAAACTGGTCTAAATAAAGTCCAGCAACGGATATCTACACATCATCTATCTTTGAATGCTATTAAAATTAAATTCATTCCCTTGGTATTAGCACACTAGCATTAAAAGGCTTTTTTTTGAAGAACATATCAACCACATTTTATGCAGTTCGTAAGCTAATTATTAAGCAGCTTCGTCATCCTGCTATTGCTAGTATCACAAAATTCGTTTATACTACCTTATGTCAGTCTATTATTAACTATAGCATAACGTCTTGGGGTGGTGCAGCAAAAACCCATATGATTATGCTACTTAACTTGCATAAAGACTTATACTTAAAATATCTTATAAAAACATTTATTTATTTTTTATCATTATTTTCAACAAACGAACTACAAATTTTGTGATTGTTCACCGTACGTCAGCTCTATATTCTTGCGACAATATTATTAAATTACACAAAAACGTAATATAATAAATCCAATCCTAAGCAAAAGACTTCCGCATCATGTATGCACAGTACCGGTTAAAAACTTATTATTTGCTCGAAGATTTTTCAATTACGGAGATAATATAATCTTGCTAACAAATTATTAAATATATATCTGTTAACTAAAAGAGAGACAAACATTTCCTTAACTAAATGTTTTAAATCATTAGACTATGAACAGGCAGAAAAACTTTGAACGTTGTTTAAATATATATTACACACTTATATACTTGACTTTGCTAATGTCTTTTAATAATTTTGAAACAGTATCTCCAAACTCAACAAGTAAGTCTATTTTAATGTACTTTTATAACAAGTAGTAATTTTTATTAAGAGTTTTATAGCAATATCACTTCGTTGACGAAGGGGCTCCCATAGCACAGGGAAACCTAGTTTGGGCACCAGTCGCCCACCTAGTTTATATGTTTACTATTACTTAGTTTATTGTAAAGTACTGATCATATATGGGAAAAATAAATACTAAATTATTAATATTATTAAATCATAGAGCCGTGGTAGCTCAGATGGTTAGCGCTCGCTGTAAATTTCACAGTACGTGAGCAAACCGGGTCCGATCCCCGCTGGCACCAATGAAATTGTTAATTGCAATTTTAAGTGCTGATTTATCACGTGCTCGGCGGTGAAGGAAAACATCGTGAGGAAACCTGCATGTCCGAGAAATAAGAAAAAAAATTCGAAGACATGTGAAGTTCGCCAACACGTATTAGGGCAGCGCGACGGACACTTCCTTGCCCTAAAACCCTCTCAGAAATGAGGGGAGGCCTGTGCCCAGCAGTGGGACGTATATAGGCTGTAACTTTACTTTACTTTACTATTAAATCATATTTAAGTTTCTGTAGTCATTTTTCATTTTATATAACCATTAAGGATCTATACGGATTAAAAGTTGGTTACGAACTATTATGTAATAGTTAAGAGTAAGTGATGGCAAAATGGCTTACATCCACATACATTTAATTAAACTATAAACCTTCTTCCTTTCTTATTTTGCAGCAAGTAAAAGTCTGCTGATACCGTGTAAGAATATCAACAACCCTCACATCGTCTCGTAGCAATGCCAGGACTGACTCAGATTATATTTGATCAGAAAAACTTGGAGAGTTTTTATTAAAAACTATTTTTATTAAAATAAATAGTCTTTGAATATTTAAAATATAAATAACGCCACATTCATAGTCCCGACACAGACGAAGCCAAGGTTGCGAACCCGAGCAGACCAGTCTCCGCTAGCCGTTTATTGCTGTCTATCAGATAATGGCATTTCTTTTCATTCAGAGAATGGATCCTCTTGTGGCAACTACGCGGCAGCTTTTTTAATAAAATTAGTGACAAATGAGCACACAGTTCATCTGATTATAAGTAGATATTCTAACCCAAAGGCAGCAAAGGCAACAATAGCAACGGCTATTCGAGTACAGAACCAGTATACGAAACCTAGCCAAATGCAGAGAGGTGTAAGACACGTGTTTTATACGTGGTACGTAGGCGGTCCCATAATGAATTGGCCTAACTATGAACCAATGAAGGAAATGAAACGAAACCAATTTTATTTTTCAATATAATCACCATGAATACTAACACACTTCTGACATCTGTGAATCAACATCTCTAAACCTTTATAAAAATAATCACATTTTTTATCCTCAAAAAGACGGCCGCCTGCAACTCTTCATCGCTTGAAAATTTTCTTCCTCTTAAGTCCCGCTTTGAATTTGGAAATAAATAATAGTCGGACAGGGCTATGTCTGGATTGTAATGTGGATGTTGAACTTCTGTGAACCCGCATTGACGAACTGCATCCTTCGAAACACCAGCGGTATGAACTGGGGCGTTGTCATGGAGCAACAGGACACCTTTAGACAGCTTGCCTCTTCGTTTTTCCTTTATCTTGTCTCGTAATTTATACATTAAAGAAGCATAATATTCGCCGTTCACGACTGTATTACGTTCTTTAAAATCCACCATTAAAATGCCTTGAAAATCCCAAAATGTTGTGCACATCAGTTTTTAGTCGATTGTTGCAGCTTTGCCTTTCTAGGGGGTTTTTCACCCTTATAACGCCATTCCATTGACTCGCGCTTGCTTTGTGGATCATAATACAAGATCATAGTTTCATCACCAGTCACTAGCCGCTCGATCACAGTCTTTGGATTTTCGCCACAAAGATCCAAAAACTCCGAAGTGCAGCGCACTCTTTCCTGTCTCTGTACCGCTGAAAGAAGTTTCGGTACCCATTTTGCACTCACTTTTTTCATGTGAAGATGTTCATGGATCGCGCGATGAACGGTACTCTTAGAGAGCCCAAGCCTTGCTGCAATTTCTCTAATCTTCAAACGGCGGTCACTCGGAACCTCCTCTTCGATAAGAGCAATCGTTTCGGGAGTGAGCACTTCCACAGGTCGACCGTCGTGCCAAAGTCTCCGACGGTTTCTCTCCCGAGACGAAACTCTTTCACCCAATTTTCACTGTGCTATAGGAAGGGGCAGACTCCTTATACACGCCATCCAATCGTTCTTTTATTTGGGCAGGGGATAAACCTTCTTTAAACAGAAACTTTATGACACTTCGATACTCAGTTTTCGACATTTTGAAAAAATACGCGATTCTCGTTATTCAAATGCCTGTTAAACTAAGACTAACCATTTCATGTCGATGCATGTTTCTTATATTAAGTGCACGATAAACGTACTATTTAATGCAACACAACATGTAGCGACATGTCGCGTTGAACTATATCAGGCCAGTTCATTATGGGACCGCCTGGTAGAGCCACGCTATGTTATAGTTGTAGCACGAATGGGTCGGCTCCACCGGGGAAGAACCATGCTCTCACAGAATACCAGCGTAAAATAGCAGATTAATATTGCTGTGTTTCGTGTGGTCAGTGCAGAGAACCATTGAAAAGGAGTTTCGGGAATATTACGTCACCCTATCTCTGTTTATAGAATAAGGGTGACAAACGAACACGCAGTCCACTTGATGGTAAGTGGATGCTGTGGCTCATAGACGCCTACATTTATCCTCGATTAAGAATCAAAACGCAGATGCGTTGTCACACCAGATGGTGAAGATAGAATGCCTCGTTTCTAGTAAAAAGAGTCTCCGATTATATACACTCACAGTATTAAACACAGTAGTATTAAGCTGTTATTTCATACTAGTATTATGGAGAGGGTGGTCCTACCCCAGTTGAGCCTACCCTTTCGTGCTGTGATCATAATATTGCTTCATCGTGGCTTTATCACTTGTAATTGTTTTTTATAAATAGTCAAAACGTTATTTAACGGTTTTGAGTTTGTGAGTGACAGATTTCGGTCCACCATGACATGTCAGTATTGTATAACCGGCATTTTAACTAAACCCGCACGTAACAATGTGGACATGTAAATAAGCGTCGTGTTATACGTCTCTCTGAACACCAGAATGGCGTGAAAAGTTTTGACGTCGCGTTGGCCACAATACGCAACGCGAAATGTTTGCTTCGAAATTGTCATTTCGATGAATATCAGTGAAAGTGTACAAATTCCAATTTTCCGCATCATTTAAAGCTTCGCATACGGAAGAACCGTTTACGATGTATTGGAAAAGTAAGAATATTTACTACCATGTGGGCGTCCTGTGGGTGCCAGCTACATCTTCTTGATATCAACTTAAAATTATAAATAACTTTAGCTACCAATCGCCCTGCTAAGCGTAGCCCGATGAGGCAATCCAAGGGGGGCTTATGTTTGGCCGCGGACTTTTATAGGCTGTATATGAATGTATATGAAGGAAGAGCTCCGTTGCGCAGTGGCTTAGTAATGAATTGCAGCGCTAAGGGCCGCCGGTTCGAATCCCGTACAGAAAAAGTATCACACAGTACAGTTAAATATCACAAAGTATATCAGTAAGTAAAGTATCACAAAGTAAACACACAGTCCACCCCATGGTAAGTGGTTGCTGTGGCCCATAGACATCTAGGTCTATCCTCGATTAGGAATCAAAATGCAAATGCGTTGTCACCCGTAAGGACTAAGACGAAATGCTTCCTTCCGAGTAAAAAGGGTCTCCGGTTCTCTACACTCACATACGAAACGCAGCAGTATTGAGATGCTATTTTACGCTGGCATTCTGTGTCCTTCCCCGGTCGAGCCGACCCATTCATGCTACAACTATACTACTAATATAGTTGAAGTATGGCTCTACCACGTAAATAAGTATTGGTATGGTCTACAAACTATTGTTCCAAGACTGAATGTTTATCTGCTCTCAAGATATAGAAGAAAATCCTAGTGTAAAGTTAGCGTTTCTTTAAAGAAGAAAATGAATCATATCTCTTACATCGACACCAGATGCTAGGCCTAGGTCAGGCGTACAGAATTTGAAATTTTCGTTCTTTTCAACTACAACTCTGATTAAATTTATCTTTTTATTTAACGTATTACAATATTCCATCCATCCATGACCGCCTATGGGGGGATGAATAGATAGATTACAGCCCATAAAACCCACTGATGAACCTAGGCCTCTACCACAGATTACCTCATCGGTCTACAAATCAAATCAAATAATTTATTTGTAAAACATAGGTAAAAAGTTACAAACTTGGTGGAAAAGGCATGATACGTAACACTATGTTTCGCCTACAAAGGCATACAAATATTTGTTTATCACTATCACCTGACAATATGAAAATTAATTTTTAATAAAATAACAATTTCAATTATAATTAGTATGTTTAGAAATAACATTAATTATTATCTTAATTATCAATTACATAAATATAAATATATAATAAATAAATCGTCCATTAATTATTGCAGGTACTAAAAACCATTCATTTTATCTTCAAAGTATTCGTTGATAGATAGATAGTAGTATGCTTTGTATATTAAAAAACTCGAAAGCAATTTCTTAAATTTGTCTATATTATCAGTTTCTTTGATGTTTTTGGGAGTTTATTAAAAATTTAGGAGCATACCCAGGAAACTTTTTGAATACAGGGCTGTTTTATGAGGTTCTGTGCGTAGTTTATTCCTATGTCGTTTATTATTAGCGTTTTCAAATATGCTAAAATGTTTCCTTACAAACATAGCTACTTCAAATATACATAAAGATGGTACGGTCAGAATGTTAAGATTAATGAAATGCAGTTTGCAACTATCGGTAACCTGCAACTGACATACTGCTCGTAAACATTTCTTTTGCGCTTTAAATACTAGTTCGCGTTTTGGAAAATTTCCCCAAAATATTATACCATATCTCAATGTTGAAGAGACGTATGCATGGTAGGCGGTTATGACTGTTTCACGATTTGTAATTTTTATAAGGTTATGTAGTGCATAGTGGAATTGATTTATCTTTTTTATTATGTGTTCAATATGTTTACTCCATGTAATTTTTTCGTCCAGCCAAATTCCCAGAAATTTTGTGTGTTCTTTTTCGTTTATGATTTTAGTTTTATAGTTAATATTAATTTTTTGTTTTTTTCTTTGTTTGAATGACATAATATGCGTTTTATTCAAATTAATTTTAAGATTATTGTCATTCAGCCACTCTATTATCCGGTATAAATTCTGAGTTATGTCCGTTTCAATTGAGACCTTGTCTCGTCCCGTGAATAAAACTGTGCTGTCATCAGCAAATAAGGTCATAGGGTGCTGAGTCACCTGGGGCAAATCATTGATATATATTAGGAATAGTAATGGACCGAGTACGCTTCCTTGCGGCACACCGTAGGTTGTTTGTTTTGGTTGCGAAAGGTATGTTATTTCAATATTAGTACAAGGACAGATCTTTTTAATTTTAGTAATTTGTTTCCTATCATTCAGGTATGAAATAATAAGATTTAACACATTACCTCTGATTCCATATTTTTCCAGTTTAAGCGCTAAGATATTTAAATCAACGTAATCAAACGCCTTGGTCATGTCCATGAACAAGTCGGTTGTTGGTGTACGATTATCCATACCGGTGATCACTTTTTCAATAAATCCATACATGGCCATATTTATGTTTTTAAATTTTCTAAAACCATATTGTTCGTTTGCTAAGATGTTATTAACTTCCAAATAAGAATATAAGTTGTTATATATTACTTTTTCTATTATTTTGGAGAATGTTGGAAGCAAAGCGACAGGCCTGTAGTTTTTAGGGTCATGTCTGTCCTCCTTTTTATATAAAGGATTTATAACGGATATTTTTAAAGCACTAGGAAAAGTGCCATTTTCAATACATAAATTCACTACGTAACTTAGAACTGGGGAAATTTCAACGGCCACTAACTTAACTACTTTTACAATTATATCATCATTACCAGCACTGTTAGTATTTTTTAATTTATTAATTATTTTATATAAATCGTGAGGAATACATGCAGGCATAAACATTGAGTTCAGTCTACTACTTATGGATGTGTTACTTTGGTGACTATTACCAAACTGGTTTATGGGCTGAACTTCATTGATAAAATAATTATTAAATTCCTCAGCAATTTTTTCGGGATCATATATATATATATATATATATATATATATATATATATATTTATTATTAAAATTAATTTTTGTAATATTATCTTTAGGTAAGTTGTATCTATTCTTATTTATTACTTTCCATGTGGCTTTTGTTTTATTCTCCGCATTGTTGATATAATAACTATTGCGCGATTTTTGTGTCAAATTAATGATAAAAAAATTTCTTAATCGTTTACTATAAACTTTAAGCTTTCTCTTATTTTCCTTAGTAGGGTGTAGTCGAGAATGCCATAGCATTTCTCGTTTACGTTAACAACACAATTTAATAACATTAGTAACCCAAGTAAGTTTTCTATTTATAAGAATTTTAATTTTAAGTGTCGGAAAGCAAAGATCGTAAAATAGTTTAAATAATTCATTGAATTCATTAAACGCTTCATTAGGATCAAGACATTCATAAACACTATTAAAACTGAGACTTCTGATGGCATTTTTAAATTTATTTAAGTTTTCTATGCTGTAATCCCGTTTTAACATGAACCAATGAGAGATAGTGTATGTTTTGTTAACAGGACATTTTAAGACTTGAGCAGTATGATCTGATATTCCCAGATCTATCACTTCACCTTTATTGCCTCTTATATTATGAATTATATTATCAATATACTTGCCACTTTGTAAACGTGTAGGCTCGCAAATACTCGGTCGTAAGTTAAAATTTAACAATTTATTTTTTAATTCTGTAGAAAGCCGTGAACTTTGTAAAATATCTATGTTAAAATCCCCACATATTATAAGTTTTTTTATTAGTACTACAAAATTTTTGTAACACACCTTCAAAGTTATTGAAAAACGTAGTTACGGCGTCTATGCTTTCTTTATATATATATATATATATATATATATATATATATATATAGTCCATTGTCATTTTACAACTGCTGAAGTCAACATTTTTACAAAGATTTCGATGGTTTGTCTTTGGGTATTTTATAACGTACTGTTCTTTTATTTAATACAGGCCAAACGAGCATGCAGCTGTTCTGATAGTGAGTGATGACAGCCGCCCATGAACATACGCAATATTAGAGGAATTGCAGGAGCATTGACGCCATTTAAAAAAAGAAATAGACTCTTTTCTTGTTGATTTCTTCAAGATCAAAATGTCGTATCGACCTATAAAAACTGTTGACAGTTAATTTTACAAGTAGTTATTTTCTAGACTCACATAGACTCACGGTGTTGGATTGCGAACCATTAAGATTAGGTGGCAGCATGGTTTGTATAATGTTGATCGTGTAGCTGCGGTGTCGGAACATCCACTACCCCATGTCATCCCCTTGGCCGAATATATTTGCCAAACGTGACGACTGTGGCAAATATCCTCCCTACGATGATGGTATAAACACCACATATGTATGTGATAGTTTCCGTGTAGTACCTTCGATCTATAATATTAGTTTTGTACATAGACGTATTTAGAACCGGGTATGTGTAGCAAGTACACAAAATCGTCATGGGGAAGAAAGCTCCCTAGTAGCAGCCTCGTATTGGTAAACAAAGTGTATTTTCTTATAAAAACATGCAAATAACCCTTTGTGCTTAATAGAAGTCTGTTATGATTTCTGATATTTATGCGAACACTACACATTACGAGTAAATGAAACTAATTTTACGGATTTTCTCGCGTTTAATATTATTTTTTTAATTCCTAATTATAATTAAAAAGTTAAAATTAAACGCGATAAAATTCGTGAAAATAGTTTAGTTTAATTTCAGAAGCCAGTTTTAATATGTATATATTGATTATAAATTCTTCGCAAAATTATCGGATACAAGAAGTTACAGAAAATCAGAACAACAATATCCATTATAAAATGTACAATTTAATTATAGAATTAAACTCACTATGTAATTACAGTTGTAATCGATTGAGCGAAACGCGGAGGCGTTGGGCACGAGGCTCTTAACCCACACCTGATTAATTACAGTTGCTATGCTAATCTCGCAGCTTTGAGTTTGTTAATAACAGGTGTTTAATATTGTAATGCGTTGATTTATTACACACCAAATTTGGTAAATATAATTAAAATTATAATTGGAAACCAGTCGCGTAGTGGCAGTTTAAAATAATGCACAACTACTCCATATCGTCCCTGGATGTTGGAGGAGGCGACAGGGGAAACCCATAACAGAAGGTGGGTAGCAGCGGCTTCCGAATAACTACTCAAAATAATAAAAAAATTGTAGTAGCCAACCTGTCTGCAAAGCGTGGTAAAATATTCTTGATATTTACTTAATATTATAAATACATGCGGTTGACACTAGACCTGCCAAGCGTAGATAATGCAAACATATATAAATATATATATATATATATATATATATATATATATATATATATATATATATATATATATATATATATATATATATATATATATATTTGAACATGTGACAAACAAACTTACAGACCACCTGATGGTAAGTGGCCAAAGCGTTGCATGGAACAAGGCTACAGATGCTTTGTCACCTCTGAGGACTATGATAGCAATTTCATTTTATACGTGGTAGAGCCATGCTGCAGCTATATTAAGGTTGTAGCACGAATGGGTCAGCCCAACCGGGGTAAGACCACGCTCTCACTGAATACTAGCTTAAAATAGCAGTTTTATCCTGATGTGTTTCGTATGGTCAGTGTAGAGATCCAGAGACTCTTTTTTACTGGAAACGAGGCAATGCATCTTAGTCCTTAGGGGTGACAACGCATCTGCATTTTAATTCTTAATCGAAGATAAATGTAGATGGCTGTAGGCCACAGTACATCCACTTGCCATCAGGTGGAACGTGTGCTCATTTGTCGCCCTTATTCTATAAAAATAACTGATGATTTTGCAGCAGAAATGGTACTGGTAAATTCGTTGTCGAATCTCGTTTACTCAAGTTCTACTGCAGATATCTTGTTTACGAATTCCACCACGCAGAACAGCTCCAACCACAGCCTTTCTAAATACATCACTGAGTGATTTTAAGCTTCCTCATACGGACATTGGTGAAGGAGTCTTGACATATGTGTGCAGTTCCGTCTTTACTCTAAGGAAACATGGGACAAGTGACCAAATAATGAAATACATTGAAAATAATAAAATATTATATTATCATGAAATTAATTATTGAATCACTTTGAATGAAACTAATTTAAAAAATTTAGCTTCATTCAATGTCGAGTATTCGTGTACATTTAGGGAATAATTACTTTAAAATATATTGTTTCCTTGAATAATGTGTATTATTGTATGTAACAGTACCTTGAATACCGTTTTCATCGCCTAAAGTTTTTATACCAAATCCGTGACCAACTTTGTACCGTCACGCATTACTCTTTACGAGTCATTAGTTTCGTCTAGGCTCAATTACGGAAATGTTGTTTATGGACCTCGGATTTTCAGCAAAACAAAGCGACTAATACAACGCGTGCAAAATGTCGTGAATCACATTACTCTCTTCTTGAACACTGCTTCCGTGCTCAATATGGACTCACGTAAAGAGCTAAATTTGGGAGGGCTTGTGTCCGATATATGGCAACGAAGTTTTGGAATAACATCCCACTACCAATAAAAAATATTAACACCAATTACAAGTTTAAAAATAAATTCAAAACATATCTTCTAAATAAATAAAAACAAGATATTCCCAAACACTTCGTTTGTCACCTATAAACCATGGCATTTTTTTTTACTATTTCTTTGGTTGGCTAAACCGTTTAGGTACTAGCCTTAACTTGTACGCAGTCTTACACACTTACACACCCTTTTAGTAATTTTTATTAAATTGAACTCAAGATGTAAGTCGTAAGGCTGAAAGGACACATCATTCATATATATATATATATATATATATATATATATATATATATACACTGCAATAATATTAACGTGTAAAAATAATAAATGTTTTTATATTTCTTTTTGATTACTATTGTGCTCATTTTCTTCTCGCCATCTCGAGGGTAATAGCTGAAAATGAGTGTATGCCCTCTGAGCAATGTTAATCGTTGAGCAATGACCCATTTGTTAAACTACAACATACATGTACATTTATATCCTAAGTTTATGTAACTTTTTTTTCATAATACTTTGCTTTGTATCTAGTTTAGTCACTGAATTTACGTGTGTGGTTGGAGTAAAAATAAGCGCTTTTATCTATCTACCTATCTGTCTACATATCTATCTATTGAGGCAAAGTATAATATCCATTTTTCATTAAAAAATACACCAAATGTTTAGTATTTATATGACACATAATGGCTTTTCAAAAGGCTTTTTCAAACTTTGGGTGGTCTAAGACGCTGTTACATTGATTCTCAAGTTTAATTAGGGATTTATCTAAACTAACGAAGATACTTTTCTCACGTGTACATGTTTTGTAACCTTTCGCTAACAAAGCTAGAAGCAAACGAGCTCTTACAACACGACCGGCACTTCTAACCACGCACACAGATGCACCGGCCGTGGTGCATACGCATGTGTGCAACTCAGCTGTTGTTTGTTGTCGAGTGAGCCGTAGCCTCGAACTGGGGTCGATGACATTAGATTAGCTAATGAAACAGACGTGATGTTTCTTACGTAATATTTTACGTTTGATACTTAACGACGAAAATATTTTACGAAGTATTTTAAGTGTGTGGTTGACAGTTTTCAAACGCTTTTCGGTGGTTTATATTAGGCCCTTACATATGAAATTAGCGTTTTTTCGAACTGACCACTTTGATCAGAAATATCTTCTCTTTGGTTAAAAATTACAAATTCAAATTTATAAATTCATTTAGCTGGTACATTTGAGTTTTGAAAACAGTCATTCATTTGTTTTTCCACATTATTTTTTTCTTTGGCATCGCTTATTACCCCACAATGGAAAACATGAAATATCGGTATATTTACGAGCACGAGTTCTACCGTGGCACCAATGCAGTTCTGCAGAAACAGCTCGAAGGATTAATGATGTGTACGGCGCTGGTGTCGCAAAAGAAAGCACGGTACGTTTTTGGTTTCAACGTTTTCGTTCTGGAAATTTCGACCTACAGAACCAACCCCGTGGACGGCCGGAGACCAAAGTGGAAAATGAAGAATTAAAGGCTATTGTGGAAGCGGATCCATCACAAAACACTTCAGAGATAGCTGCAAGCTTCGGGGTAAGTGATAAAACTGTATTAATCCACTTGAAGCAAATCGGGAAAGTAAAAAAACTTATACGATGGGTACCTCATGAATTGAGTGAATCGAACTTGCAAACACGCGTCCACTGCCGTGTTACTTTGCTCAATCGACACAAAAATGAAGAGGTTTTAAATGGAATCATGACTTGTGATGAATAGTGGATAATGTACGATAATCGGAAGTGCTCGTTGCAATGGCTGAACCCTGGAGACCCAGCCAAATCCTGCCCTGCCGTGCTGCATAATAATATTATTGAAAAGTTGTTGTAGCTAAAATGTTTCATGCATTTGGTGTCGTAATTTGTTTGTAAAGTACGGTGATTGTAGCATTGAATGAAGTGCTGTAGTTTGAGCCAATCAAAATCATAACCTCTATCCTATGGATATCTATCTCTACACGCAACAATGTGTAGTGCTGCCGTGGTTCTTACGGTGGGTGACGAGAACCGATGACCCGTTTTACTGGTAATCAGAAATTACAAGTTAGTCCCTGGTGGTGACAATCTATGGACCACAGCATTCACTCACTATCAAGTAGACGCTATGCTATTTTGTCTCCTTACATCGATTAAGAAACGTATATATTTTTTTATAATTATCAAGTTATTACTGCTACTGTAAACTAAACTAACTAAAACAGACACAATAACACATAATAATAGCTTATGAAATATTAGTAGCTAAAAAGAGACATTAACAACGTATGAATGACGAAACATGAACACCGAAAATAAGAAAAAAAAAACAAAAATTATATAAAAGTACGATTTACGGTCTTATCACTAAGAAGCGATCACTACCAGACAACCACATAGCAGGGAATAAATTAGAAATTTGATTCAAATATACCAAGTAGTTGAGGGAATAAGTGTTCGTCGTAAATTTCACACTGTAAAATACAACCCAGGTTCGATCCCCGTCGGCATCAATTAATTGTTAATTATAGATTTAAGTGCTGATTTGCCACGTACTCGGGGTACACGTGCTGAAGGTACAGAGAAGGCAAGAGAAAAAGAACGAGAAAAAAAGTTCGGCAGCACGCACTGACATAAACTCTCAGAAATAAGAAGACTGCTTGCGCCTAGCAATGGAATATATACTGGCTGTAACTTTATTACAATATTTGATTTTAGACGGTTTTTTGGTGAGAAGAAACTCATTTCGAAACGATCATAGACTTAGCACATTAAAAAAGGATTTTTGACAAATGTAATTTTATTTTTTTACACCGAAGAAATAAAAATATATTTCATTTAATTTAATTTCATATAACATTAGATGTAATGTATTTATAAAAATAAACATATCTTCAATACACTAAAATACAATACACAAAGGAAAAATAAATATAACAAAAATGATCAAATATTGAGGAAATAACAAAAGGCGGTCTTACTGCTACATAGCAGTCTCTTCCAGGCAACGCCGGAATAGAATTAAATAAAAATAGGAAAAAGATTAAGATCAAAGATACCAAGGAAAGAAGGTAACCAAATTATGCACTCATAAGACATTTAATGCCCAAGTATATCTGCCTTGTTGTATGTTCTATGGTCCGTACGTGCATAGCAACAGGCCGTGTAGTTCGGTAGTCGGCCGGCGCTGGTTGCGCAACTCGGTTTGATTCCAGTCAAGGCTCGGCCGCATTATAATAAACAACTTATTGTTGTTTACGGCGCCTCAAGCTCAAGTCGATACTCCGCAGCGGCCGTACTATCAATGATTTACACGAATGGTTTCTGTAAAATTCATTGTAGAAGCGTGCTCATTGTAGAAGCGTGCTCGTCGCGACCCCTGCCAGCCCTTTTCAGGGCTGCAATTCTACACAGCTGCGCACCCATGCGAACGAGGGTTAGGGCGTCCCCCCAAGGCGACGCACACCAGCTCGTCCCCGTTGGTGTGGATTGCAGCGCGCAAAGCGGCGATGGGGACCGCCACCCGTCACGCACAGCCCGACACGGCGGAAGGTGGAGGACGGAGTGCAGAGTTGGCACGTGGAATGTTAGAGGAGGCATGAGAGATAAGACGAATGAGTTGATCGAAATAATGAAAGAAAGAGAATTAGATGTCGTGTGTATGTCGGAGACCAAACGGAAAGGCAGTGGTATTGAAAAGCTCCCTGGCGGGACGTTAGCTATATGGTCCGGAGTCCCGGAAAGCGAGAACGCCTGCCAAGGAGTGGGAGTGCTGTTGTCGTCCCGGTTGGTCGATCTTATGACTGAATACAAGGTTGTGAACTCAAGACTTCTCTGGGTTCGCTTCAAAATGGGACTGACGAAGTTATTCCTTTTGGCTGTTTATGCGCCGGTAGCTTCGTCGTCCAGGGCTGAGCTGGAGGAGTTTTGGGAGAATGTAAGAGAAGTTCTAGATTTGGTTAAGGGAAACGAAAGAACTGTTGTATGTGGTGATTTGAATGGATGGGTAGGCATCGCTCGACCAGGATACGAGTCGGTGCTTGGAAAGTTTGGAGATAAAAGGGTTAATGATGCTGGCAAGCTTATACTGGCTGTATGCAAGGAAAAGGGTCTTCTTGTGACAAACACTATGTTTAATCACAGGAAGATCCATATGTACACTAGAGAAAGAAAGAATGAGAGAAGTATGATTGATTTGTTCCTGGTGGATGACCGACTGCGAAAACAGGTGATGGATACACGAGTGTTCAGGGGTGCTGACCTGGGAACGGATCATTATCTAGTAATTACTAGATTTAGGGGTTTGTTCGCGGGTTGGCGCCACCGGACGGCAGTAACAGAACCACAGTCGGTCTGTCGCATCCGAAGCTGGAAGCTTCAGGAAGCGGATACTAGGGACAAATATCACACGAGGGTAGCCGAAAAGCTTGACACCATCGATGGCAGGAAAGAATGTGTGGAGAGAACATGGCAGAACCTTAGGGATGGAATGGTAAATGCAGCGGAAGAAGTATGTGGTAAGACAAAAAGAGGTAGTAGTAAAAGAAGAGATGCATGGTGGAATGACGAAGTGAAAGAAGCTGTAAAAAAGAAGAAAAAGCATGGTTAGACTACTTAGCCTCTAGTAACGATGAGCATATGAGAGAGAAGATGAAAGAAAGATATAAGCTGCAGAAAGTTCATGCGAAAACATTGATTGAGGAAGTACGTGAAAGGTGTAGAATAGAAGCGGACGAGAGGTTGTCGCACAACTTTAGGGAAAACTCCAAACTCTTCTGGAAAGAGGTTGGAAGGTCCCGGAGTGGTGCGACAGCTTTAAGAATGAACAAAGTGCTTTCGAGAACCAATGACGTCCTCTCGGAAAAATCGGACGTCATGCAGCGATGGAGTGAATTTTATAGAGAATTGTATGCGTGTCATGATCTCAGTGAAGGATCCGGGGGTGACGCCGTGACTGGCACGCCAGACACGGACCTCGATGACACTGAGGTCATCAGCATGAAAGAGATTGAACGTGCGATTCGAAGTTTGAAATGTGGTAAGGCTGCGGGACTAGACAGAGTTACTGCTGAAATGGTCAAGTACGGTGGGCCTCGCGTCTGGGACAGCTTTCATCTGCTGTGCAATTTGTGCTGGCGGACGGGAGATGTCCCGGATGATTGGCGATCCGCGGTCATTGTGCCTTTATATAAAGGTAAAGGTTCACATTTTGACTGTGGGAGCTATCGGGCGATCAGCTTGACCAGTTTAGCAAGTAAAGTTTATTCGAAGATTTTGACACGCAGGATGCAAGAGAAATCGGAAAGATTCTTATGGGAGGCACAATGCGGATTTAGACCTGGAAGAGGATGCACGGATCAAATGTTTTCTCTCCGCATGATCACGGAGAAGCTTCTGAGTGTTAACCAGAGGATTTTCTGTGCTTTTGTGGATCTGGAGAAAGCATTTGATAAGGTTATAAGGAAGAAAATGTGGGAACTGTTGCCGGGATATGGTGTGGATGGTCGATTGCTAAGGGCTGTGCAGTCACTTTACTATGACTGTAAAGCCTGTGTGCGGGTAGGGCATGACCTGTCACCCATGTTTAGCGTCCAAGCGGGCGTAAAACAGGGTTGTGTCATGTCTTCCTGGCTGTTCATACTGTATCTCGACAGCTGTTTACAGAAGCTGAAAGATAGCTGTTTGGGTGTGAAATTGGGTGACATAAAAGTTAATTGTCTGCTGTATGCTGATGATGCAGTGCTTATTGCACCATCAGAAGCAGAACTGCAGGCATTAGTCACGTGTATGAAAGAGGAATGTGAAATTAAAGGTCTCCGTTTGAATGCTAATAAAACTAAGGTTCTGGTATTTGAAAAGGACGAAGAGAGAACGAAATGTGAAATATGGGTAAATCAGGAATGTCTAGAACAGGTAAATGAAATTGTATACTTGGGGAGTGCTTTCAGCCGGGATGGAAGATGTGATTTAGATGTGGATAGGCGTGTCGCTGCCGGAAACAAAGTCAATGGTGCCCTGAATACATTAGTCAAAAGGCAAGGCGTGGTGAAGAGTGCACGCCTTGCAATACATAACGCAGTTTTGGTACCGACTTTGTTATATGGCAGCGAAACCTGGGTATGCCAGAAGAAGCATAAAAGCAAGTTGAATGCAGTGGAGATGCGATCTCTTCGTAAAATGTGTGGCGTTACCATAGCCGACCGAAAGCGAAACGAAGAGATTCGCAATATGGCAGGATTGAAAGATGACCTTATCACAAAAATTGATAGGGGCGTACTCCAATGGTTT
This sequence comes from Parnassius smintheus behrii, assembly GCA_036936625.1. NCBI lineage: Eukaryota > Metazoa > Arthropoda > Insecta > Lepidoptera > Papilionidae > Parnassius > Parnassius smintheus. The sequence goes on along the minus strand of JAUPFT010000020.1, from coordinate 2,409,573 downwards.
GGGCACGTTGAACGAATGAGTGAAGACCGAATGGTGAAGAAAATATATAGAGCGAAAGTAAATATTAAAAGGTGTCGAGGTAGACCGAGACTAACTTTCGAAGACCATGTGAGCAAATTGCTCGAAGCGGGGAGGGTCAAAAGTACTCGGATACCTAGACGTGCATGTATGAAGAAGTTAATGAACCTGAAAGAAGCGAAAGAGGTATGTAAGGATCGTGACACTTGGCGATCTGTTCTCTCTGGCTACCCCGTTAGGGATTGTGCGTGACGATAAGTAAGTAAGTAAGTAAGTTTCTGTAAAATACGCTTAGATGTAAATCGTTAGATCGCTGCAATATTTTTGTATCGCCTTTTGAAAGTTTTATGTTAACATATTCGATCTGTTACGTACGTGAAAGTACTGGATGAATTAAGGTCGTGTATCGCTTGAGGCCCAAGTAATTTATCTAGTGAATACGTTCTATTCGGAGATAGAGGCGCATGGCAATTTATTGAACGCGATGTACCTACCTACTGCCTACTGTCCGTGGCGGAGGGCTCGCGTTTTGCAATTTGGAGCAATAGTGAAGGTTGCCTTTATATAATTATGAATATTATGTGGTTTTCATAGCGATAGAGCTATTAAATAAATTCAATGTACATTTATTATATTACATTTTTTGCGTGATAAACTTAGAAATGATTAACCTACAATGCCCAATGGATTAGTAAGCTGAAGTGGCAATGGGCTGGCCATATAGCTCTAAGAATCGACAACCGATGGGGAAAAACGGTTCTCAACCGGTGAGGAACTATAGCGTCCCCAGGATTGACAGAGTGAAGACCTGGTAAAACATGCAGAAAGTCGATAGATGCGGATAACTCGGGACCGTGCATTGTGGCACTTCTTGAAGAGGACCTATGTCTAGTAATGTCCTCCAGACCAAATGTCAGCCACGGCGGCCTGCCTCAACAGAGGCTAGCCTTCAGCGCAGGACAGGATTATAGTGCCCAAGTGTATGCGCAAGCACGGGTTCACTCTCTATTCCCTCACTCTCTTAATCCGATGGGACGGTAAACCAACATGATCGGGAGAGAGATCAGGCGCAGGACCAACGGCTTTACGTGCTTTCCGAGGCACGGAGATGAGACATCGCCATCTTCCTGACTCCGGGCAGCTACTGAGAATTTCTTGACAGAAAAACTCGATAATAGTTTTTTGGCCTGACTCGGGATTTGAACCAAGAACCTCATGATCAGCAGTTCCACTACTACAACCACTAAACCAACGAGGCAGTCAACAAGTCAAAAAGTCTAGTGGTGGAGTTGTAGAAGGTTAGAATGATGATGAGGATGCAAGGTACATTTCATGGAAGTAGTATCTACTAATTGCTAAATACATATACTAAATACATAGACGCTGATGATAGAAAATGGGGAACATATAAACAAAGGTGGTTGTACTCGTATATCCTAGGGGAAAAAGGTAACGTCTTTGCCTTTTCATCAGGCCGTAAGACGGTAGCAGTATGAAGCATTTCATAACTTACAATTTGTTCCCCGCCTTCGATTTGGGCTACACATTGTTACATAATGTCCTCCAGACCAAATTTCGATTGGCTGCCAGTCTCAGAGGAGACTAGCTATCTGCGCGGGACAAGATTATAGATTGTATACGCAAGCACAGGTGCACTCTGTATTCCTTCACGACGGACACGGACACGACCGGAGTGAGATTAGGTACTTTATGTGATTTCCGAGGCACGGTGGTTAAACACCGCCAAGTTCCCGACTGCAGGTTACTAATGAAAATATCTTGACAGAAAAAAACTTTTGCTTTTTTTTGGACAGAGCCAGGATTTTAATCCAGGACCTTGCGATAAGCAGTCGTGTTTACGATTACATGACCAACGAGGTGTTCACATCTATTTTTTATACATATAATCCTTCTGTACGAGTATTTATCAATGAATTATCTTTTATATATTTCTATTATATATTATATAATCTTAGTAGGAGACTAAGACTTCTGCGACTGAACAGATTTTGATGACATTTTTTTGGTGTAATGAGAATCACAATTGAACTCGTTAGGTGGCGCCATGATCCAGAAATCACTCGTGTGACGTCAGGGCGGACCGGGCGATATTAAAATGTAATCTATAGAATTTTAACAGCAAATATCAAATCAAGGAAGACTGTGGCGCTGCAGTTAAGGGACTTCTTTAGAAAGGAGGACTAATATATAGGATATCCTTAAGTCATTCTAACGAGACTTGTATCTTGTTACGTGGCAGAAACACGCTGCAGCTGTATTATGGTTGTGGCAAGAATAAAGTTGTAGAACTATTGATTTGTCTGTTTAAAAAACTTATAACTTGTTTGCGACTATTTAAAATAATTATGACAATTTGAATAAAAAAGGGGTTTATACCGACCACGTAAGGGTAAAACATTCAAGTCTAAGAAGGACAGGAAGATGTTATCCTTAAGGACTAAGATAAAAGTAATAGAGTTCCTTCATGATTTCGCTTTGACACTAACATCCTTCAAATGATAATTTTATCTTAATGACATCAAAATGGGTGTTGAGTTGTTGCTTACCAAATTAAGTAGGTACATAAGATCCTACATACTTTGCCTACTTATTAACTAAGCTATGCCATTTTCTTGACATAGTTGATATAGCAAAGTAAAGTAAGCTAAAGTTACAGCCTGTATACGTCCCACAGCTGGACACAACTCCTCAGTTGTATTAAACTCTTAAACAGTAAAGGAAGTACGTCCTTTCTAAGAATATATTTGATATTTATGCTGAATGTTGATGTAACCCGTCCACCTGATGGTAGTTGAATGACCCATTGAAACCTACATCTATCCTAGAACAGGAAGAAAAAATACAGATGCGTTGTAACTCCTGAGGACCAAAACGAAATGCTACGCTTTCAATAAAGGGGGTATCCCTACACACACCATACGAAACGCAGCAGTATTAAGATCTTTCTTTGATCTTTGTAAACAAAGACATGCCATACAAATCGACGGCAACCCCAACAACAAAAACCTAAATTTAAGGTGGGAACGGTAAAGAAGAGCCGTTTCAGCCAATAACGTACTCATAACCAACGTACTTAGCTTAGTGAGCTTTTCGTTGTGGAGCTGAGCTGAGCACGACGTATTTTATTATTGCTATCGCCCGTTATTGATTATTGGATAGGAATGAAGTGGGGTGACCAGGACGGACCTGGGATAGAGGAAAAAGTTCTATAAATATAATAATATGATATTACTGAACTGAATAGATATTATTTCAACCTTTCATGAAGACACACGGACTCCTTATATGGAGTCCATGTTGAGTGATGATATCATTTAATATTGTAGATACATTACTTTGTCATAGTACCTACACCAACACAGAAGACATCTGGCCGCAAGGCTTCAGCACGTCAAGCAAGCAAAGAAGTTATGAGTGCTTTGTTCCAGGTTGTGTCAAATGCAAATTTAGAGTTCATGGATACAGTGGCACATTGGCAGGGCAGCACACATAACTCAAGAATATTTAATGATCGTCGCATTAAAATAAACGTTTGAGCAGTTAGAATTTAAAGGCAGACTTCTCCGAGATTCTGGTTATGCTTGTACTTCTTATTTATACACTCCTATCCTGCGTCCTAATAAACAAAAGGAAGAATGTACAACCGGTCGCACATCTGGTGGCCCCGTTACACTGTAGAACAATGCTTTGGAGGGAAGCAAAGGTTTCGGTGTTTACTGCATGGACTAAATACTAAATAAAAATACTATATAATAATAATAAAATAATAAGAGCATACAAAACTATATACATTGCAATGCAAAAGCAAGATCTGCTTGAGGATGTAGTATAAGGAGATGAAAATATATCAGTCACACAATTAGTAAATAACTCCGTTAGAGAAAATTCTGTTCGGGCAGTATTTATTAACGATTTTTTAAATAAATATACAATAATTACATGTACAAAAGATTTTATTTATCCCCAAAAAACAAAACGAAAATGGTTATTTAATTAATGTTGCCCTTCACGCCCTTTTCTTAATTCTAAAATTTCGTTATAAATAATATTAAAATTGATTATATTTAGAACTTAGTTTCTCCACCGAGTCTGAAAACAACACGAGGAAAAAAGAACAACCCGTAACACTTATCTCTTGTCAAACTCAAAATATCGCCTGTCACTGTCATCATCAAGCATTGAATTCATTCACTAACCATTCACTGACTCACTCTTTTTACTTTTAAAATAAGCGGGTTGCCATAGCGCAAGCCTTAATCCCGGCGTAAGGAATGTATAGTTAGTCCGAGGTTACTACATGCTTATTAATAACATTGTAATAACGAAGTAAATAGTCAGTTACTCTGAGATAATCTAGTCCAAGTGTAACTTCGAATTAAGCTTGGAATAAGCAATTTTTATTAATAAGGCAGTTAGATTTTAAAATTGAAATATATTTGGATTCTTCATCGAGGAAAGATGTAGGATATCTATGAGACACAGCATCTACTTACTGGTACCTTGTGGACTATGTTCTCGTTTGGCACCCTTATTCTGTAGAACGAAAAATTGTCAGGTGTAGGCCTGCACGTCAGAAGTGAAAACTTATATTTATGATATTATAGGTACATCTGAATACTGCCTGCTGACCGTGTGAGGACGCTCAAGATCGCTTAGCGAGCCATGGAGAGGGCTATGCTCGGGGTTTCTCTGCGTGATAAACTTAGAAATGAGGATATCCGCAGTAGAACCAGTGTGACCGACATAACCCAACGAATTAGTAAGTTGAAGTGGCAATCGGCCGGCCATATAGCTCGAAGAACCGACAACCATTATTTAAACTACGCGGCTCGCTACATCTTTCTTAATGCTTATAGAAAAGAGTGAAATATTTAACCTGCATATGTCTTTCCGTCATTACAATTTCGAGATTCAGGCAAGAGACCACCACCACGTGCTCAGCAGTGTAGTAAAACATCGTAAGGAAACCTGCAGATCTAAGAAAAAAAATTGAAGACATGTGAAGTCCGCCAACACGCATGAGGTCAGCGTAGCAGACACTTCCTTGTTCTAATACCCTCTCAGAAGTGGGAGGAGACCAGTACCCAGCCGTGGGACGTATATAGGCGTATGTAACGTTAACTTAAAGGCAAGACAGAAGATACTTTTGTTACACTAAGACACCTTCATGATCACTTACGACCAAGTGGGCATGTGTTCAAGAACAGGCTTATAAAAAGTTAAAAAAATGTTTTTTTTTGGAAACCTAACGATTTAAATGAAATTTAAAGTTTATATATGATCTATATATAAACCATGTATCCACCATCCATGTATAGATATGGATCGTCCTTAAGATTTTTCGGTCGCCTAGTAAATATATATATATATATATATATATATATATATATATATATATATATATATATATATATATATATATATATATATATATATATATATATATATATATATATATATATATATATATATATATATATCAGAGAAAACAAAAACAAAGAGGCACCCTAGCATATCGGGAAACCGTTACGGAGCACGGTAAAAAAGTTACTTTTGGTAAAACTATCAATACTCATATGTTGTTTTATACTTACCGTGGCATGTTTTTGCGTTAGAGATTACCTAGTTATTGCTTTCTTCTTATTCACGACTCTATTTTGAGAAATAAGTAAATTTATTACCTACGGAGTAATTTCGTGTAGTTTTTATTACTTTACTTTGTCAGTTCTTGGACTTATGGGTCTAATTGTATTCTTTCTTTCGATTAATTAAAAAAATACACGTACGAGTATATGTTACGACAGTTTGACAATTCTTAACTTATATGTACGTATATTATCCACCTTTAAATATAAAGTTAAATACTTTTTTCCTTTGTAAAATTGATGTTCTGCAAGTTACAAGTTATAATGTTCTGAGCACTATAATACAAATACCAAATAAAAAGGGAGAATCTGGTGCAAAAAATTTATTTTAATTTGTGTGAAACCGGTTGGTTTTTGGGTATACTTGCGAAGCCATACACGGCGGTAACAAAATGTAGCAAAATCATTAATTTCCATATTCTTACCACCCCTTTTCTAAATACCTACTTAGGATTTGTGAAACAAGAACAAGGTATGTTACGACAAGGCTAACATATCCTTGTAGGATAAAAGTCTTTTCAAATAAAGATAGATAATAAAAAAGTGAAAGTCTCTTTATAGGGACTCTAGTGCTTGTGTTAGGATCAACGGGGTCTACTCGGACTGGTTTGACATCCATAAAGGTGTCAGACAGGGCTGTGTGGCTTCCCCGTGGCTGTTCAACCCATTTATGGACAGTTGTTCGCAAAATTTGAAAGTTGAAGAATGCGGATTAAGAATGGGTGAGTTAACCGTCAAATGCTTTTTGTACGCCGATGATCAAGTTATTCTTGCGTCGTCGGCGGCCGAGTTGCAAATGATGGTTACATTAATAAACGGATCATTAAAGAAAGGGGTATGAAAGTGAACGCAAGTAATACGAAGGTTATGGTTTTTGAAAGAGAAGAAAGTAAAACGATTTGTGAAATAAGAATAGAAGGGGAGTTGATCGAGCAAGTAGATGAGTTTGTATATTTGGGCTGCTTATTTAGCAGGGATGGGAGATATGATAAGGATATAGAACGACGAGTGAATGCGGGAAATAGAGTAAATGGGGCCTTGCACTCTATTGTGAAGAGTCAAAATGTGTCGAAAAAGGTACGTATGGCAATTCACAATGCTGTGTTGGTCCCTACTTTAACGTATGTTAGTGAAAGTTGGGTGTGGCAGAAGAAGCACGAGAGTAGAATAAACGCAGTAGAAATGCGGTCGTTAAGGAGTATGTTAGGGCTGAATCTGAATGACAGGGTAAGAAATTGTGTAATAAGAGAAGAGTGTGGTTTTTCAAGATGATGTGGTGACCAGGATTAAGAAAGGAATGCTTCGGTGGTTTGGTCATGTGGAAAGAATGGATGAGGAAAGACTGACAAAGAAAATTTATGTTGCAGAAGTGAATGGCAGAGTCGGAAAGGGACGTCCTAGGCGAAAATTTATCGACCAAATTGGCGATTTATTGGAAACGGGCCAAATCAGGAGTACCCTTAACCGACGAGCATGTATGCGTAGGTGTATGGATGTGAAGGAGGCGAGAGAGGTGTGTCAGGATCGTGCCAAATGGAAGTCTGTAGTCTCTGCCTACCCCTCTGTGTGACAGGCGTGAGTGTTTATGTATGTATGTAATAAAAAAGTGACAACAATAAATAAATGTTCTTTCTTTCTTCACTTAACTTTTATTTAAGGCTAGGTATTTCGCAGAGACCGCGCTTTTGAGTTCTCGTAAACCATCTGAGGCATATAAATTAGTGTTTTGAATTCTGATAAAAATATATACTATTAGATAAGGATCTAGTCTAGTCAAAATCGCATTCAGTTACAAAATCTAAAGAACTTCACTCGATAGAAAAAAAATCCCGAAGTGACCCCTTTTTGTATTGTTTTTTCAATATTATGACTAAACTACTAACATTTTACACTTAAATTTTGTACTCAAATAAAGCCACTCAATTTTTACAGACAAATTCGCAGAGTTTGACTTGATAAAAATATTGTGTTAATTACTATATTTAGATACCTCCTAAAAGCGCGAGCGCGGCGGCTCGGCAAGCCTGATCAGTCGCGCGCTGGCGCTTATGGATGACGGACCCGTGTCAGTTTTCTCCGTGCACCAATAAATCAGTTCTTGACGAGTTTATATAATTGTTGTCAAGAATAAATATTGCGTGCTAAAAAATAAATCCTGTGGTTTTAATAGTTATAATGAATTTCACTGTAAGTTTGACGAACACAAACTTAAAAACAGTTCTCTACTCATACAGTTTCCATACCTATCAAAAGCGATTTGGTTGTTAATTTTCTTTTTATTATGTAACTCTAATTTATCGCTATAATAGAAAAAGTTTGATCATAAAAAATGCATTTGTAAAGTCAAATAAAAAAGTCAGCCTACTGCTTATTCCTATACTGTATTGCTGGTTGGGTCATGCAAATTCACTGCCTTGGAGTCCGCGCGAAATAACTCGTGCGCGGCCGGGACAGCGCTAAATGCCTACTTTTGCAGGAATACATGACCTTAAGTTGGAATGCATGTTTTGGGTAGATACCTACAGTTTACAATATCTAGGTATATCGTGTCTAGTCGTAAGATTAGGTAAATCGTGATCTGAATGGGTATTTCATGATTCGTCGCTATTTCATGAATTGATTGTAAATTTATGACTTTTGATAACTTAGGCGCAGATCCGAAATCTCCTCCAAAATAATATCAGAGTCTACAGGTTGTGGTGCGCCTGGGATATTATTTTTATAGGATAGGCTGACAAACGAGCACACAGTCCACCTGGTGGTAAGTGGTTGCTGCGGCCCATAGACATCTACTCTACATCCATCCCCGATTACAAATCAAAATGCAGATGCGTTGTCACCCGCGAGGACTAAGTTGGAATGCCTCGTTTCCAGTAAAAAAAGTCTCCGGTTCTCTACCCTCACCATACGAAACACGGCAGCATTTTACGCTGGTATTCTTTGAGATATTTATATAATATATAAATTAGGCAGAAAACAATATGGCCTATAATTTATCGACTAAATCATGAAATGCTCAGGAAGATCACTATCTGCTCAATTCTTGGATTCCATATACTCCTTCCAGCCATAACGGCTTATAACATCAACTGACTTACATAGGCGTCCCCCAAGGATAGACTCATAGCGGTTTTTGCCACACTTGCCGTGCTTAGTGGGCGGGTCAGTAACCGCAGTTTTTTTTTATAATTTTGAGTTGTTATCAGAAAGGCGTTTCGTACTCTCCTGTTTTAGTTTCCCTCTATCACCTCTCACGACACCACGCGACGACATATTTAGATTGGTTTTTATTATTAGTCAAGCTTTGACATATCGTATTAAAGAAAAGCTAATTTAAAATTTATATTTGTCATTTCAGTTATAATTTATTCAATGTTTTGCAACCGTATTTTTATCAGATTCGTCGGAATTAACACGTTAGGCTGTAGTTTGCATATGAATTATTATATTTTCGTAAATAAATTTTCCAACGGAAGCGGCGTGTGGAAACAAATGGAAACCGGTTGAAAGCGCCCAACTGGAGTTAGATATGGTAAAATTCCACTGGCTCTTAAATTACAATCCTAATTGAATTTCTAAACGTATAAGTGTATATCAGTGACGTTATAGAGCCATGCTGTAGCTATATTACGGTTGTAGAAATAAAAAATCGGCTCCACCGGGAAAGGACCACGCTGGTGCTTTTTGTATGGTGGCTGTAGAGGACCGAATATCCTTTTTACTGTAAAATAAGGCATTCCATCTTAGTTCTCAGGGGTGACAACGTATCTGTATTTTAATCCTTAACCAATAAATAATAAATGTCTCCAAAAAATCATCAAGTGGACAGTGTAGTCATTTGTCACCTTTATTCTATAAAAAACAAGTCACACAGTCATATTCATTTCGTACCAAGAGCAAACATTTTTACAAAACACTAATAATACTTAGCTGAGTACCTTTCAGTTAATCTTCCAAATGATGTGATTAAACAGTGTCTACGTGGGGAAGTAATGCTATGGCTGTATTGTAGTACTAATGGATTGTCTTAATCGAGGAAATATCATATTTCTACATAAAATAGAAAAGTTGGCGTGTTTCGTGACAATAAACAGAGACCATTTTTGGTAAGTATTCCATACGTCTTAGTCCACAAGAATGACAACGCATCTGCAATTTGTTTCCTAATTGAGGATAAAGTAGTTGTCTACGGGTTACAGCATATCTATATTTATATATTTTTTAAAAAAGTTATGAATAATAACAACTAATACTCCAAAATGCGGGTGTCAACCTCTATCAAGCGTAGCAACTATGGAGGGCAAATATCCCCATCTGAGGCGTAGGAAAACCTAATGTTCAGTATTGAACTTTTGACGGGCTGTAATATATGCATCAGTGAATAACAGAGAGTCAAAGTAGCCAACGTAGCTTAATGGGTCACTAAGCTGAATTAAAATACGGTCGTGTAGCTCAAATAATTGATAATCGATGCGGAAGAAACGTCGAGTGGCAGTCGACTGGCAGCGTGAATGCGGTATTCCGCACAGTGGATCAGATAGAAAGACGACCTGGTGAGACGTGTAAAGTGTAATTGTATGTATCATAATATGTATACATGTTATATGTAGACATAGGTTTGTATACAATGACTTATGGTGTAGCTTAGGACCGTGCTCTATTGGAGTTAAATAATTGCAATAAAAAAGAAAATTCATAGATGTTTTGGGAAATGAAAAGGAACACACAATGATTTCTTATATTTGCGCGAGTATTACACATGGAATAAAAATAATTTTACGGATTCTATCGTGCTTAATTATAACTTTTTTAATTTCTAATGTTGCGGGCCTTTAATTTCTGGTTTTTTTTGGTGTTCTGTGACCTGACCCGTTCTGTTTGAATTGGTGTTTTTTTTTTGCGAGGATTTGTGGTCTATCAAATCTAAAATAATGGACGACACTGAACATGATGATTGATGACATACTGCAGACTTCCCGGAGCGTCGGTGCTTCACATTAGCGATATGTTCTTTCACGCAGGTTTTATGGAGTTTTTTTCCTATGTAGAAGAGACCACATCAAGCTGTTGCACTCCTGTATCTTGTAGAGGAATATAACACTTGGCAGATGGTAAGAACTGACTAATATTCTTCGGCGGCTTGTAGTATATTCTTAAGGAATCCTGCTTCAAGATGTAGCTAATCTTGTCTGTGACTCCTCTGACATATGGCCTCTGACTGTATCCGATTCCACTCGGCCACTGTGACGGATGCGTGGGCCCAATGCTTTAGGTCGTGCAAATATTGTTTGATGTGCTGGAGCTCGGTGGCCAAGTGTTCACAAATTCATAAGAAAAAGAAGAAACACACATGCTATTTAAATTAAAAAAATCCTAATTTCAATAGAGAAGATGACAGGATGCTACGCTACTAACTGCTTGGGATTCCATAATTAATAAAATTAAATCCAAATTCAAGCGTACTACTGCAAGACTTCAAGACAATGTAAGCTCGATCTGCGTAGGACGAAGCAAAAATTAATATTTAAATTTGAAGGAGCCTTCGTTAACTATGACATCGCAACGTTAAACATCTCAGTTCCCCATCGTGATAATTGGCGCTAGAAAATGCCAGAAACGTCGGAAATAAAAAAGTTAAAATTCAACGCGATAAAATGCGTAAAATTAACTTTATCCCAAGAAACACACATCTCACTTGATGGTAAATAGTGCCCAAGTGTATTCCCAACCGCAAATGCACTTTCTATTCACTCACTCCCATAGTCTGATGGGACGGTAATCCGATACAACCGGAGAGAGATCAAGCGCAGGACCAACGGCTTTACGTGCTTTCCAAGGCACGGGGGTGAGACACCGCCAACTTCCTGACTCCGGGCAACTACTGAGAATTTCTTGACGGAAAACTCAAAAACTGATTTTGGCCTGACCTGGGTTTAGTAACCGGATTGTTTTTATAGGATTGGGTAACAATTTAGCACACAGTTCATGTGTGGTTGTTGCGGCCCATAGACATCTACATCTAACCTCGATTACAAATCAAAATGTAGATGCGTTATCATCCGTGAGGGCTATGATGGAATGCCTTGTTGTCATTAAAAAGGGGTCGCCGGTACTCTACACTCACCATACGAAACACAGCAGTATTAAGCTACTATTTTACGCTGGTATTCTGTGGGAGCGTGATCCTTCTCCGGTCGAGCCGACCCATTCGTGCTACAACTATACTAGTAATATAACTGCAGCTAGCTCTATTACTAATCCGTTTGACCTATGTCGCTTTTGTGACTCTTCTTTATTTTCCTTTTCTTAACTTTTATATAAATGTCTGCTTATTAAAAGTACCATGATATATTCACCTAATAAACTCAACAATAAAGAACCCTCTACTGCTGCGATAAGTCGCGAGGCAGCGAGACGTCGCTCGTTAAAAACAAATAAATTCTCAATAAACAAACCCCTTCTCCTTTTGCCTTAGAGACAGGGCTGCCTGGTCATGTTGATTTAAGATATAATTTAATTTCTTAAACTAAGTTTACTAAGTTCCGTGTCAAATTTAGTAGAAATAAAACAAGTAAGGAATCACCTCGGTGTCAAGATATATTGTATGTACATAGATGATTGTAATTTGGCAAAGTTGTAAAATTCAGTTACCCAAATATAGGCGCGATGTTGAATCGTGTAAATATCGACCTAAAGGTGATAATTTAGAGGTATAAAGAGGTATGCTGTTAGCAATTTTTAAGATGCCGTGTAGGGTAGAGTACCTTTGGCGGCAAATCGCTTCGAAGTTTTTTTTAAGCTAGAGTATTTTTTATTGTATTTATATTTTTTTATCCATAAAGGTATCAGACAGGGCTGTGTCCCCATGGCTGTTCAATCTATTTATGGACAGTTGTTTGGAAAATTTGAAAGGGGAAGAACGCTTATTAAGAATAGGTGAGTTAACCGTCAAATGGCTTTTGTACGCCGATGATCAAGTCATTTTTGTGTCGTCGACGGCAGAGTTACAAATGATGGTTACATTAATGAGCGATCATGAAAAGAATGCGGTATGAAACTGAAAGCAAGTAAGAACTAGATCTAGAACACCTACAAAAATCTTATTAACAAAATTGCTGTCTCATTATTAGTACGCACTTCACAATCAACATCATCAATGCAGTCCATCATCAGTCCACTGCTGAACATAGGCCTCCCAAAAGGAATGCTGATGGAGACGGAAATGAAGCTGAAGTTCTAGTAGTCCGACGATGGAATGCAGAGCAAGAGTTTAAGTCATGTCCTGCGCATACTCTTAGAAATGCATCCAGTAAATGCGATAATATGCATAAAAGCGTTTTTGTAAACACAAAATGTTATATAGTTTGATATCTGTCAACCGAGTGCCAGAATGCTATTGCCAATGGAACCAAAAAAATCTATGATATCATACACAAGTGTTTTTTTTAAGAAATAGAATTATATCTACAAGATATTATAGTATAGTATTTTGATAATATCCCGACAACAAGAGCAGTTTTTTATTGAGTTGGAGTGTAAGTGAGCACACAGTCCCCCTGATGGCAAATGCAGATCTGTTGCCACCTCTGAGGACTAAGATGAGAAGCTTTTCGACAAAAAGGGAAATAAAGCTGCATTACGCTGCTATTCTGTGAAAACGTGGTTCTATTCCCGGTCTAGCCGACCCATTTGTGCTACCTAGCTGCAGCATGGCTCAACCATATATGAATATATTATGTACATTATAACATCACGATTTCAATGAAGTAACTATGTTCAGTCGTAAGCTTATTATATACTTTAAAATACTGTGACGCCTGGCGGCCCTAGTCGGAGTTCAGAGGTCAGCCATTGTTGCACAGCTCGTGACCGGTTCTTATCTCTGCTCACCTCCTCTAGCCCTCACCGTGAAGATTTAAAAGCTTTCTTCTTTTTAACAAACCAGTTCGCAAATATTACATAGTTGTTTACTTTTTATATGACGTCGTTAATTCGTAATTTATGTCCGAAAGATACTCAATTTTTAAAACAAGCAAAGTGCTCCCAAAATAAATCCAGTTAATTTTTCCTTTTAAAGGTTATTTAAGGTATAAATTGTGATTGATGTTGAAACTCATTTAAATACTGTTTCAAAGCGAACGTTTCTGTTTCAAAATGAAATATTAAATGTTCTTTTCGCACAAATGTACATCTTAAATTATTCTTATTTTCATTTTATTCAAAACATTGAAAACATGATGGAATTTGAGAGCAAATTTTAGTTAGAAAATGTTTTAAGGCCGAATAAATTGTTAGTATTTTAAATAGATTTTTGATTTTAAATTAACTTCGAAATACAATAACATGATTTCATTAGAACGCGATAGTGGGAGTAAATAGTTATACTTCCGATTCGCTAATATGGAATTCACGTCTAATGATCCGTCCCGGCATCGTCATCATCATCATCACGATGATGATACCATCACACGGGTCATTTCTGGATCTTAACAACAGCGCCACCTACCGGGTACAATTGCGAATCTTACTGAAATGCCCACAGAAAATTTCATTTGATTTCTATATATAAGAACATAATGATATAACATAATAATTAAAAAAAGTTATACGTCAAGGTCATTCTCCTTCAAGGTGTTGCACGTACAAAGATCGCATATGAACAATTATTTAGACCCGGAACAATTATTTGTAGGCCATACAAACAATTTTTGCTTGGCTTCGAATAGGTAATCATGCAACAATCAGACTACTGTTTTTATTTATGGATGAAATAAATACAAATCCAATAATTTTCTCTTATTAATTCCGTCAAAAGCGTGCACTGCCATGTTCAGGTCTGAAGTGTATAGACTGAGTATAAGTGCAGACTGAGAGGCATTCCATTTTTGACATTGGAGTGATGATCTGGTAACATATGCAGGAAATCGATGGTAGCTTAGTACCGTGGATTATATTCAGCATTAGACTTGTGAAGTGCTGTAACGACGATGATGATGATGTGAGGCATTCCTTCGCAGTTCTCAGAGACGACAACGATTCCGTAGCCTTTGTCGTTTGAAGTTACCTACATGTGTTCGTGGGTAGCAGTAGCCACTTACCATCACGCGGACTGTATGATTGTTCGTCACTTGTACTTATTAAAAAAATTAATAATACAGTGCAAGAAATAAAATCGCCAATGTGTACCTTAAGCGCAACTTTATCATCAGAAAGACATATTCGTGTTACGCGGTACATTGTGACGTAATTTACACAAGCCCATCAATTTAAAAGCGAGGACCAGTTTAACTTGACCTCTGCACGTATGCTCATTGATCAAAAATTAATATTTTTTTATATTTAAAATTTCTTGATTGATTTTATCGTGAAGATTAAATACAAAACTAAACTTTATTAATGTATGAGATATACATATATAAGGTAAGGGACCTCAACCTATTAGAAAATCTGTCATGATTATGCCGTAAGGCAATTTAGTAAACAAAATGTTAAGAACTTGTAAATGCGGATATAATAAACATTAGAAAAATTAATATATCTGCATTAACATTTTCATACACCAGTTAATCTACCATTACATAAAAGGTACCCGATTCGCATTAGCAAATCGCTCTCAACACGAGAGAGGCCCATATCCAAGCAATGGATGTCAGATATCAAAGCTCAGGATTCTTTTATCCTCCTTTATTCTTGTTTTCATTTGCCACATAGTAACGTGGTAAATCATAAATTAAAAATTAAGATTACTAATTTCAGTTGTTTCGGTGCTGACTGTACTCAGGTGTACTTATTCAGGTATTTAATTTTAAGGCCTTGCTATCATGGCTCTATAATATCTAAGCAAAATTTAGCAAAATTTATCCATCAGCTTTTTTTACGGTGGATAAGCACAGTTCAACTTAAGCTGGTCTGGGCGTTTCCGCGTTGTACAAACGTATTTATAACGCAAAGAATTGGAACGAGGCTATACGTTATATAGTTTGATGCCTTGCCAGATGTGTTCTTGTTTGGTTGAGTTTTATTTTATTTGTTATTAGATTTGCTGTTTATAATTATTTAATGTGCGTTCATAAATTAAAATGATGTTTTCAATATTTAATGAATAAAATAAATGCCTTGTGATTGCGTTTAAAAATTCCCCAATCCATCTAATTGCGTGGATGTCGAAAGAGGTGACCAGTTAAATGCTAGATGCAATGTGTGTGTAAAATGCCAGTTAGGTGCTAGGATTCTTTTTGCTCTGATGTGTTCCGGTCCGAAGGGTATGGAGAACAGTACGGTTACAGGCTGTGCGGCACCTTTTTTATAGAATAAGATTGACAAACGAGCACACAGTCCACCTGATGGTAAACGGTTGCTGTGGCCTATAGACATCTACATCTATCCTCGATTACGAATCAAAATGCAGATGCGTTGTCTCCCGCGAGGGCTAAGATGGAATGCCAAGTTTCCAGTAAATGGGGTCTCCGCTTCTCTACACTCAAGACCAGGAGAATTGCACGTGAGTTGGCGGCCAATCCACGGTTGTGTCAGTATCTAAACGAATATTGGCCCCAATGATTGCTCAAATGAATACAAGGTTTTCCGCGTTTGCACAGTTCTGTACACAAAGATATTCATTACATGCGAAGGGTACGAGTGTTAAATATCGCACATATTTAACGCTTTTGTTATATGTAATAGGATTTAATTTATTACAACCTTCATGTATATTGCAGCGAATATAATCAGGGTCGTATTTGTGAAACGTCTGTAACTCTTTCTTACAATACGAGAGGATTATTGTCTGAGAGGATGTGACGGCGCTGTCGTCGCACCGCAAGCGAAACACATCGAAGCCTAAATCACGTTATCAGAGATCCGAAGTATTGCCTCGTCAGTTAACGTTGGTCACATGTTCAGATTCACGATGGTCTTAGTTATTGGGGTTTCCTGTCAGGATACTCTCAGTAGTCAGGAAGTTGGCAATGCTTCACCCGCTTGCCTGGAATGAAAAGCACGAAAGCCAATGATTCTACACCGGATCTAATCTGGTTATGTCAGATTATCGCCCCATCGAATAATGAAAGGGAGGGAATAGAGAGTGTACCTCTGTTCGAGAATACACTCGGGCACTATAATCGTATTATGTGGCATAGCCTAGTAGTGACAGTGTCACAATATCCACTATCTCATACCATTCTGTGGGTGTCGAAGGCGACAGGGGGAAACTAATCAGGAGATGGGCAGCAGCCTCCACCAAATTAATACTAAAAATAAAATACTACCGGTTCTCAACCCGTTTGCAGCGTGGCAACTATATGCCATGAGGCAATCTATGGTGGAGTCGTTTGTTCAGAAGCGAGCTTTGTACCTTTGTACCTGTAACGGTAACGGAGTATTTTAAGCTGCCATCACACGGTGAAACTTAATCTTTATAATTCCCTAACAGTGCAGCGGCCTATCATTAGTCTCCTGTAAAATGATGACTTTTATACTTATTGGGGTTATAAACCGATTAAATGCGTAGACAAATCGGCAATCATTCATCTCAGAGACATCTCGAGCAGCAGCAGCCGGGCGGCTTCAGAGCCAACTGAACTAAGTGAGTGGCGCAAATACGAGTACTGAGAGATGACTATATATTTGCACCATTTGCTATAGAGACTATCGGTCAGTGGCGGTGAAGTTCCAAAAAGAACTGTATTCGCAACTGGTCAAGGTTGCTGGTTTTAAGATAACTGGTTCTTTTATCACTGAAAGGCCAAGTACTACACGATACTACGGGGTGTAGGACTGTATGATAATTTAAGTTTTTAGTTTTTTTTTAATTATAGGTTTTTAATATAATATATAAAAATAAATGTTGTATTGTTCGTATTTTATGCGCTGCCTTACCTTTTATCAGACTGCAGCAAAACTTTGTCAACTTATTGCTTACACTTGTGCAAAGGTTATATGCATAATATAATTAACATAGAGTGTGTGGCGCGCGTGTTGTACCTACTCGTAAGAATTTATTTTAAAGCTACATATCATTAAATTTCAATTAATGTATTATCATTCCTAATTTTAAAAAAAATTGACCTTATTGTGTTTTCCTGACAGCTCATGTTTGTTCCCGGACACAAGGAGCCGCTAAGTACCGGTAAGTAATTTATTGAGTCACAGCAAGTGCAATGTCAAAAGCCTGCCACATACCACGTCAGTCATTTTGTTTTGGTTATAACTCACTACGTATATGCAGTCCACCTTCATCATTCGCATACCATGATTTCGGGATCATTATTTCCGGAATCGAACCCGGGACCCTGTGGCCGCACCATTTTGTGACCCTTCATTCCGGATTTAGAATCAATAACCATTAGCGTCACCAATAACGCGTACAAATTTAAAACGATATATCCACAATTATTTCTTCTACCGCTGCAACAGCGAGTATTGTATATTTTTTAATGTTAGGTACTTTAAAAACATAGTATAATACATTCATTAAATGATGTAAGAAAAGAACGGAATATTTCTTTTCTTTTTATATAAAAAGACCGTCGAAAAACATAGCACGTCTGCAACGTTTCGTCTTGAATAGTACTTGAACAAGAAGTGGCTCGACCACGGCCCGAAAAAATAAACCAATAAGGGCAACCCCACATGAGAGCGCAGTTCCAAATGTTGTAAATATAGCGCAATACGACAAAGTACTATCGTTTATCACTAACCAATACCACCCGCCACCATTTCATTGTCGATTTACTACGCATTCGAACCAAATAATAACATAGGGGAGATATTTGCCATAGTTACCATGTGTGCAAGGCGTGTTGAAATCCGCAGTTTCTCTTAGGAAGACGCTTCTGCCCATCTTCTGATTTATTAACCGCTGTCACCTCTTACGATACCACCAACACCCTTCACTATTTCGCTGTCGATTTACCACGAATTCAAACCAAACTGTTTGCTTCATCATACAGCTAGGAGTGTAATAAGTTGCCAAAATTTGTCTTTCCATTCGAATACAACGTGGAAGTCTTCAAGGCAAAGGTGAATAGGCTTTTGTTAAGCCAGTGAGCATTACCATCTTCGGTTGCAACATCACTTACCATCAGGTGGGATAGTACTCAAGTGCTGGTTAGTACAGTAAATAAAATATCTCTTGAGTCGTTGTGCTTCTGAGGGAGAACTTCAGCTAGTGACTCTACATTCTTGTCAAACAGCAAATGCAGCATTCCGTTGGTGTTTCTTAGCTGTGTCCAATGTTATTGCCCTTTAGGTACGCATGTATTGTGACAATTGCCAAATCCATTATGTGTCTGTAAGCTCGTTCTGCGTAAATCGGACCAAAAATTTATATTCAAAAACTGAAGGTGGCCGGGCTAACTATGATCTTGGGACGTCAAACATCTCAGTCTTTTCTCTTGACGATGGATGCTGTAAAGCACCCGAAACGTCGGGAATTAAATATAAATTAAAATTAGTTAATTAAACGCGATAAAATACGTATATAAAGTTTTATTCAATATGTATGAATATTTCTCAGATCCTTTGGTGTGTGCGTCATATGGTAGTTTAGGACGAGTTTACTTGATGGTAGAGTTATTTTTATTCCAAGGAGTTCATCTGGTGTGGTATACTCTCTTGATGCCGGCCAGTATAACTTTTTTCTAGTATTAGGGCTACAAACAAGCAAAGTTCACTTGATGGTAAGTAGATGCTGTAATCCATAGACCTCTACGTCTGAAAACAAAACCTCGAATCAAAAATCACGAAACAATGAATTAAAAAAGAAGGTCGCAGATAGAAGGATAAAGTAATGCCTCACATCTTCCTAATCATGTTTAACGCAGTAGGAGGTCGGCTTGACCGGCATGACCACGCTCTCATAGAACACCAGCGTAAAATAGCAGCTTAATGCTGCTATCTTTCTTATGGTGAGTGCAGGAACAGGAGACGCTTTATTACGGGTAACGAGGCATTCCATCTTAGCCCTCAGGGGTGACAACGCATCTACATTTGTGTTCTTAATTAAAGATAAATGTTTCTAGATGTCTACGGGACACAGCATCCTCTTACCATCATCTGGGCTGTGAGTTAGTTCTCGTTTGTCACACTTATTCTTTAAAAAATATCGTATAGATGAAATGTGTTCTGATGCTCGCAAGTATGACTTGCCCTTTATACCCGCACTTGTCGAGTCAATGCGCACACGTGTGCACCACACTGTTTGCACTGAGTTGAGATAATGTCTTATTTAGTTACAAAATAACACACGTGTAATGTTCATGAAATATGTGAGAAAGCTGAATGAAAACATGAAGAAATTAAAAATCTTCATGAGTTTTTATCCTACTGCGCCAAAAGAAGGGAAATATTTTTCGAGAATATGTATGTATGTACGTCTAATTCTTTGGCACGCTCTGTAGCCTGCCTGAATGCTTTGATGGATTTCAACATATGAGGTGTCGTTAGATTCGTCTAAATTATGGGAGCGACATAGGTTATATAATAAATACAAAGAAGGGAGAGGAAAGGTTTTTTTATAGTAAACTTCTTAATACAGTCCAGTTTTCTAATAACTGTTTTAACCATTTAGTTGGTTTCTTAGTGCACTTTGATGTAATGTTTTTCCTCTTATTATTGCAATTCTTTTTCTTCAAACCTGACAAAAGGCCTAGTTTTCTTCTGTACAAAGACAAAGTTACAGTCCACATGATGGTAAGTTATTGCAGTAACCCATAGACACCTGCAGCCAACTAATAAAGATACAGATTTTTTTGTACCTACGAATGCGTTGTCACCTCTGAGCTCTCTAGGTCTAGGTAATAAGCTCGAAGTGTGATGCCCACCACATGTGTCATTCTTGTGATAGGTCAACAAATGCCGCTTGTATAGGCTAGGCTGAACGGCACTAGAATTTTAAATTTTCTATTTTATGTAAAGAACATGATTTTAGTTGCCTATGGGTCTATCCTGTTTCATTTTATATAATCATCATCAGCATCCTTACAAAACTTAACAAGTTCACTGCTTTAAAATGTCTCCCTCGAGGAATGTCAAAACATGGTCTTCAGCTACCTGCGTCTATCGACACCTGCATGACTTACTAGCCGCTGGCGGTTTTAATTTAATTTTATATTTATATAAAAAATATTGAGGTACCATTGGCTTAATAAATAATAAAAATCAAGATGTTGCGGAGTTTTATTCGCCATATCTTGTTCAATCGGAGGAACCTTGTTTTAAAACGGTTTATTAATTTTTTTAAGTTTATTTTTATTTTTATTATGACAATAAATAAGGATACTTTATTTTATAAAGACAGTGATTGTAATTTAATTTACAACACATTGAAATGGTATATAGCTTAAAACTGCGTCTCAGATCCCCTGCTCTTCGCTGAGGCTAAAAGCAGTAATAATATA
The DNA here is from genome assembly GCA_036936625.1 of Parnassius smintheus behrii. NCBI lineage: Eukaryota > Metazoa > Arthropoda > Insecta > Lepidoptera > Papilionidae > Parnassius > Parnassius smintheus. Next base: position 2,388,491 of record JAUPFT010000020.1, on the reverse strand, counting down.
GTACGTGGTAACCAGTGAGAGCAAACCGATGAGAAATACAACGCTTAACTGAGATTGTGTTTGTGACTGATGTGACCAGAAGCATCTATGAACCAAAAACCATCATTTTAGTGCATTGAAATAAAACTAGTTTTTACGGATTTTATTGCGTATATTAACTTTTTTATATTCCCGACATTTCGAGCACTTTACAGCACCCATAGTCACGGGGGTGACTGAGATGTTCAACGTTCAGATGTCATAGTTAACCGCGCATACCATAGATTAATATTATTAATTTTTGTTCCGATCTATGCAGTATGAACTTATAGTATCTTTAAGTCTTGCAGTTGTATGCTTTGGTTGGGATTTAATTTTATTAATTATAGGATCCCAAGCAGATGGTAGTACCCAGCCATCTTCTCTATTGAAATTCGGATGCTTTTTTATTTCAATAGTCTCGCGAATAATCCTTGGAAGGAATCGGTGTTCTGTAACGAGGATTTATGGTCCATCAAATATGTTGTAGTGACGAATCACTAAATTACAATTTTTAGTGTAGTGTAATGTTTTTACAGAGGTGACTCTAGTTAGGAATTGAACTTAAAATCTTCGACTATAACTGTAAATTTGCTACTCAGTTACTGAGTTACATGCTAGCCACTGTTTTCTAATGATTTCTTCGATTACTTAATTTTATATGGCTAGTTATAATAAATTTATTACAGCTGCAAGTCGTAAACATTTTAATTATTTTTAAACGACTATATTGAAACATTATAGCGAGTTCCGTTCACATCGTATTGTGGGTGCTCGATTCCGTTTACTGTGTTTATGAAAAGTTTTAACATCGTTTTATAGCCATTAATTTTATAGAAACATGATAGAGTTATATGACAACTGGCCCTCAAAAGCAGGTTATGCAATGGACGGTACGTAAATCTATTACTATTTAATTTGACTGCCTCGTTAGACTGGTGGGGGTAAACGCGATTACTGATAATGACTGGTGGTGGTAAATGCGATGGGTAAGTGAGGTGCCGGGTTTAAATCCCGGGTCGGGCCAAAAATCAGTTATTGCGTGTTTTTATCGAAAAATTCTCAGTAGAAACCCGGAGTCAGAAAGTGGCGATGTTTCATCCTCGTGCCTCGGAAAATACGTAAAGTCGTCGGTCCTGCGCCGGACTCTTTCTGGTCGTGTCGGATTACCGTCCTATCGGACTATGATTTTATCTATTTTTCTTCCTAGGATAAAGTTATTTTCCGAACCAGTGGTAAATTAAATAAAAGAGTGACTTTTCAAAAAGTATTATTTATATTCCATATTTCTGTATTATTTCTTTTTTGTGAAAGTGAGGGAATAGAGAGTGCACCTGTCCTTGCGCATACTTGGGCATTATTATCCAGTCCTGCACCGATGGCTAGTCTTCGTTGAGACCGGCCGCCGAGCTCACAATTCGGTCTGGAGCACTTATACTCCCCTACAGGAAAATTTACTATTCCATACCATTTCATGATGTAATTGATTACCTCGTTGGTTTAGTGGTCTTAAGCGTGATGCAAATCATGCGGTCCCGAGCTTAATCCCGGGCTGGATCAAAGTCAGTTATTATTGGTCAACGAGTGTTAGGGAATAGAGAGTGCAAATGCTTTTGCGCATACACTTCTGCAAAATAATTCGTTCTGCCTTTTATCACACAGACGGGAAAAAGGTAAAGCAAACAGGAAATTGACAGCAGCATCTTTATGATAACAAATATATATAAAAATATATATTTGACGCGTGACAATTATGGCAAATGAGCTATGAGGCTATCTATAGAGGCCTTTTAACAGGCTGTAACAAACGAATCAATGAAAAATACTCTGTATAACGTACTATTTAATAAAAAAGAAAAACCTAGAGTACAGTACTATGTTAAATGGAACATTTTTTTGAAGAATAAACGACTTTTTGGTCCGATACGACTTGGGGACCTTCAAGAAAAGAGCTTACTCCTTTCTAAAAGGCCGACAACGCACCTGCAATTCCCCCGGTGTTGCAGTTGTTCACGGGCGGCGGTAATCACTTGTCATCAGTTGAGCCGCATGCTCGTTTGCCCCTCTCCTATAAAAAAATGACAAAGGTCCACATGATGGTAAGTGGATGCTGTGGCCCATAGACATATACATCTATCCTCGATTAACAATCAAAATGCAGATGCGTTGTAAACCCCGAGGAATATGATGTATAGGCGCGTTTCTAGTTAAAAGGGTCTCCTGTTCTCTATACTCTTACCACATGAAACACAGCGGCATTGAGCTGTTATTTTACACAGGTAGGTATACCGTTAGAGCGTGGTCATTCCCAGGTCGAGTCGACTCATTCGTGCTCAATCATATTATAGCTGTAGTATGGCTGTACTACATTCTCTATGACAGATTTCATTCTTGTAGGTACAGATGAAAAACCTGTTTACAAATAAACGAAAAATTTTGAGCCTTCTAACTATAAATGTTCATTCTAATTCACGCTTCACTCAAGCCTCATTACCATAAAACAGTTTACTCCATGGATATTTTTCTCACGCAATTGTGTGTACGAAAGAATAAATCTCAATTATGACCTTTGGCAGTTATTTACAGCGGCGAACCAGCACAAAGTACTCTTGCTAATGTAGTGTGTACACTGCTCCGCTATACAAAAAGTTCGGCCATGAGGTATCTATACCACATATAATTTAAAATTGTGAAGGTCGACTATTAATACGCCATAGGTTAGAGTGCTGAAGCGATCTCGCTCCCTTTTAACGTCTTGCGATAGCTATATTTATTGTAAGAACGTCGTTGATTGCATTATGCGAGAGTGAAGTAACACATAAAAGAACTGTCAGTCGTAGGACTAGCTGTCAGAAGTGTAGACTTTAACTTCACAAACGTGTAAACATTATTTTTGGGTTGTTAAGAAATATGTTTTAAGAAAGTTTTTTTATTGGAATTTTTTTATCCACGTATTAATATAGTAATAAAATAATCATTTATTGCGCTGTTTTACATGAAAAAGGAGAATTATTAACTAAACAATATAAAAATTATTATAAATACATACGAATTTTATAAAGATTAATCAATTGGATTTTCAATATCACTTTAATCAGTTTTATGTATCCGAACACGACGGTCATGAGAGTTCAGTTCTTTTTCCCCATCTCAAAAGTGTCCAACGTTTGTAAAGAACTTTTCACTTCAATAAAAATAAATCCAATAAGAACTCCTTTGTCAAACATTATACTTAAACTTTATGGGTACTAATAACAAACCCTGGGAATGAGGTGATCGCTACCAAGCTATTCTGAATTTATTTTTTTTAACTATTTTCGTTAACTATCGTCTTATCTTAAATTATCATAAATCATTCCATCTTTCAAAAAGAAAATGATCCGCAAAAAATGTCCGTATTTTCAAAATCACTGGTAAATTTAAGATAAGAGTGACTTTCATTATGTATTATAACATATTGGATATTTTTTTAAATAATTGTAATAGAGTTTTGGAGCAACACAATATGTTAACATGCATAATTGGCGACTTTAATCTTAGCTGTATTACCTGAAGAAGAAAAAGTGAAGTGTGAAGAGCTCCCTGGCGGGACGTTAGCTATATGGTCCGGAGTCCCGGAAAGCGAGAACGCCTGCCAAGGAGTGGGAGTGCTGTTGTCGTCCCGGTTGGTCGATCTTATGACTGAATACAAGGTTGTGAACTCAAGACTTCTTTGGGTTCGCTTCAAAATGGGACTGACGAAGTTATTCCTTTTGGCGAAACGAAAGAACTGTTGTATGTGGTGATTTGAATGGATGGGTAGGTATCGCTCGACCAGGATACGAGTCGGTGCTTGGAAAGTTTGGCGATAAAAGGGTTAATGATGCTGGCAAGCTTATACTGGCTGTATGCAAGGAAAAGGGTCTTCTTGTGACAAACACTATGTTTAATCACAGGAAGATCCATATGTACACTAGAGAAAGAAAGAATGAGAGAAGTATGATTGATTTGTTCCTGGTGGATGACCGACTGCGAAAACAGGTGATGGATACACGAGTGTTCAGGGGTGCTGACCTGGGAACGGATCATTATCTAGTAATTACTAGATTTAGGGGTTTGTTCGCGGGTTGGCGCCACCGGACGGCAGTAACAGAACCACAGTCGGTCTGTCGCAACCGAAGCTGGAAGCTTAAGGAAGCGGATACTAGGGACAAATATCACACGAGGGTAGCCGAAAAGCTTGACACCATCGATGGCAGGAAAGAATGTGTGGAGAGAACATGGCAGAACCTTAGGGATGGAATGGTAAATGCAGCGGAAGAAGTATGTGGTACGACAAAAAGAGGTAGTAGTAAAAGAAGAGATGCATGGTGGAATGATGAAGTGAAAGAAGCTGTAAAAAAGAAGAAAAAAGCATGGTTAGACTACTTGGCCTCTAGTAACGATGAGCATATGAGAGAGAAGATGAAAGAAAGATATAAGCTGCAAAAAGTTCATGCGAAAACATTGATTGAGGAAGTACGTGAAAGGTGTAGAATAGAAGCGGACGAGAGGTTGTCGCACAACTTTAGGGAAAACTCCAAACTCTTCTGGAAAGAGGTTGGAAGGTCCCGGAGTGGTGCGACAGCTTTAAGAATGAACAAAGTGCTTTCGAGAACCAATGACGTCCTCTCAGAAAAATCGGACGTCATGCGGCGATGGAGTGAATTTTATAGAGAATTGTATACGTGTCATTATCTTAGTGAAGGATCCGGGGGTGACGCCGTGACTGGCACGCCAGACACGGACCTCGATGACACTGAGGTCATCAGCATGAAAGAGATTGAACGTGCGATTCGAAGTTTGAAATGTGGTAAGGCTGCGGGACTAGACAGAGTTACTGCTGAAATGGTCAAGTACGGTGGGCCTCGCGTCTGGGACAGCTTTCATCTGTTGTGCAATTTGTGCTGGCGGACGGGAGATGTCCCGGGTAATTGGCGATCCGCGGTCATTGTGCCTTTATATAAAGGTAAAGGTTCACATTTTGACTGCGGGTGCTATCGGGCGATCAGCTTGACCAGTTTAGCAAGTAAAGTTTACTCGAAAGTTTTGACACGTAGGATGCAAGAGAAATCGGAAAGATTCTTATGGGAGGCACAATGCGGATTTAGACCTGGAAGAGGATGCACGGATCAAATGTTTTCTCTTCGCATGATCACGGAGAAGCTTCTGAGTGTTAACCAGAGGATTTTCTGTGCTTTTGTGGATCTGGAGAAAGCATTTGATAAGGTTATAAGAAAGAAAATGTGGGAACTGTTGCCGGGATATGGTGTGGATGGTCGATTGTTAAGGGCTGTGCAGTCACTTTACTATGACTGTAAAGCCTGTGTGCGGGTAGGGCATGACCTGTCACCCATGTTTAGCGTCCAAGCGGGCGTAAAACAGGGTTGTGTCATATCTTCCTGGCTGTTCGTACTGTATCTCGACAGCTGTTTACAGAACCTGAAAGATAGCTGTTTGGGTGTGAAATTGGGTGACATAAAAGTTAATTGTCTGTTGTATGCTGATGATGCAGTGCTTATTGCACCATCAGAAGCAGAACTGCAGGCATTAGTCACGTGTATGAAAGAGGAATGTGAAATTAAAGGTCTCCGTTTGAATGCTAATAAAACTAAGGTTCTAGTATTTGAAAAGGACGAAGAGAGAACGAAATGTGAAATATGGGTAAATCAGGAATGTCTAGAACAGGTAAATGAAATTGTATACTTGGGGAGTGCTTTCAGCCGGGATGGAAGATGTGATTTAGATGTGTATAGGCGTGTCGCTGCCGGAAACAAAGTCAATGGTGCCCTGAATGCATTAGTAAAAAGGCAAGGCGTGTTGAAGAGTGCACGCCTTGCAATACATAACGCAGTGTTGGTACCGACTTTGTTATATGGCAGCGAAACCTGGGTACGCCAGAAGAAGCATAAAAGCAAGTTGAATGCAGTGGAGATGCGATCTCTTCGTAAAATGTGTGGCGTTACCATAGCCGACCGAAAGCGAGACGAAGAGATTCGCAATATGGCAAGATTGAAAGATGACCTTATCACAAAAATTGATAGGGGCGTACTCCAATGGTTTGGGCACGTTGAACGAATGAGTGAAGACCGAATGGTGAAGAAAATATATAGAGCGAAAGTAAATATTAAAAGGTGTCGAGGTAGACCGAGACTAACTTTCGAAGACCATGTGAGCAAATTGCTCGAAGAGGGGAGGGTCAAGAGTACTCGGATACCTAGACGTGGTATGTAAGGATCGTGACACTTGGCGATCTGTTCTCTCTGGCTACCCCGTTAGGGATTGTGCGTGACGATAAGTAAGTAAGTAAGTGTATTACCTGGAATGTATCCTCAAACTCTGCTAACTGTAACTTTCCCCCAGCAGCACAGAGCTTATTGGATTTCATAACGGAAAATGGCTTGCGCCAATGTAACTCTGTTCTTAATAATAGGCAAAAGATACTAGATCTTGTACTCGTAGACGTACCTGTATGTTCCGTTAGTAACTCTTATAATCCAATCAGTAATATTGACCCAATGCATCCTCCCCTTGAAATAAATATACCTAATGTGAGACAAAATATACTTATGATTAATACTTCACACGAGCGATACAATTTTTATAAAGCCGATTATAATTCTATAAATGAGTACTTGAAGGGAATCGACTGGCATACATTATTGGACCTGGATGATATAGATGAAATGGTTAGACTATTCTTCGAGAGTATACAAATTGCTATCACAGATTATGTTCCCTTAAAAAAAAGCTAAGAGTAATAGGTACCCTTGATGGATAAATTACAATGTTGCAAAAAGAATTAAAGAAAAGCACAAAATGCTAAAACGATTTAAAAAATATAATAATCCAATGGATGAAATAAAACTAAGAGTGCTTAGTGATCGTTGTAATAGAATTACGCTTGATGCCTACAACAATTATAACGAAAACCTGGAAAAGCAAATTCAGAAGAATCCGAAAGCATTTTGGACGTTCCTAAAGAGTAAAAGCAATAATTCTAACTCGTATCCAGCTGCTATGAATAACGGAGTTAAAACTTCTACTAGCGAAGTTGAAATATGCAATATGTTCTCTAGTTATTTTGCTTCGGTGTATGATGACTCAAATGGTTCCTGTCGTGTAGATCCGTCATCTCACTTACGAAAAATCCTCTATTTAGGCTTTAGTGAAAATCTAGCAGGTATAGAAATAAATCAGAATGAAATCTTCAAAAAGCTGAAGATTAAGATTAAGTTGATATTAGCAAAGATGCAGGACCGGACAATTTACCACCGGTATTTATAAAAAATAGCGCAACTAGCCTAACTTTGCCTTTATATATCATCTTTAAAGCCTCGCTGTGTTAGGGTACTTTTCCAGCTCTATGGAAAAAAGCAAAAGTAGTTCCAATATTCAAGAGTGATGATGAGAAAGATATACGTAACTATAGGCCCATATCAATTCTCTCGGTTTTTGCAAAAGTGTTCGAATCTTTAGTTTGTCCAATAATTCAAATGGATTTCAAACGTTTCGTTTCTGAGCATCAACATGGATTTTTGCCAGGTAGGTCTACCACCACTAATTTAGTTAGTTTCACTTCCTCATTTTCAGAAGCTATTGACTCGCAAAAGCAGGTGGATACCATATATACGGATTTTAAAAAGGCATTTGACAAAGTTCCGCACGGAATACTTATTGAAAAATTATCATATTATGGGTTTTCAGGCCCGGTGCTAAAATGACTTTCATCATACTTACACGACCGTTCTTTTATGTAGTCGTTAGTGGGTGTAGCTCTTCAACCAATCTGGTAACGTCAGGTAAACCTCAGGGCTCGCATCTTTGTTTTCGCAATTTTGTTTAATATATTTGTAAACGACATTGTTTCTTGTTTTGAAAACTCCACACCATACTTATATGCCGATGATTTGAAAATAACGAGAACAATTTGTTCACCAATTGATTCGATTTTATTACAGAACGATCTAGATAAACTAAGCAATTGGTGTAAATCTAATGGCATGAAACTCAACTGCAGTAAATGTCTTCATATTAAATTTACTAGAAAAAATAATATTACCCCAACGACATACAAATTGTACGTTAATAGTCTTAAGGAAGTTGAGCTCTTGAAAGACTTAGGTGTTATACTTGATAAAAAATTGACTTATCTATACCACATAGAAAGTGTAATAAACAAAGCTTCTAAATTATTAGGTAATTATTATGCGACAAGGTCGAACTTTTAAAGAAGCTAAAACAAAAGTCTGTCTTTATAACAGCCTTGTCCACAGTCACTTAGAGTACTGTAGCGTTGTATGGCGTCCACATTATTCTACACAATACTTAAGACTGGAGCGTGTTCAGAAAAGATTCATGTGGCATCTATCATACTCAGCGAAGATTGACAAAACGGTGGTGTCCTATAAAAAAGGCTAAAATACTTTAATATCATGACTCTTGACCAAAGAAGAGATTTGTTAGATTTAATGTTTTTATTCAAATTACTAAGTAAAATTAATTTTCGAGTACCACGCAGATATCCGCGTACTGCTATTACTCCAGTCATGCCTCCACGCACCAGGACGGTCTTCGGCGCCAACTCCACAATCCCTCGTTTATGTAAAATATATAATAATTTCAGTCAGTTAATTGACATAAACATTAATTCGCCTAACACCTTTGGATGGTATGGTGAGTGGAATCTCACAGTGGTGGACCACACATCGAGGTGGTGTCCACACCACCTCGATGTGTGGTCCACCACTGTGAGATTTAGTAGGAGTCTTCGTACGAAGTCCTTGTGAAATCGTTTGCCACCGGCTATTTTTCTGGATCATAACGACTTAGGGGTCTTAGAAAAAAGAGCTTTCTCCTTTCTAAAAGGCCGGTAACGCACCTGCGATTCCCCTGGCGTGCAGTTGTTCATGGGCGGCCGTTGTTACTTAGGTATCATCGGGTAAGCCACACGCTCGTTTGAACCCTCTTCTATAGAGAAAATATAGTTAGGAAACCTGCATGTCTGAACGATAATATATTTCCACGACAATGTGAAGTCCGTCAACATGTAATGGAACAGCGCGACGGAATATTCTTCAGAAACGAGAGGATTTTATACCCAGTTATGAATAGTATGTTGACTATAACTTCATTTACAAACACTTATTCTATGCGGCATTGGGACCAGCGCCCCCAAGTTCTGCACTGACCACTGTGCTACCTAGTCGTCAAATAAAATAATCTGTAATAAGCTCTTGTTTTAAATTTTAGACCGATATATAGTAAGAGACCTAGACCTTTTTGTCAAAGACTAAGAACAGAAGGTTATAATGAAATTATAAAATAATATTATTAACCAAACTTTCGAAGTGAGGGATCCCCGTAAACAAATAGACAGTAAATTAACATTCATCTCGCATATTAACTACATCACTAAAAGTTGCGCACTCGTATGCTGAGCTTCGTTTTCCGAACTTCGCGAGATTTTAAGTGTGGCTCTAGCCTGGTACTATTATAAATTTATGAGTAAGATCTGTTCTAGAATACGCCTTTGTAGTTTGGAATCCTCAATACAATAACCGCACAAGCATAATAAAGTGAATTAAAAAAATCTTTTGAGATCGCTAGTATTAAATAAATAAATATATAAGGCATTTTATTCTTGACAACGAAACCTTAAAAATAGCCCACACAATATTATAACTGACCCTCAGCGTAATCAAAACAGCTGAGGTCGTGATACAAAACCCAAGGGTCATCTAGTGGGTGACCTTATGAACTCCATTACATAAAGAATTATTTAAAATACTAATTTCCGCGTCCAAGTATTAAAACTAACAAGTACAATGATTTGGTAATCAACACTACTTTAGACCGGAGCTCGAAGCCCTGTGTTAAGATGAACTGACAGAATAAAGAGAATAATAACGTCCTCCAGACCAAATGGTGCTGTTCATTACCTGTTTTAGTTTCTCTATGTCGCCACATCCACGGCACGATGTGGAGTAGCAAATATTCTTACACCGTCACTTCACGGTCGTAACTGTTAGGGGTGATATAAGAATTTGCGAGCTCACCGAAGATTTTTTCTCCAACAATAAGAAATAAATACATGGTGTTAAGATTTCTTTTCTGCCTAAATATGTGTCTGAGTAAACACCACTCTTTTATCTGTTTCTATCGCAAAATAGAAGTGCCTGCACTGCTGTGTTCGGGTCTAGAGTATAGAGCCGGTATATTTACAGGCTGTGAGGCGTTCCACCTCAGTCCTCAGAGGTATTAACGCATCTGTAGCGTTCTTTGTTTGAAGTTGGTTGCAGGTGACCACGGGTAGCAGTAGCCACTTAGCATCAAGTAAACTGGAAGCTCGTTTGTCATGTAAGTAAACTAATACTTATGATGAAATTTAATGCTAGTATTCCTTCCCGGTTGAGGAAACACACTGCACACTTTTACGTAGTAGAGATACGCTAAACTAAAGCTTAGTTATGGTTGTATGACTGGGTTACGAATGGGTCAGCTCGACCGGGGAAGGACCACACTCTCACGGAATACCAGCGTAAAATAGCACCTCAATACTGTTGTGTTTCGTGTGGCGAGTGTAGAGATCCAGAGACCCTTTTTAGTGGAAACGAGGCATCCATCTTAGTCATCAGGGGTGACCACGCATAGGCGTTTTCATCCTTAATCGAGAATAAATGTAAATGTCTATAGGCTACAGCATCCACTTACCATCAGGTGGCCTCTGTGTTCGTTTGTCACCCTTATTCTATAAAAAAACTCATGAACCAGCTGAATGTAGTTTTACTGCATGTATTTACCATCAGTGTACAGTTTAATTATAACATAATAACTTACTGCGTTTTAGTAAGAACAATACGTGCTAGGCACAACAGTATCCTGAAAACGGTGGTGGAGAGTACCTCCCCTATTATGAAGCATTTTAGAGAGGCAACAAAAATACATAAGTTAATATAAATGACTAAAAGTACTTAAAATGAATGACTGAGTGTGATTTTTTAAAGGATAAGGGTGACAAAGAGCACACAGTCTACCTGATGGTAAGTAGTTACTGTGGCCCATAGACATCTACATTTTTCCTTGATTACAAATCAAAATTCAGATTCGTTGTCAACCGCGAGGACTAAGATGGAATGCCTCGCATCCAGTAAAACGGATCTCTGGTTCTCCATACTAACCATACGAAACACAGCAACGTTAAACTTCTATTTTATTCTGGTATTGTGTGAGGCTGAGCAAATAAGTAGTATTAGCTAATCACGCTTTTTTGTAGTCCGAAATAAAGAATTTTATTATTATTATTATTAAATGGCAAGCCCAAAATAACATAAATCTTTTTATTGCCACACAAACTTCGAAAATAAATTATTAAATCTGTCGAAGAGCGAGTCCCAAGCGCTTCAAGGATATCTTCAAAGTTCAGAAGCCTTTGTATCGCGTTGGCAAACATGACCTATATAAAACCTCTCGAGGCACTTACATAAATTTGATCCGCGCCTCAAATGGCATTAAAACGTCAACACTTGAGCGTGCCTTTGAAAATTCACCCAGTGGAGGCGTAACTTATTTTTTTATCTCTTGAAATTGCAGTAATTTATTATAGAATAAGGGTCACGAACGGGGACACAGCCCACCTGAAGGCAAGTTTATCTATGCCCATGCACATCTGCATCTGTTCTCGGTTAATATGGAATGCCTCGTTTTCAGTAAAAACAGTCTCCGATTCTTTACACTCACAATACGAAACAAAGTAAAGTTAAATTGCTATTTTACGTTGGTATTCACTAAGAGCGTGATCTTTTCCCTGTTGAGTCGACCCATTCATGTTACAGCCACAATATATAATGTAGCATGGCTCTAATACGTAGAGACATATTATATATATTTTTATTATTTATTATTACACCCTTTTGATTTGCGTAAAATTAATATAGAGCTTAACGTCAATTTTTGTAGTGACGGTATAGCACTTTTTCAATAAAAAATGCATTTACCTGGTAAATTGCTTAATAGATTTCGAAAAAACTTACTACGCTAATTACGACGATAGTATAGTAAGTCTTACAATTTTTAAATTAATTTATATTAAATGTTAAGAATATTAGAATAAAATAGATGAAGAATTTTTATTACATAGTTTATTTATAAATATATTAGTTTTTAAAATATGATACAAACTACGCCCGTATATTCTACATAGGCTATGGTACAAACGTTTGTGGAAAATTTGATGACGTAATTATTCAATCAGATATTGGGAAGCTAATGTTATGAAAACAAATTTATCCTGTCGGACTCCAGAAAAATTGTTATTTGTAATGAGAATATGATTTCCGCTAAAAAGAAAAGTGTATTTGGCGAATTATTTCTTGACATAATAGTAGATCAATGACCAAAAGCAAAAACAATATAGAACTAAAAAATAAACTAAGCCATAAAGGAAAATAGGAAAAAAATGTGTAAAAGATAGGGAACTTTCGGTTAAAAACGATTGAAATTAGTATAAAAAACCAAATGTGGAACGCTAATAATGATTTTGCCGTGTAGTAGGCACCGGTGTAGAATATCCGCCAGCCCGTATCCTCTCTCCGACACAGGGAAACAGATCAGGAGATGGGCAGCAGCGTCTACCTGATAACGACCAGAAATAAAAAACTGCGCTTGCTAACCCGCTTGCCAAGCGTGGAAACTTTAGTAAATATCCCCTTATGAGATTATATATGGGGGAGGCCTATGTTCAGCAGTGGACTTTAGTAGGCTTTTTAGTAGGCTGTAACGGATTGTGATGATATAATTATCATTGAATTTCTATAAGATAGATTTGTTTAAACGATCTCATACAAAATAATTCTAATATCTCAAAAAATAGCTCGCAAACTTTTTCGCAATTTGTATCCCCGATCTTAAAACTAAGGGTGGGATTCCCACTGTGCCGAAGAAAATTCATCCAGTATCTTTAATTAGAAAAATATGCTAAACAGAATCACTTGCCGGATCTCAGATTTAACCTGCGGAGATAAAAAAAAGTTGAGCAAGTTCCCGAGACAACGCCTTGTAACGGACTTTTTAATGCTCTTGAAGCCTTGAGAGTAGCAGCGGGTGTTACTTTAAACAATTTTTGTAATTTTTTTGTTATTATAATGAATATAATTGAAATTAATTTTTATAATGATTTCTTAAATTTACGCGAACACTACACATTGAATAAAACTATTATTTACGGATTTTATCGCGTTTAATTACTTTTAATTTATTTTTATTTTTATTATTATCCCGACGTTTCGGGTGCTTTACAGCGCCCATGGTCACGGGGGGGACTGAGATGTTTGACGTCCCAATGTCATAGTTAGTCCGGCTACCTTCAGTTTTTTAATATTAATTTTTGGTCCGATTTACGCAAAAATTATTTTTATTTTATAACAATTAATTTTTATTTTATATTGTTCCCAAAGTGGTGTTTCCGGCGAATTGGATTCAATTTCAAGCTTGTGAATGTACGCGTGTTCTACTTCGGTCTATATGTATTCGTACTACATGAAAGGTTTTTTTTTTTCTATAGAAATAGGGGACGAACGAGCACACAGTCCACCTGGACTGTGTGCTCGTTCGTCACCCTTGAGGACTAAGATGGAATGCCTCGATTCCAGTAAAGCGGGTCTCCGGTTATCTACACTCACCATACGAAACACAGCAGCAGTAAGCTGTTATTTAACGCCGGTATTCTACGAGAGCGTGGCCCTTCCCCGGTCGAACCGACCCATTCATGCTACAACCTTAATCGTGTTCCGTAAAAAGTGTGTTCGGTTCTCTATGACCGGCGAGTGGAAGCAGCGTCTACGGTGGGAAACGTGATCGCCATTTTTTATATTAATAAAATGAATAAAAAAAACTCTCAGTCGTAAGACTAAAAGTCAGAATTGAATACTTCTTAACTTCACTAACTAGAAAAAAATATTTTCGGGTTGTTATGCAATATTTTTGGAAGTATTTTTTATAAGAAATTATTTTAAGCTATTGCATAGCTTTTATCGCGGGCTTTAAGCGCGGCGAACAAATCAAGAAATTCCGTAACGAAAATAAACCTAAGACCCCAAAACCTAACATCGTTACAACAACAACCTAACGTCGTCGTTTCAGTTCCGCAGACTTCGGCACGGTGTTTGTGTGCGTGCTACTAGACGTATGCGTGTAGACTAGTTGCATGTATTGTAAGATAATAAAAATATTTTAAACAGTAATATAGTTTATTGCAAGAAGCATATTCTTTGGATTTATATGAGTCATCGTCGTGCTAGCAACTTTCGTGAATTTAGAGTATTTAATAAACACAGACTTGATACTTAAATATATTTTTTAAATTTATATATTATTTTTGATGGCACGTTTGGCGCAGTGGCTGAACCACCCGAATACAGCATCGCGGATCATGGGTTCGATTCAAGCATGGAGCAAACATTTTTTCTAACAAAGAAAAAATACTGCATAAATAAAATAGATAAATAATTATAATTGCATAAGTTGATAAAAGTGCTATGCAATAGCTTTACCGCGGTAGTCCCCGAGTGCCACACGTATTTTTTTATCCACGTATTAATATAGTTATAAAATAATCATTTATCGCGCTATTTTATATGAAAAAATTATTATTATCGATATAATACAAGAAAAAAAAATATCAATTTTATAAAATTAAATAAGTTGAATTTTCAACATAACTTCTATCAATGTACCTGTGCGTGACGGTCACACGAGTTCAGTGCTTTTTCCCTATCCTAAAAATGCCCATCCGTGTTTTCACTTCAAAAAAACATTACATACATACTAGGATTTTCTCCTGTATCGTGCGGGCAGTTTAAATTTTACTTACGTGGTGAAGCCATGCTGCAGTTATATTAGTAGTATATTTGTAGCACCAATGGGTCGGCTCGATCGGGGAAGGACCACGCTCTCACAGAATACCAACGTAAAATAGTACCTTAATGCTGCTGTATTTCGTATGGTGAGTGTAGAGAACCGGAGACCCTTTTTACTGGAAACGAGGCATTCCATCTTAGTCATCACGGGTGACAGCGCATTTGCATTTTGATTTGTAATCGAGTATAGACGTAAATGTCCATGGGTCGCAGCAACCACTTACCATCAGGTGGACTGTGTGCTAGTTTGTCACCCTATTTTATAAAAAAAAACATAAGGACACAACATCACGAAAAAAACCCGGAACAATTATTTGAAGGCCAAACAAATAATCCGTGCGGATGTGAACTCGCGGCCTTTAGCACTGCAACTTATTCTCTGCCACAGAGCCGTCAATCCGGCTACTAAGCCAAATCCTCTCTACAACGAGAGAGGCTGGTGCCCAGTAGTGGACATTTACATGCTGATGATCATGAAACTTGTATAAACATGCACAAATTGTAATATTTATTACAAACAAAATACTTATCCTTGCCCTTTTGAACAATAATGAGTTCATTGCAATTCTCATGGCCTTTGTTATTTGGAAAATATGACAGTTTGTAAACTCGGTAAACTAGTTGAGCGCTTGTTATATGATGGGTTTTTGTTTGATGTCAAGTATTTCTATGAGTAATGGTAAATATTAAAAAAATATATTATATACGTGGTAGAGTCATGATGCAGCTATATTAAGTTGTAGCACAAATGGGTCAGCTCGACCGAACAGCAGAGTGTAACCGCAGACTAGTGCTGCTGTGTTCAGCTTGGTCAGTGTAAAGGACCAGAAATAATTTTTCCTGGAAACTCTGTATTCCTCAGCCTCCTCCAGCAGTCCTCAGCGGTGACAATGCATCAACGTTTTTATTCTTTCGTTTCAATGGTGAGTGTAGAGAACAGGAAACCAAAAAAAATACATAATAGTGAAACAATTACGGTTACGAACTAGTCCGCCATGCAAATATTATGGAAAATATCTCCCCTATAAAGGTTTACATGAGAGGGGGGGGGGTCTAAGTTCATCTGCGATCTTTTGATAGGATGTAATGAATAAAAAAGGCTTGGAGCTCTAATATTTCCTATCATATTTTAGTCCTTTATTGTATTTATCCCAACTATCATCAACTGTCATCGTCTTGAGTTTTCTTAACCGACTTTAAAAAGGAGGAGGTACTCCATTCGACTGTACTGTGTTTTTTTTAATGTGCGTCACATCTTTTCGTCCAGGTGAACCGATTTTTATTTAAAAGCTAGTGCTTCTCATGTGGTCTCATATAAATTTGCTCGAGATCTGACCAGTAGTTTTTGAGTTATTCTGAATAATGCGTAAATACGCATATAATAATTTTTTATGTATTCTTCCCTCATAACTTTTCTCTGGGTGAACAGATTTAGGTGAGTCATTCTATCTGAAAGCTGGTGTTACTCGTGTAGTCTCATATATATTTAATCAGTAGTTTTTGAGCTATCGCGTGCTAATGCGTGTTTAATTGACTTCGACTACATAAATGATGTTACCATTTTATTTTGTTGAAGTCGGTTGTACAAAATTTTAATTTTACCGCGTGTTTCTTTTACTTATTTCTATAATTCATGTGCGCCTTCCTTACTCGTTAAATAGTTTTGAACAACAGTTCTTTGTGCAGAAAGGTTGTCTGTCGCTTCCAGAGCGAATAGACCGCATGCGACTCACCTGATGGTAAGTGATTACCACCGCTCATGAACAACTGTAACATCAGGGGAATTGCAGATGCGTTGCCGGCCGTTTAAAAAGCAATAGGCTCTTTTCTTGAAGCTTCCCTAAGTTGTATCGTTCCGGAAAAATCTCTGGTGGTAGTCGATTTCACGAGGAAGTTGTGCTAGGAAAAATAACTTCTTTTAAATCGCACAGTTGTGGACCACCAGTCATCCAGATGGTATGGATGGTATCGCGAGTTTTGCCGCGATGTGCGATGGTGAAATTATGCGGCTGGATTATGATGCAACATCCTTTCGCAGTGCCAGCGAGTCAAGCCGATCGGAAAGAGCTCGGTCGCCAACGATACGAATTGCTCTGCGCTGGATGCGGTCAAATGGAAGAAGTTGGCGCTGGGGAGCTCCAGCCCAGAGATGGGAACAGTATTCCATGTGCGGCTGAACCTGCGTTTTGTAAAGTTACAAGCGGTGTGCCGGCATGAAATACCATCCCGCTCTGCTGAGCACGCCAAGCTTTTTACAGGCTAATTTGGACTTCTCTTCCAAGATACCACGAAACTGCGCGTCACTCGATATGTCGACGCCTTTTATATTCCATTTTTTTGTTTTAATGTGTACCTAAAAGAATATATTGATTAACTGAAATCTCTTTACGATGACCGCAATTTGAAACCTATTTTAATATGTTAGCGTTTCAAAATGAATTACTTCAACTGTTTTTCGCTCCATGAGTATCCAATAAATACACAAGCGAATAAACAATAAGCAGTTTCGATTTAGCTGCCAATTCTAGATGAACTCATAGATAACGGATGACAGAGACAGACATGAGTTGCGTCTGCTATCACTCAGGCTTGTCGAGCCTTGCAACGCTTGAAATTTCTTATCATGTCTTGTATCGTTTATTTAGGTCTATGTCTATCACTTAGCGTGTAATGGCGGTGTGGATCTACCTCCATTCGACAGAGGGAAATAAAACTAGAGATGGGTAGTAGAATATTTGTAATAAAAACTAAAAAAATACTTCGTGTGCCGTCATTTTCCATAACGCTCGTGTGTGTCGTAAGAGATGACAGAGGAAAACCAATCCAGGAGATGGGCAGCAGCGTCTTCCTAATAAAGATTTAAAATAGAAAAACTGCCGTTGCCAACCCACTTGCCAAGCGTGGTGTCCTCCCTATAAGCAATCTATAGGAGACGCCTACATTCAGCAGTGAACTTTAATAGGCTGTAACTGTACGGTACAGTAACGACGTTTGCCAACCCGTCTGCCAAGTGTGGCAAATGTAGCAAATATCACCTCCCCTATGAGTTTATGTTCAGCAGTGGACTTTTATATCTGTAATGGATCGATGGACGGATGTCTAATACGCGGTAGAGCCCTGCCGCAGCTATATTATGGTTGCAGCATGAATAGGTCGACTCGACCGGGGAAGGAATACGTTCACATGGCGTTAAAGAACAGCATAATTTCGTTAGCCGAGTGACGAGTACAGGATACCCTTGTTCTGGTTAAGAAAATACAACGTAGTCCTCAAGGATATTAGTGCTTCTGCCTTTTGATAATTTTAATAGACAAAATACGAAGGTCGGATTGGCAACAGTAGCTACTTACAATCAGGGAACAGTGTGCTTGTTTGTAACCCTTACTTTTATTCAAAAAAATCAATTTATTTGCCTTTTTTGTAATATTGTATTTTTTTATTTAAGCGCTTTTGCTCTGATAACCTTAATCTAACAAAAATGTATAAACATTCTTCTTTTAAATAGGCATCCACAGTAAAAGCATCAGCGCATCCACTGCC
>JAUPFT010000020.1:1975000-2365000 GCA_036936625.1 Parnassius smintheus behrii | reverse complement strand
CTCCCACAAATCTTCAATCCTTCCTGTCTCTTCTATCCCTTTAAAACTTTCTTTCAGTTTCTCTACATACTCGTCTTTCTTTTCTTTTTCTTGTAGATTTTCCACTTTTACTCTGTCCAAAACACTCGTAGGCTCGCCCCCTCTGTGTCGCCACCGTTTAAAGAGGCCACGCATTCGGGCTATGACCAGGAAGTGGCCTGTGTCGAGGCCTACACCGCGGTATGCCCGAGTGTCTAGCACTTTCTTCTTCAGTCTTTCATCCACAATTACAAAATCAATCGTACTTCTAGACTCACCCTCATCTCTTGTATACAGATGGATCTTTTTGTGGTCAAACATTGTGTTGGCCACGCACAGATTTCATTCCAAGCATACTTCAAGCAGGCTTCTCCCATTGTCATTTACTCTCTCGTCCCCAAACATACCCAGAACTCCTTCATACCCATCACGCTTTACTCCAACCCATCCATTAAAGTCCCCTAACATCACGATCCGTTCATTTTCTCCGCATTTATTCAAGACCTCTCTCATGCTATCCCAAAATTCCTCTCTCTCTAGTTGTGATTTTAGTGACCCACCTCCACGCAGATCCGTCGGTGCATAGACCCCAAGGATAAACAAGCGGGTGAGTCCGACTTTTAACCTAATCCAGAAGAGTCTTGGGCTTACACATTCATGCTCCATCACACATTCAACCATTCGAGATGAAAGAATCACACCAACTCCCTGACAGCCTCGGCTGGTTTGGGGGACTCCCGACCAGTATGCCGTGTAGGGGCCATGAACCGTGGTGTCACATCCTTTCCTCTTGGTTTCGTTCACGCACAAGATATCAATGCAACGTTCATCCATCATCTGACACACTCATCTACCTTTCCATCCATCCCTCCTCTTACATTCAACGTAGCGAAGCGGCTCTCCGTGGGCCGCTTTTCGCCCCCGCGAGAAACGAGACATGATGGGTGGCGAACCACATCGCCGCCATTTTGGTTAATTTTTTGATTATCCATTGCGTTCCCACGAATAGCGAAGGAAAGGTTTGTCCCCCCCAGCAGAGCCCCGCATGCCAGGGTAAGGCTAGCCTAATTCTGGGGTCGCCCGGTCCCAGGGCAGTGTGGCACGCTAACGACTAGGCTCGCCCCTAGCCATGCATCCATCCGCACGGCTGACGTTGGATTGGCGGAGGGTAGGAATAGGAAAACGGGAAGGATAGGTGGTGTGAAAAGGAAGGGTAAGGTAAGTTAGGGTAGGAAATAGGAAATGTAGGATATTACCGTCCATGAGGGCAAGGGATACGACAGTAATAGCTAGGGTAGCCGGGGTCGCATACCCGTATACCATACCACAACTACCGGCGAGGTAAATTGGGATGAGTATCCCTCGACTATTTAATATATATAAATATAAAAAATTGCTATAAAAAATTAAAATGACATGTAGTATAATTAATAGTCAAACTGGTAAGGGCGACTCTCGTAATTCAAACTACGAGTTAAGTTTTAACAACAAACTAATCAGATCAGGACGTTACAACGGTCTTTAAAAAATATTTTACTAATATTCCGATCTTAACCACTAAGTCACTGATTTCTTCTCCTGTCGTCGCGTAATCATTACTTAAACAAAATGGTAATACGTGTACAAAAAAATTTTAAATTTCATAAAGTAGAAGCTCTGGTATGTTCGGGTCTGAAGGGCAGTATAATAGGCTATGAAGCATTACATCTTGGTTCTCAGAGTTAAAACGCATCTGTAGTCTTTTTTATTGGAAATTGGTTGCAAAAATTTGGTTACCATTAGGTGGACTGTGTACATTTTACGAATATCGTATACAATATCGTATTTATATATAGTCAGATTAACATGAAATTGTTTAACATTTAATTTAAATTTATGTTAATCTTTTTCAAAAGATTTTACTTAACAAATTTGATCACCTTTTGTAACTGACATTCGGTCTGAAGGACATTATTTAGTAAGTTGGTGCAGCTTCGGATGTTATAGGCAGTTAATTTTGTGCCATCTGTTCCGAATATTCTATGCCGATTTTAACCCATGCCGCAGATTACAACTAGGTCACTCCAATCGTACGCCTACGTCAATAAACGATCAGTTGGGCTGTCATCCTCATTGGCCCACTTGGACGCGGGCGCAGGAAGAAAAATTCTTTTCACGCTCCCCACTTTCACGCAACTAACTAATTCGGCTGGACTACTTCGAGATATCCGACATGTTTTAAATTGCCGGGATGATATAAATAGCTGTTTAAATTAATCCAACGTTTCAATAGATCTGCTATCGCTGTTATAGCGGCGCAAACAAACTGAATTATTGCGGTGAATGTATTTTAGAAATGGAGGGTTTTTTTTCGGTATTCAATGGGTCATAAACAGCGGTTCGTACTTGTGAACCTTAGTCTTCTGTATTGCGAAGCTCATAGTAACTACGCGGAATGAAAAGGGTTATCATATAAAAATAATTCAATAGTTTCAAAAGTGGGGAAAATCTGGCTAAGATATGCGGAGAAGAACAAAAATAACTGGCTGAGCCTAATGAATCAATAGGCTGGAGGCCAATATGGTTCGAAGAACTGTACTTCTAAACTCAGTGTTCTACGATCCATCAATAAATGTGTCGGGATGATTTGATGAAAAATGCAGGAAGTCGATTGTGAACTTGTGACGGGGCGTAATGCATCACACGATGATGATGATGATAAATATCAACTTCAATTCCATGGTCAAGCTATAAGATTTAAAAGTTAATTTAGTTGAAACTAGTAACTGGCTATGTACATTCTATTCGTTCCATTTACAAACAATGGAGGTAAAAACCTCTGTGATTATTTTATAATGGCAATAATGTAACTTAAAAGTTGGTAAGACTGTGCCAGTATTGTTTTATTGTTGCAACTCAGCGCTTAACAAAGTGTACTTTGTCTATTTCACATTTTGTAGTACCGGAGACTCTTTTACTGGATACAAGGTATTATTTCTCAGGGGTGACATCGCATTTGCATTTTGATTCTTAATCGGGCATAAATGAAAAACTCAAAGTGCTCGTAGCATTGCAACATTGAATCAGGATCATACCAGCGTAAAATCGCTGTTGGTAACGAAGTATACCACCATCTTAGCCCTCAGGGGTGACGACGTATCTGCATTTTGATTCTCAGTTGAAGACACATGTAGATTTGCATTGGCGACTGCATAGAGTTACCATCAGATGGATTGTGTTATCGTATGTGACCTTATTCTATAAAATAAATAAATATGACTCCCATTAGATTACGTAATTATAACAATAATTAAAATACACCATTTCTATTTATTTATTTTATTTATTTATTTGCTTTTTCGGGGAAACATACAGTATAATAAAAGAAATACATTATAAAACATATAAAAGTAATCCTAAAACCAATGAAGTTTCCACAGATATCTAAAACATATTAAAAGCTTGCAACCACAATCTGTCTTACTACAAAAAAGTTAGACATCTGTTCAACACGTGTTTAGCAAATTGGGTACTACAAAAGAGTGTTTAACGGTGCTTTATAGATGGACACGGTTTAGACGTTGTTTAAATTTAAACAGCCGCAAACCCTTGTTTAACTAGTGTCTAACCTATCTTTCCGTCAGTTCAGTATTTTTATTTAACATGGATATAATTGATTTTGGTGATTACTTCGATGAAGACGACATGTATAACTATGTGGAAATGTTCCGAGAAAGTACGGTTCGTGTGAGGGTTAATCCGTTTGAAAAATACGACGACGCCAAGTTAAAGAAAAAATGTGTGTTCCGCAAACTTTTTGCTAGAAAAATATTAGATCTTGTGAAAGACGATATCCCGAGTGATCTCGTGGTAACACAATAGATCCAGCAGTGCAAGTGGCTTGTGCATTACGATACTGGGCTCGTCATCAAGTAAGTTCGATTCGTACAAAATTAAACTATGCTTACGGGTGGCGTCGGTAGAGAATAATAGCTTCACCCATCAGCCTGTATGTTTGCCTATTATTTGCAATTTTATTTGTTATTGTTCATAAATAAAATAACTCGTGAAAATTTAACAAAATCTATAGATGCATATATTTATCTTTCTTATTATCGAACTTTGAGACAAAATAATATTTAATTTTTACGTAGTTAGTCGTATTAATTTGCGTAAAACAAAACGAATGATCGAATGCTGAACGAATGTATTGCAGTGTGACCTGGAGAATAAAGTTAAACGTTGTCTATAGAGGCACGCGTTAAACACGGTTTAGTGGTAGCGAAACTTAAACCATTGTTTAACATGTGTTTATCATTTAAGTCCGTGTCTAACTAAACATATGTTGGACCAGTGTTTAAATGTTTTTTTGTAGTAAGACTGAATATGTTTAAAGATTGCAAAAAAAATAACTAAATGGATTTATAATTAAACAGTAAGTTCTAAGTGGGATGACGAGGTACGTATGGAAGTTGAAGCAAAGAAGAGAGCATGGCTAGATTTACTAGCGACCAAAGCTGGTAACTCTGGCGGTAAGAATGATGAGAATGAAAGGAAAAAGGCAGAGTTTAAACGTTTAAATAAGAGAGTAAAAGAATTAGTTGAAAGGAAAAAGCAAGAAAGAACGGATAGGAATGATAGAAGAATATCGGATAACTTCCAGGCAAATATTAAAATGTTCTGGAAACTCGTAAGAAATACCAGGGGACTTTCAAAACAGCCTAGATTGAATGCGATACGAGACGAGAATGGCTGTATCCTGAATGATGAAGTGTTGAGTCTAAAGAGATGGAAGGAATATTTTGAAAGCGAATTTATGAGTGAGGAGAAGTGTGAACTAAATGAAATAGAAATTCCGAAAGAAGATGAAAGGGATAAGGAGATAAGAATGGATGAAATAATGAAAGCAATGAAAAGCATGAAAGTAGGTAAGGCAGCCGGATATGATAGAGTTTCACTCGAAATGCTAAGGGCTGGAGAGGACGTGGTGGCAGGCCTGCTGTACACCTTGTTTAATTTATGTTGGGAACTAAAGCGGGTACCGGGAGACTGGTGCAAAGCCGTGATAGTCCCAATATATAAGGGAAAAGGGTCACAGCAGGACTGTAAAAACTACCGTGGTATCAGCCTTCTTAGCATTGTGGGAAAACTGTATGCTAAGGTACTAATTGAAAGAGTTATGAAAGAAACTGATGAAAAAATTTGGGATGTGCAAGCGGGATTTAGAAAGGGAATGGGGTGTACAGATCAAGTCTTTTCCATGCGCATGATCGCGGAGAAGTTTTTGGCGAAAAACCAAAGAGTTTTTTGTGCGTTCATGGGCTTGGAAAAGGCTTATGACAGAGTGGACAGGGATGTGTTATGGCAAACGCTGAACGCATTTAGGTTGAGCGCTGGTTTGATACAGGCATTAAAGTCTCTGTATAGGGACTCGAGTGCTTGTGTTAGAATCAACGGGGTCTACTCGGACTGGTTTGGCATCCATAAAGGTGTCAGACAGGGCTGTGTAGCTTCCCCGTGGCTGTTCAACCTATTTATGGACAGCTGTTTGGAAAATTTGAAAGTTGAAGAATGCGGGGTAAGAATGGGTGAGTTAACCATCAAATGCCTTTTGTACGCCGATGATCAAGTCATACTTGCGTCGTCGGCGGCCGAGTTGCAAATGATGGTTACATTAATGAACAGGTCATTAAAAGAAAGGGGAATGAAAGTGAACGCGAGTAAGACGAAAGTGATGGTTTTTGAAAGAGATGAAAGCAAAACGGTATGTGAAATAAGAATAGAAGGAGAGTTAATTGAGCAAGTGGATGAGTTCGTATATTTGGGATGTGTATTCAGCAGGGATGCGAGATATGATAAGGACATTGAACGACGAGTGAATGCAGGAAATAAAGTAAATGGGGCTCTACACTCTATTGTGAAAAGTCAGAATGTGTCAAAAAAGGCACGTATGGCAATTCACAGTGCTGTATTAGTCCCTACTTTAACGTATGGTAGTGAAAGTTGGGTGTGGCAGAAGAAGCACGAGAGTAGAATAAATGCGGTAGAAATGCGGTCGCTAAGGAGTATGTTAGGGCTGAATCTGAGTGACAGGGTGAGAAACTGTGTGATAAAAGAAGAGTGTGGTTTGCAAGATGATGCGGTGACCAGGATTAAGAAAGGAATGCTTCGGTGGTTTGGTCATGTAGAAAGAATGAATGCGGAAAGACTGACAAAGCAAATATATGTTGCAGAAGTGAATGGAAGAGTCGGAAAGGGACGTCCTAGGCGGAAGTTTGTCGACCAAATTGGCGATATACTAAAAATGGGCCAAATTAAGAGTACCCTTAACCGACGAGCATGTATGCGTAGGTATATGAATGTGGAAGAGGCGAGAAAGGTATGTCAGGATCGTGCTAAATGGAAGTCTGTAGTCTCTGCCTACCCCTCTGGGTGACAGGCGTGAGTGTTTATGTATGTATGTATTATGTTCTAAGCATAAAATAAAAGTAATACAATACACACGACCTATATAATTGGTAGTTTTACAATATTTTTTATAACTATTATATTTAAGGTGAAAAATATCTAGTTCACAATATTTTAAGTTAAAATTTTTACATGTACGAGATACAAAATTATTAGAAGCGTACTCCGTTTTTACTTTACGTAATGCAAAAAGAGGCTTTTTTCGTGCACCTAACCGGTGACACGCAAGATTCACTTTGGTTAAAAGTAGGGGTGAGTCGATGATATTATGTAGCAATTTGTACAACAACATTTGATCTCTTATATCACGGCGTTTTTCGAGTGTATAACGGTGTAAGCTATCAATAAAGGAGTCTACGGAAGAATCATATCGCTTTAAGTGACGCAGAAGACGCAGAGCTATGTCGGAGATGTTCGCAAATAAATAAGATAAATTGATACAAAAGAAAAAGAAAACACGGAAACAAGACACCGTGCTTATGACGCAAAGGGAACCGAATTCCAATATTTGTGACGCGTGTCCACGAGGAATTGACCGTGAACGTGTGTGCAAGCATAAGACAAACATTTGATCTAATGTTTGGCAATATCCCACAATCTTAAGTGCGAATAACGACACTTGAATGTGGAATAAACAACGCTATTAAAAATCTCCTACAAATGACACTTACGTACGGCACAGCACTAGTAAACATGTTATTATGTATATTGTGCATATTTATTAACTAGTCTAGTATCTAGATGTTAGTGCTGTTAGTCTATGCGACTCTTACAGCTTCATCTGTCTCTGGGCTTAAATAAATATATTTACACTTATGTACAGTTCATCAGTACGTTTTACGTGGTAGAGCCACGCTGCAGTTACCTGTGCTTGTGCATAAACTTGGGCACAATAATCCTGCCCTGCGTAGATGGCAAGTACAGTTCGGACTGGTAGCCGTGACCAAAATTCGGTCTGAAGGACATTATTAATATTAAAATATCCATCCAGCATCCAGCGCGATTAAAACCAAATTTATTACAGAGCAGACATTTTAAACGAATAAATTAGATAAAACAACACACACTTGAGTGACATGCATGATAGTTTATTCAAATGTTGTTTTTGCTTGTTGGCTTCCAGCGTGTTGTTTTAGATAGTTCGTTTTTCTGAGCTGGAGATGATTGTTCATTAAACGAGCCATGTTTACGATGGTGTGACGTCTTTCTGTGTTTTAATTCAGCTGTCGTTTAATTTAATTGGACACAGCGGTGTTATTTATGCGAAGTGAAGCCAAACTTTTACTAGCTATCATCATAAAGTGTCATTTCTTTGAAATTTATAACTGATAAATAAACCATTTAGGAGCTAGTCTATGGTTATTATAAAGTTGCCTAAAACACACGCAATTACGGTTACCAGATCCGAAAATAATTTCTGATTTCTTATTTTGGTTTTTTTATGTCGCCTCTTACGATATCCACGTAGGCGATATGGTTTAATGTTGATTTATTTTTTTACACTTTATTGACGATTTTTATACGTGGTAGAGCCATACTGCAGTTATATTAGTAGTATAGTTGTAGCACGAATGGGTCGGATCGACCGGGGAAGGACCACGCTCTCACAGAATACCAGCGTAAAATAGTAGCTTAATGCTGCTATGTTTCGTATGGTATTCGATTTGTAATCGAGGATAGATGTAGATGTCCATGGGCCGCAGCAACTACTTACCATCAGGTGGACTGTGTGCTCGTTTGTCACCCTATCCTATAAAAAAACGATATTACAAAGGTCGGATATAGTGCCTTTCATCATCGTCATCATCATTACACCCCTAACTCTCCCCTGACTCCCCACTGCTAAACATAGGCCTCCTCCAAGGAATGCCACAAAGCCTAGTTCTTAACACCTGTGCCAATCTACCACCTCTAAAGGTGTTTAATATGATCAGAGCAGAAAATTCAGAAGACTTAAAAGTTCCGTAGCTTTAGTAAGATTTATTTACAGTTTGCCATCCGCCCCAGCTTTACATAAGTGATAAGTGAATCTTAACAACAGTACCATCTACGTATTGTACGAATGTGTCGGCTCGACCGGGGAAGGACCAAGCTCTTATAGAATATCAGCGTACACCAGTGTACCAGAGTAGTAGCTTAATGATACTGTTTCGTGTTGTAACTGTAGAGTACCGGAGACTCTTTTACTGGATACTAGGTATATATTCCATCTTAAGCCTCAGGGGTGACAAAGCATCTACATTTAGATTCTTCTATCATCTACATTTAGATCGAGTATAGATGTAGATGTTTATGGGCCACAGTATACATTTACTATCAGGTGGAATATGTGCTCGTTTGTCATTTTTATTCTATAAAAAATATAAAGTGTTTTGTTTATATGTGCACTGAGTTACTGTCTGCTCTTTGAACTCAGCCTACCCCCCTTGGGGATTACAGTTGTGACGTTACCTCGCTGCTGCAGGGATGAGTTGTGTAAAATGCGCTGATTTAATACGCATGGTATTTCATCTTCGCCCCATAAGAGCAGAGCCACAGCGCCAGCCATTCCTTAGCAGCCACTCCTTGAGAGAGGACAACATAAGAAAAAGGCCTACTCTTTTTGATTAGACCGGCAACGCACCTGTAAACCCCTGGTCTTACAGTTGTTCATGGGCAGTAGTAGTCACCAGGAGGTGAGCTGCATGCTCCTGCCGCCTCTTATTTAAATAAAACCAAACATCTGGGTCAGCCATGCCATTTTGAGTCTTTTAAAAAAATTAAGTGACAATCGGACTTATAATCCATGTGATGGTTTCTACTTCGGCCCATGGAGGACTGCAACCAATTTTAAATGGAGAAAGCTGGGACTGCGTTTTTTTACACATGATGTTGTGTTGTTAATGTTGTTGCGCCCAACATCTGATAATGTACGAGACTTCTTTTTTTAAATTAGGGTGAAAAACGAGCAAACAATCAACCTGATAGTAAGTGGATGTTTTAGTCCATAGACACCTACATCTACCTTCGTTTAATAATACATTTTTGTAGTTGCCTCGTCATCTCTGACTGTGATGTAATGACTCGTTACCAGTACGAGTAAAAGTTTAAAAAGTAAAAGGGTCTCCGGTTCTCTACACTTACCGTACAAAACACAGCACCATTAAACTGCTATTTTATCCTTCTTAGATCGTTTATCGTACCGCAACCATAACATAGCTGCAATCATAATATAGCTGCAGCATGACTATCTACCATATTTATGACGTCAACAGTAGCGCGGGCACTCTTGTTGGCCAACAGAACTAGAAGAGAGTGTAGTATTTACCCAGGTGGATATCTAGGCAGAAATTTTGCTACTACACTAGGATTTTCTCCTGTACCATGAAGGCAGTTTACAAACATAAATTTCACAAAGACAAACATCGAAATCCGGAACAATACAAATAATTTGCTCCGTGCGGGATTCGATCCCGCGGCCTTCAGTGCTACAACTTATTACTAAGCCATTGCACCACGGAGCCGTCATTAATAGTAAAATTATAGACATTAAGGCATTTAATTTAAATAAATCAAATATAAAATAAAAGTCCTCTGAGGTGACTAACCTTCTGCCGCTATGGAGTCATAAAAAAATAACTTCACGAAAAAGCTTACGTTATAGCGGATCTCTAAAATGAGTGTCTCGCGCGAAATGTGAATGGATAATTATTGTTTTAACACAAAAATAAAGATATAGGAATTTAATATATCGTTTTTACCAAAGATTGTTACTATTGTAATTTTAAAGTTATATGTGAAACACAGTACACTTTTAGCAGTATTTTATTAAAAGTAAAATGAAGTTACAGCATACATACGTCCCACTGCTGAGAACAGGCCTCCTTTGACTTAGGAGACGGTTTCAGGGTTAGGAAGTGTCCGCTGCACATGTCTTCGAAATATTTTTTTAATTTTTTTATTTCTTCGACATGCAGGTCTCTGAACACGTGGTAAATCAGCACTTAAAATTGCAATTAACTATTTCATTATACACAGCGAGCACTAGACCCCTTAGCTACCACGAGTCTATATGTTATACATTCAAATATATACTTAAGACGACACGTCGAAAAAGTGGCTCCAGGCTATCGCCGTACTGATCCGAGTGTATACATAATTTATAATTTTTTTTAAAAACTAGTAATAAAACCGGCCAGGAGCGTGTCGGGCCACGCTCAGTGTAGGGTTCCGTAGTTTCCCGTCCGTCACAATAAGTGTTCCCACTTATGAGTTTAAACGTGATGAGGTGCAACTGCTCCCGGTGGTAGGTACTGTTGTTTCCATCCAAGTTCAAAATGATTTTCCTGGAAAGTCCTTATAAAGTTCTACTTTTCAGATTTTTTTCACATTTTCTAAACTTATGGTTCAAAAGTTAGAGGGGAGGGGACACATTATTTTTTACTTTTGGAGCGATTATTTTCGAAATTATTGACACTATCAAAAAATGATTTGAGTAAACCCCTTTTCATTTTTAAATACCTTTCCAACAATATATCACACGTTAGGATTGAAATTAAAAAAAATCACTTCCCACTTTACATATAGGGGGGCTTTCCTAATAAAACATTTTTTCCAATTTTTATTTTACCACTTTGTCGGCGTAATTGGTACACATATTGGTACCAAATTCAAATACAGCTTTCTAGTGCTAACGGTCAGAGATTAAGCGAGGACGGACAGACGGACAGACAGACATGGCGAAACTATAAGGGTTCCTAGTTGACTACGGAACCCTAAAAACGCCGTCATAAGGTCTAAAATTGCGTAGCGCCCGCGACGATTAAAAGCGCTTAGAAATTAATAATAATAATAATAACAATGGGTGCGTTTGGCAGAAAAAAGCGCTAGCAAGCGCTTACTAGCGCTAAAATAGTTTTCGGCCAGGGACACGATTGTTACTTCAGTAGCGCTGACACAATCCGCCATTTTGCTTATTTAATTTGTTTGTTTTGAAGTAGAGTTTATAAGTTGTTTTTTGCAATATTAGTTTTAAGTAATATAATGAAATGAATAGACATATACATGTGATTAAAAATTCATGATTGGTAAGTTTTTAATATGAATACTTCACAAACATATATTTAAATTAGGTTAGGTTCCCCGGTTAAAACTAACATCGTGTCCTAGAGGAAAATAGCTACTTACGATTTGACAGCGCTTACCGCTTACGATCGCCATTTTGCTTACAAGCGCCTGCTAGCGCTTTTTTCTGCCAAACGCACCCAATACTTTATTTTCAACACTTGCAAAACTATCACATTTGTAAATAACTATTCTATGATCTAAACCTAGTTCACAAAGAATGATGGAACATCTGTGTCTGAACTAGATAAATATATATCAGTATTTCAGATCACACTGCTCTTCTCTATTACATATTAACAGACTAACAATAGTATAACTTAAATAGAAGGTATACAACAGATAAAATGTGAATCTTAAACATAACAAAATGTGTTTTAATATAAATGGTTTAATGTGTAATAATATGTATCTCTTTGTGTATAATATGTTGAATGCATGAGTGTGTGTAAGAGGGTGTGTAAGTAACATTAACTAGTAGTAAGTAAGTAGAAAAGCTTCAGTTTCTTCAAAGTTTAACTGATGAAGAAATTGAAATAATTTAATTTTGCATTTCTTTTTATTTAAAGAGTACAGTTTTTTGTTCATTTTTATTATAAAGAAGTGGTCCAAGGTAATAAAAATATTTATTAACGAAAGAATGAGTCCATTTTTGCAAACTTTTTCTTTTCTTCGTTTAGATAACAAGAGATCTTTATTATAAGATAAGCACGAATGTTGTTTCAACACTGTGTTTAGAATAAATAGTTGACGAACAGTGAGTACTCCAAAGGATTGATATAACTGAAACGTAGGGGAAAGTAAGAGTTTAAATGTGCATACTTTAAGGATTGCTCTTTGCGCTATTCCAAGGGGTTTTAAGATCGATTTTGATGCACCTCGCCACACAGTAATACAATAGTTCAGGATTGATTGAGCAAAAGCTAAGTACACTTGTTTCAGCAATTTGGGATGCGTCACATGTCAAAGATTTTTGAAAATAAAGCTTAGTTTTCTTAGTTTGGCACAAACCATAAGTATATGTTCACGAAAGGTAAATTTTTGGTCTAATATTACCCCCAAATATTTTATGGAAGCAGTTTTAGTGATGGAAAGACATGAACGGAAGTTATTATTACAGCAACTATGAGCTATTAGTGAAAGAGACGGCGTCGGTTGGGTAGAGTTTCGCATACTAAAGTAGATAAAATGTGTCTTCTCAACATTAAGAGTAAGAGAATATTGTTGTAACCAATGAGATTTAAACCGAATTGTACTCTTTTGTAAGCATTCTCCCACGAGTCATCAGAGAATAGCAAGACCGTGTTATCAGCATAGCAAATTATTTTACAATTTGGGATATTTAGCTGATAGAGGTCATTTATATAGATTATAAACAAGCTTGGGCCTAATATACTGCCTTGTGGCACACCGTGTGTAATCGGTAGATCTCCACTAACTTGATCATTAATTTTGACACATTGATATCTATTATAAAGGTATTCCTTAAATAAATTTAGTTGAGCATCACGTATTCCAAGAGATTCAAGCTTATGTAATAATAAAAGAATGGAGATTGTGTCAAAAGCCTTGGCAAGATCCAAAAATATACCAATAGTTTTCTTGATTCAGATTACCTAATATATAGTCAGTAACCTCATGGACTGCATCACTAGTTGATTTATCGGGTCTAAAACCTAACTGGCTTTTAGAAATAAAGTTATTTCCTTCTATATATTTGACTAGTTTTTTATTTATTATGCGTTCCATGAGCTTAGAGATGGATGGAAGTACCGATATAGGCCTGTAGTTATTGACACAGTCTCGTTTACCTGCCTTGTAAATTGGAAATACCATAGATTTTTTTAGAAACGTAGGAAATGTACCTTGAGATAAACAGTTGTTAAAAATATGTGTCAAAGGAGGGACGAAAGTCTTTAAGGACCTTATTTGGTATGCAATCCCAGCCCACAGAACAAACATCCTTTAACTCTGTGATGAATTGCTCAACCTCTACTACGTCAGTACTTAACAATACTAAAGATTTTAAGGAACTTGTAGTATATCCTTTGTTATACTCACTGTGTGAAAGGTTTTTGCATTTTAGTGTGTTCTCTGGTAAATTTCTCCCGATTGTTACAAAAAACTCATTTATATCATCGACTGATTTTTGCTCGTGTGTAGGGTCTATCAATTCGATTGCTTTATTTTTAGGTTTTGATGTAGATGTTATTATATTTATTGCATCCCATAGTGCTTTGTTGTTTTTTTTTTGCATTTGTTAATAGATTTTTTTCATATGTTCTCTTAACTTTTTTTAATAAATTATTAGAGTAATTTCTATATCTCGTGTAGCTTAGCTTAATTATTTCATTATTTGGTGACTGTCTTGATTTTATATGCAAATTATCCACGGTTTGATGATTCTGTTTCGTTTTGTCAGTTTAGTCGTTAAAGTATTTGACTCTATAGCCCTTTGAATTAATGTTATGAAAAATTGCATGGATTTATTTGGATCACATTAAGAGTATACAGTATTCCAATTAATCTGTTTTAAATCAGATTCCAAAGCCAAATCCAAATTTAATTTATTAAGAGTCACGAAAGCTAAATATTTTTTTTGTTTCACTTTTGGGCATAAAAGTACGTCCTGGTGATCCGTGATTAAAGATTGTAAAACTAAAGTTCGGAATTGTAATTTAGTATTCAAAATAACGTGATCTAAGCAGCTATTTTCTCTAGTAGGGATACTATGTGCTGGTAAAAGGTCATGATAGGAGCATAAATTTAAATATTCTAAAGATAAGGTCACTAGTTTCTGAACAAATACTAATATTTATGTTACCAATTATAGAGACTGTTTTGAAAGTACAGAGCTTTGCAAGGATCCTATCAAGTGAATGAAGGAAATCTTCAATGTTTTTGAACGATGGAGCTCTGTAGACGGCCAGAAATGCAAAATCTTTTCCTAACTTTATAATAAGACAGTTAAAATCTTGACATTGTGGTTCTTCAATAGTGATATGATGATTATATTTACTATATATTACTATTCCATCATTTTGGTTTAAATAGTTTTTGTCATATAATGGTTATAATCATCCATGTAAGGTATTACCGGATTACAGGATAATCAATATTCTATCAGTATAATAATGTCACAGGAGATATCAAGTCTTTTTGAAGTTACAAAAAAACTCTTATATTTCCTTGAAATACTACGGATATTTTGAGTAATTACAGTCAAATATTGTGAAGGCTGATATAATAAACTCTTACAATCTTCGACTTTACAAGACATAGATTCAGATACAGCTATATTATCTATTTTACTAAAGTTATTATTACCTGTATAAGTTATGAGAGCATATGATCATAGATTGAGATGAAATATAAGGTTTATAACTCAAAATAAAGCGCTTAAGGCCTAATAACATACGACAAAAACTGAAGTTTATAATTAATGTATACAATGTATCTGCTAATAAAGCAAGTAATTTATAGGAAATGTTAATAAAAATTATTCTAATAAGTAATAAAATAGTTTGTAGAGTGTAAAGTGTTGTATGCAAGGTATAAATATGTTTTATAAAATTTATTATATGAAGTCTAAATAGTGAGCCGCCGTGTAGTGGAGGTTGAGAATATCCACTACCCCATATCTTCCCGTGGGTGTCGTAAGAGGCGACAGAGGGAGACAGGCAGGAGATGGGCAGCAGCATCTTCCTGATAACAGCAATGATATGATAAAAAACTGCGGTTGCCAACCCGCTCGCCAAGCGTGGCAACTATGGCGAAATCCCCCCATGAGTAACGACGCAAACAAACGGCCCCCAGTCCCCGGCGGCCCCGCTATTCCTGGCTACGGTGGCGACCATGGTAACGGCGGGGCAGGGGGTGCTAAGAATCTTCGGTGGAGGTTCGGTTGCCACCTACGACGACTCTACCTGGCAACATATAACGCACGCACCCTGAGGACTCACGAGAAGATACTGGAGTTGGAAGAAGAGGTAGACAAGTTGCGCTGGCATATTATTGGGTTATCCGAGGTCCGAAGAGAGGGGGAGGACACGGTAATCCTCGAGTCCGGCAACTTCTGCTATCACCGGGAGGGCGACCATCTGTCCCAAGGAGGTGTCGGATTTATCATCCACAAGTCTCTCGTCAACAACGTTGTAAAGATTGGGAGCGTGTCGACGAGGGTCGCGTACCTGATACTCAGAATCACCAAACGGTATTCGCTGAAGGTCAAACAGGTTTACGCACCAACCTCGGCACATCCCGACGAGGAGGTGGAGGAAATGTATGAGGATATTTCCAGAGCCATGCATTCCTCCAAAACCCACTATACGGTGTTGATGGGAGACTTCAACGCAAAACTAGGCACAAGAGAAAGCGGTGAGCTGAAGGTAGGGAAATTTGGAGTAGGGCAACGGAACCGCAGGGGCCAGCAGCTGGCAGACTTCATGGAGAAAGAGGGACTCTTTATGATGAACTCTTTCTTCCAGAAGCGGCCCCACAGGAAATGGACCTGGTCGAGCCCCGACGGTTCGACAAAAAATGAGATTGACTTCATTATGACGACCAGACGCCAACTGTTCAGTGATGTCTCAGTGATAGCAAGGGTGAAAACTGGCAGCGATCACCGAATGGTTAGAGGCACACGGAACCTAAACGTTAAGTTGGAGAGGTCTCGTCTAATGAAGTCAACGCTCCGTCCCCCTCGTGCTATAATCCAAAATCCCTAAAGAAGAGATGAGGCTGGTATCGTCAACAGATTTGACAGCATACAGGCAACTGAACAGACAGATCTTCAAATGCATGCGGCGAGACTTACGCAAATTTAATACTGCTCGTATTGAAGAAGCGATAGAGCAGAACCCGGGCTCCAAAGTGTTTACCAGAGATCTGTCCGCCAGTAAGAGCCAACTGTCAAAGCTGAAGACTGAGTGTGGCAGCATCGTTTCCGGGACACCTGAGATTCTGAGTGAGATTGAGAGGTTCTATTGGCAGCTGTACACATCATCGTTGGAGCTACACGCAAGTGTGAGTAACGATCCAAGAGCGGGTCTTATCCGACACTATTCCGATGATATCCCGGACGTCAGTCTGAGCGAAATTAGAATGGCTCTCTAGCACCTTAAAAACGGCAAGTACCCGGGCGAGGATGGAATTACAGCGGAGCTTCTGAAAGCGGGTGGAAAACCGGTACTTGAAGTCCTTCAGAGGTTCTTTAATTCCGTCCTCCATGGTGGCACTACTCTGGAGGCGTGGAGCAGAAGTGCGGTGGTCTTGTTCTTCAAGAAAGGTGACAACGCTCTCTTGAAGAACTACAGACCGATATCCCTTCTGAGCCGCGTCTACGTGCTGTTTTTGAGAGTCATTACGAATCGTCTCGCACGCAGACTCGACGGCTTCCAGCCTCCCGAACAAGCTGGTTTCCGAAAAGGCTTTAGTACCATAGACCACATACATACCCCTCGGCAAATTGTACGGAAGTCTGAAGAGTACAATCTGCCACTTTGCCTGGCGTATGTGGACTATGAGAAAGCCTTCGATTCCGTTGAAATTTGGGCGGTGCTACAAACTCTTCAGCGGTGCCAAGTTGACTGTCGGTATATCGAAGTGCGGAAGTGTTTGTACAGTAGGGCTACGATGGCTATCCGAGTACAGAACCAGAGTACGAAACCTATCCAACTGCAGAGAGGTGTAAGACAGGATGACGTTATTTCCCCGAAACTCTTCACCGCTGCATTGGAAGACGTTTTCAAGCTACTGGACTGGAAAGGATACGGTATTAACATCAATGGCGAGTACATCACTCATCTTCGATTTGCCGACGATATAGTCCTTATGGCAGAATTGCTGGAGGACCTAAGCACTATGCTTAATGACCTCAATAGTGCGTCCCAACGGATAGGTCTTAAGATGAACATGGACAAAACAAAGATCATGTTTAATGTCCATGTCACTTCTATGCCGGTAGTTGTTGGGAGCACTAAGCTCGAAGTTGTTGACTATTAAGTTTACCTGGGACAAATAGTCCGGCTAGGTAAGTCTAACTTCGACCGAGAGGTCAATCGACGGATTCAACTCGGCTGGGCAGCGTTCGGGAAATTACAACGCATCTTCTCGTCAGGTATACCTCAAAACCTGAAAACTAAGTTGTACAACCAGTGCGTGTTGCCAGTGATGACATATGGAACTGAGACGTGGTCCTTCACTGCTGGCCGTATGAGGACGCTCAAAGTCGCTCAGCGAGCTATGGAGAGGGCTATGCTCGGACTTTCTCTGCGTGATAAACTAGAAATGAGGATATCCGCAGTAGAACCGGAGTGATCGACATAGCCCAACGGATTAGTAAGCTGAAGTGGCAATGGGCCGGCCGTATAAGCTCGAAGAACCGACAACCGTTGGGGAATAAAGGTTCTCGAGTGGCAGCCTCGTACCGGCAGACGAAGTGTAGGGCAACCCCCCACTAGATGGAGTGACGACCTGGTAAGACATGCAGGAAGTCGATGGATGCAGGTGGCTCAGGACCGTGCTTTGTGGCATACCTTGCTGCCACTGCTGAACATAGGGGAGGCCTATGTTCAGCAGTGGACTTGTAAAGGGCTGTAATGATGAATGATGATGATGAGTCTAAATAAAATATTTTGTATATATAGTATTATTTTTGTTCTTAAAAATAATGTGTTTAAAGTAGTTAGTAACACTCCAAGTGTTGTGGCAGAATAAAATAAACAGTTACGAGGCGGTTTTATCCTTAAGTTTCACCACATCCCCCTCTTCTTGAATACGAATTTGAGGCAAACCTTCCTCTTTTTCGTAGGAAAATTTTCCCATAGGACGTCCAGCAGTATGAGAAACCATGGCTTTTTGCAAAATCTCTTGCCAGGAAAAATAAACGTCTTCCTTTCGGTGTAAGAGCTTCTGTTATGTAAATCTGTTGTTTATGTGTACTATAAAAACCTAAAAAAGAAGTATTTAATTTTTCACTTTTTTCTTTCAAAGTAAGTTTTTTTAGGTTTTGTATAATGCTTTCTTTTGTCAACTGAGGTGAATTCGACTACTATTGGTTTTGATATATTAGATTTTGCTGTTTAATATCTCCGCTTTCTATTTGTAAATTTAGTATGTTACCAAATTTTTTTCCGTATTTGAGAGTTCATATTCGTTCTTGCTTTGAATTTTCGGTATATTTCTAATTCCTACTTTAGTTGAACAAGAAGCTCTTTATAAGTTTTCTATTTTATTTTCAAGCTGTTTTATGTAAGTTATATATTCTTTTCGTTCTTTTCTGAACCCTTCCAACTCCTTCTGAATTTCATCATACTTATGAGACAGTGTTTCCATTGAGAGTTGTATTGTATTATTTTGTGATTTTTTTTTCGGTTAGCGAATACTCCAATGTTTGTAATTTGTTTGTTTGTTCGGATGCAAAACTAGAGAACATAGTACGCACCTCTTCCATAAAAGTATAAAACTCATTTTCACGCTTTCTCTTTAAACGTCCCATATTTACGCTGTTGTTGTTATCTTTATTTTGAAGGTCAGATACACTTCCACCTATGCTTTCTGAATCTGTCTCGGAAACATTGTTTTTTTTTTTGGTGGAGTGCGTTCCAAAGGCATTATGTTATTATAAGTATAACTGGTTAAGAACAGGCAGTATAATTGGTTGTGAACAAAATTGTCAGAATCTTGAAATATTCTTTAAAAAAATTATTGATTTAAGTAATCAAAATAATGAGCAAGTAAATTATAAATATTGATGTTATGAATATATTTGAGTGATTCCCAAGCATATAGATTAAGTAATTTCGTTGTAATTTCAACTATGGTGATTTTTGGAGGTGTTTTCGAAAATAATTATGATCGAGTCAAAATGACATGAACTTACCTATATCAAAATTACACTTTCGTTAGTGGTGTCATAGTCCTGTACTATTCGATGAAAGGAGGTGCATTTTTTCGCGGTGTTGCTATTAAAATCTTTAAGCACTCGCGATAAAATAAAGTTGTTTTTTTTTTATCGAATAGGGTGACAAACGAGCACACACTCCACCTGATGGTAAGTGGTTGCTGCGGCCAATAGACATCTACATCTATCTTCCATTACAAATCAAAATGCAGATGCGTTGTCACCCGTGAGGACTGAGATGGAATGCCTCATTTCCAGTAAAAAGGGTCTCCGGTTCTCTACACTCACCATACGAAATACAGCAGCATTAAGCTACTATTTCACGCTGGTATTCTGTGAGAGCGTGGTCCTTCCCCGGTCGAGCCGACCCATTCGTGCTACAACTATACTACTAATATAATTGCAGCATGGCTCTACCACGTATAAACGTTGTAGACATACTGCAGCTATATAGGTCGTAACACGAGTGGGTCGGCTCGACCGGGGAATGCCAGCGTAAAATAGCAGCTCAATGCTGCTTTATTTCGTATGGTGAGTTTAGAGACTCTTTTTTCTGGAAACGAGGTATTTCGATTCTTAATCGACGATAGATGTAGATGTGTGTGCACCACAGCATCCACTAACCATCGAATGGTCTGTGTGATCGTTTGACTCTATAAAAAGAAACTTACTTGTCTCTCAAAGTTATGTAGTATTTTTTTGTTTAACACCGCAGTGCACACCAATAAATAAGTCTGTTTTTGTTTTATAAAACATCATGGACAAACGAACTTAGGGTCTACTTGATGGTAAGTGGCTGCTGCAGTCCTTTGACAGCAACCAAATTTAAACAAAGAAATAAAAATATTTGTAAATTGTAAGATTTCATGAAAGAAGCGTTTGTCACTTCTGAGGAATTAGTAACAAAGCCTGACCCTGTAATTATTCTGGCTCTCTATACCCTGTAAAACGAAACACAGCGGTGCCAGCACTGCCAACAGTCTCTTCGGTAGAAAAAGGGTTCTAGCACGTAGTAATAATAATGTCTTCCAGAACGAATTTAGGTCATGGCGGTAAGTCTCAACGGACGCTGGCCATCTGCGTAGGACAGGATTATGCCCGAATTCACAGGTGCACTCTCTTTTCCCTCACTCTCATATTTCGATTGAACGGTAATTTGACACGACCGTAGAGAGATCAGGCGCTTTCTGAGAAATGATTGTCAGAAAAATCTAATGACCGATTTTGTTCCGACCTGGAGTTTGAACCCGGGACTTCCAGATCATCAGTCGTGATTACAACCACTAGGCCTAGATGGCCTATATGGCCTGGCAGTATATAACTGACTCAATTGTGTAATGTTAAAAAAACATTTGCTTATTAACAGACAAAATATAAAAATAGATTTTATTATTTTTGCAAGCGTAAACAGGAAATAGAGAAGTCATAGCGGATGATGGACGAGCGCGGCCGGACATCGCCTCTACGAGCGCGCCCAAATTAACTGATTTCAATTTTAATGGCACGAATATCAGAGAGATTTGATAGTGATTTATTACGTAGTACGCATTTTGCAGTCGGGAGGATTAATTTATTAAATTATGTATTTACACTTTAATGCATAATAAACACCGTAATAAAAAAGGATAACAAAGGGCAGTTTATACGCATTTTGGCATTCCCAGTTCAAGCTGCTATTCGTATTTCGTATGGTGAGTGTTTAGAATCGGCATTCCATCATAGTCCTCAAATTGTAAAACCACTTTTTAAGAAAGGTGACAAGGCAACAGTAAATAATTATAGACCAGTTACTCTCGTGCCGGTGTTATCGAAAATATTTGAAAAAGCTATGTGTAATAGATTAAACTTATTCTTTACAAAGCATAATATATTAAATCGGCAGCAGTTTGGATTTGTAAAGAAAAGTTCAACTACACTTGCATGCTTTCATCTTATTAAATTTGTCACCGAAAGCATATCTCAAGGGATACCTGTAGTAGCAGTACTATTAGACATGACTCAGGCCTTTGATCACATAGAACATGACATTTTGCTTCAAAAATTAGAAAAATATGGTATTCGTGGTGAAGCAAATAATTGGATAGCTAGTTATTTGAAAGACAGAAGGCAATGTACTGAAATCTGTAAGATGGTGCCTAAAAACAAACAAATACAAAAATCATCATATAGATCAGATTATAAAATTATTAAATATGGTGTTCCACAAGGTAGTATTTTGGGCCCGCTTTTATTTTTAATTTATATCAATGACCTACCTCAAGCTACGAAAGAAAAATGCATTCTTTTCGCCGATGATACAACCCTCATAATAAAGGCTAATGACATAAATAATTTTAATAATCAAATCAATAACTCTATTCGTGACGTAGTTAAATGGCTTGAATTAAATAACCTTAATATTAATTTTGACAAAACAAAAATAATACAATTTACGACACACAAATCAAAAAAAATAGACATTAACATTAAATTTCATAATAAATCGATAGAAAAGGTACAATCTGCAGTATTTTTGGGTATCACACTTGATGAACAATGCAATTGGAAGGAGCACATTTTTAAAATTTGTAAAAAATTAGACCGATTTGTTTATGCTCTAAGACGATTACGGAGAACAGTGTCGCGAGAGGCAGCTCTATGTGCATATCATGGTTATGTTTCCTCAGTTCTAAGCTACGGGTTATTGTTATGGGGTAACTCTACCGATAGCCAGAAAGCATTTGTAGTACAAAAAAAATGTATTCGCGCTGTATGCAATTTGGGGTACTGTGAGAGTTGTAGACCCCATTTTAAGAAATTAAACATTCTTCCCTTACCATGTATGTATGTGAGGGATATCTGTTTGTTTGTAAGACAAAATTTAAATTTATTTATAAAACAGTCTGATGTAACACAGAGGCATACTAGGAACAAAAATAAATTATTCTTGCCTAAATCAGGCACCTCATTCTTTAACAGGAATGCTTCCTACATGGCAATCCGTGTATACAATCATCTGCCAGACACAATAAAGAATGAAACAAGTCAAACGTTTAAACGAAAGTTGATAGAATGGCTTCTCAGCAAGTGTTTTTATAGTCTTTCTGAATATTTCAACAACTAATTTTGTTTTTAAAATTATTATTTAATTAATATAATTATAATAGTAAATATAGGTGACATATATAGCAATTTGACGATGACATGTATTATTATTGATTTTCACATTGACATATTTATGACAATTTGTATAACATTTATCCGTAATTAATCATTTATAGTTTTGTATTAAAATTTTATGTCGAAATTAAATTAAGACGATTTAATATTTGTACGCCTATAAAAGAGGCAGAATAAGTGAACTTCTGTATTAGATTTAAGACCATTATGTAATACCTTATTCTGACAAATTCTTAAAAAAAAAAAAAAAAAAAGACGATGACACATCAACAATTTGACTATTCATCGAGAATAGATGTAGTTGTCTATGAGCGACAGCGTCCACTCACTATTAGGTTGACTATGTGCCTCTTTATCACCCCTATTCTATATTAAAAAAGATGTAACTATACCATCTTGAACGCAACTCAACTATGCCAGCGTCAAACTCGCGAGACGTCCGGTACTGCGACATAATTATATATATTGCAAATCATACATACAAGAAGAGTTCCATGTCCAATAGTAGATTTAAGGAGTGCTTAAGGCGAAGAAAAATATTGCTTTTCCATACGACGGTAATAAAAACCCAGTCCCATGTCAACAATTATCACAATCGTATAGAAATAATTTTACTTTAAAAAACGCAACCATGATTAATTTAAATAAAATTTAACATAATTTATATTAATGAAATGATTATATAAATTGTATGTGCAAATTGTATGTGGTTTTATTACCTCTAATTAACACGCGCATCGGTAAAGCAAGGTCCCTTTTATATATAGAATAAGGGTGACAAACGAGCGCACAGTCCACCTGATGGTAAGTGGATGCTTTGGCCCATAGACATCTACATTTATCCTCGATTAAGAATCAAAATGCAAAATGTTATTTCACCCTTTTTTTTTGCGGATGGAAAATCATCTAATGACACCTTTCGCTCTGGGTGGAGCGTAAGGGAGTGTCAGACTTTTACTGACTAAAAACCATCCGTGTTCCTTCAGTGCCCTTACGTTCCGGAGCCGCGGTATCTCTTTCGAACAGCCCGCAGCCCCGGCAGGCGTCGGCCCTTGCGGGCCCCTTCACGCTGCTGACAGCTCTTTGAGGCGCGCGTGGAACAAAACGCGCCGTCGACACGGCCTGTCGTCGTTAGACGGACGGACGGCGAGCTACCCATTGCTCGCCGTCCACAGGCCCGCGCCTACGGTGGCCGGGGGCCACGACGTAGCCCCCGACGCCCAGGGCGTCTCCCGCGGCGGCCGGGGAGGAAAGCTGCTGCTCTCTCCTTCTCCCGCTCCGCCACCTCCTTCGCTAGCATCACTGCTTCGCAGAAGGTGGTGACGGTATCCCATTCCGTCTCGCTTCGGACCATGGCTTCGACCAGGGCCGGACGCGAGAGGTCGCCGCCGCCTATCGCCGCTACGAGGACACGGCGATGCTCCGCCCAAGCAGGGCACACCTCCACGGTGTGTTCCACCGTGTCCTCCGGTCCATCCTCGCAGTGGGAGCACCCGGGCGTTTCCTCCCGCCCCATTCGGTGCAGGAACCTTCCGAACACACCGTGTCCGGTGAGGACCTGCGTCAGGCGGAAGGTGAGGATGCCGTGGCGTCTCTCAAGCCACTCCTCAAAGAGGGGTCTTATCGCCGCTATAGTGGCGTGCCCAGCACGGGGTAGCGACAGTCGCTGTCTCCATGTCGCCATGAGATCGTGCCGGAAGTCTGTCCGCTGCGCGACAACTTGCCGCGGCAGCGGGGTTTCCCCACGGCATAGTGCCTCCGCGCGCCATTCGCGAGGACTATCGCCTCCAGATCCCATGGCGGCAATCCGGCAAGGAGGCTCGCCGCCTCGCGGGAGATCGTCCGGTAGCCGCGAGATGTTATTTCACCCTTGAGGACAAAGATGGAATGCCCCGTTTCCAGTTAAAAAAGGGTCTCCGGATCTCTACATTCACCATACAAAACACAGCAGCATTAAGCTGCTATTTTACGCAGGTATTCTGTGAGAGCGTAGTTTTTTCCCGGTCAAGCCAACCCATACGTACTACAAGCATAATATAGCTGCAGTGTGGCTCTACAACGTATAAAAAATTTTTGACAATACTCTTATTCCAAACTTTAAAACCACTGATTCTGATAACGCACTTAACCACGTGCTACCCACATGGTTTTTGATACATGCTATATAAAAGCGCCCCTTATTTATAAAACACAGGTGGTTGAAATATTATACAAGGGAGTTAGCCTAAAAATCTCAGTTGTAAAAAAAAATAAGATAACTAACAAGATAACTCGCGTAAAACAGATCTTTTATTTGCCGATGTGGGTCACTTACCCACTTCATTATGTTTTATCGATTCAAGGAAACTGTCTCATTTAAAAGATATTTCTAAGAGCATTTTTATTTCAGCAGTCTAGCCGCGGTCGACGTTACGAGTGTAACACGGAGCTACTAAAGTTAGAGAGATAATTCTTTTGTTTTGTTTTTTTTTTTATATTTACGTGTTACATTGCAAAGTTTACTTAAATTCGAACTTGATTTAATTTTACAGTTGTTTTGATAACTTTCTATTCTTTCTGTTTCTGGTGTATCTTTTAATTTTCCAATTTTAAGCCGACTTTAAAATGAGGATGTTTACAATGCGACCGTATGTTATTTTTTTATGTAAGTTACGCGATGTTTTCGATTTTAATAGTTGATTTTAAAATTGTAAACCGATTTTAATAGTTTTCTTTCTCTTTTCTTATAGAGTAAAGATGACAAAAGAGCACACAGACCACCTGATGGTAAGTGCTTGCTGTGGCCCATAGACATATCTACATCTATCCTATATTAATAATCAAAATGTATATGCGTGAGAGCCCTGAGGACTAAGATGAAATCCAGTAAAAAGTTTCTCCGGTTCTCTACACTCATCACACGAATTACAGCAGCATTAGGCTGCCTTTTTACTCAAAAGTTTATACTTTAGTGGTAGTTGCATGTAGGGAATAGAGAGTGCACCTGTGCTTGCGCATACACTTGGGCACTATAATCCTGTCCTGCACCGATGGCTAGCCTCTGTTGAGGCAGGCCGCCGTTGCCGAAATTCGCTCTGGGGGACATTATTATTATCATTAGTTGCATACAAAGGAGATTGCCAAAATGTGCCCCAAGGTACAAAAATAAAACTATGGCTATTAATTTAAATAAAACAAAAAAAAAGAATTTTGAACAACTATTTCATAGCATATTTCATAGCAGCTGTAGAAAAATTATCAAGTTTAAAAGTATTTAAAGTAATTTCTTCCCTTTGAAGTCACACTATAGCACTTTTAATGTGACCATATAATAATTAAAAAGATCAGAGTAGGGAAAAATAATAGTTAAACTCATAAAAATACTTTATTTATGATGTTATGTATAAAAACAAGCCTTCAATTAATACATCAAAATAATCAAAATACACTAAAGGATAGGATTTGATTTATTTGTTTAATACAACAACACCTTAAACATGTAGCGTTACATTATAGGTTAGGGTTATTTTACATTAGTACTTGCAACACTGAATCCGTCCGTCAAGCATCAAAACAGTCAAAGTATCATTCGGTCTATAATATATGTACGCTTTTCCTTCAAATTTGTGTTTCATCGTATTTTACTTTTATTTAATAAGTGCCGTAACCCCACGCGAGTGCTCCACTAATTATAAACAGTGTAATACATAAGTTTAATTATTTTCTGTCTAATGTACTTCGATCAATAATAGTA
The DNA here is from genome assembly GCA_036936625.1 of Parnassius smintheus behrii. Classification (NCBI taxonomy): domain Eukaryota; kingdom Metazoa; phylum Arthropoda; class Insecta; order Lepidoptera; family Papilionidae; genus Parnassius; species Parnassius smintheus. The sequence continues at coordinate 2,338,637 of JAUPFT010000020.1, read as the reverse complement.
TTAATATAATTATGTTACAAAAATAGTTACAGAACATTGAAGTAATATGTAATTACGTACTATAACAGCTATTTCAAACAAAACTTGTGCGCTACTCTGTGTTCGCGCGGTTGGTTTTTTTTATCATAGAATAAACCTAGGTAGAATGATCATTAGGTATCATATAACAGATTGTATTGTTAAATAGGTAAACAATATCGAGAACAATTTTCAAATTTTGTCGTTTATTTCGTATATAATAATTGCTTATTTAATATTATTACTTAATATTGTTACGAGCTTGAGGTTCGTGACAATAAAAATTGCCGATAGAATTACCTAAATTAACACTTTAATTTTCTTTACACCAATTAAAACTTAAAACACTAAAAATTAATCACACTGATTCACTTTATTTCGCTCCGAAGCTTCGCTTGTCTCGCCAAATTCAATATGCGCCTATAAATACACATTAGTACCGAAACATCCAGAACATTCAAGTAAATACGCGCACCAATCGACAAAGCGCCGAAAGTTCGAGTCTCAGCTTCTAGAAGCTTAGTTCTTCGTTTCGGCAACAGATGGTGCAGTCGGTTGAAAGATTAGTGATGTCATTTTCTGGAAAGCTCTCTCCTCGCTCTGTTACCCGACACCAGATGGCGTTAGTGCCAGATGTTAACTTAGCTGCGCAACACTGCCCCCTCCTAAGACATGCCCGTCCCGAGCATTATCGGCCCCATAATATCGCGCCAGGCGATCCACATGGACGATCTTAGGAGTCCCTCTTGGGCCTTTCTGTAACAGCTCCGCAATGTCAAGGGCTGTCCCATCCCATGGTGCACCAACATTGTACAATTTCGATGCTCTTCCACTACGTGTCTGAGGTCCCCTCACAGCCGCACAACTTGTACATGTACGACACCAATCCTCGACATAGTCACGATAATGGACCCAGTAAAACTGTTCTCGGACCTTCAATAGAGTTCGTTTAACTCCCAGATGAACTCTTGAACGACCATTATGGCACAACTGTAGAACATTGGGCACTTTAGCCTTAGGGACAACCATTAGCAAACGACAGCTGTCTCCTCAACCATTGTCCAATTTACGGCACAGGACTCCATCCTGAATCAGCAAGCTGTCCCATTGGGTCCAATAGCTTTTCGTGGTTGAACTCATCGCTGAGACGTCCCTCCACTTAGGCTTGGTAGCACGGGCCTTCATCCGTTCCAGAATCGGCTTGATATCCGGATCTTCCTGCTATGCATGTCGTAGGCTGTCCTTCCACTCGTTGCTGAGGTGGTCTGTCTTGAGTATCCTCACGGATACCACTCCCTTACTCTCTTACCTAGTACAATGTTTCCAATCTTCAGGACAAGGTTTTCTTGAGAATGCATCTGCGTTGCCATGAGATTTCCCGCTGCAATGTCTGATAGTAAAGTCGTATCTCGGCTGCTGCTGGGCGGTGATAAAAATTGCCGATAGAATTACCTAAATTAACACTTTAATTTTCTTTACACCAATTAGAACTTAAAACACTAAAAATTAATCGCACTGATTCACTTTATTTCGCTCCGAAGCTTCGCTTGTCTTGCCAAATTCAATACTTCCGCGATCGCACTTTGCAGCGCCTATAAATACACATTAGTACCGAAACATCCGGAACATTCAAATAAATACGCGCACCAATCGACAAAGCGCTGAAAGTTCGAGTCTCAGCTTCTAGAAGCTTAGTTCTTCGTTTCGACAACAGATGGCGCTGTCGGTCGAAAGATTAGTGATGTCATTTTCTGGAAAGCTCTCTCCTCGCTCTGTTACCCGACACTAGATGGCGCTAGTGCCAGATGTCAACTTAGCCGCGCAACAATATTATATCACAATTACATTTTAATGATATTTTTATCTGAATATTTTAAAAGGTATCTATGTCAAATATAAAAAATATACTAAACGTATGTTTAACAAAACTTATTAATATAAAATTTAAATTACAAATATATTTATTTAAATTAGAATAAGCGTCGTTCATAAATGCTGGGCACGCGAGAGTTAAAAATGAGCGAATTTATTCTACTTTGACTTTGATGTGGAAACCTAAAAATAATATAAAAGAATAATGAGCAGATTTAAATATAAAAAATTGGCCTAATTATGATAACTCATATATGTTTCTACAGAAAAAATGTCCTAAACTTAAGTAAAAAATCCTATACTACCCACAGAAATGTCGCATCTGAACAAATTAATTTCATAATCTATATTACATGGCACAAGATGGTGTTTTAGGAATAATTTGTTTTATTATTAATTTATAATACTTTTTTATTGATTAAGTATCTTATTAACCGATGAAAAGTAATACCTTGGTTTTTACTGACATTTCTTGAATTATTTGTGCAATATCTAAGTACACACGACCGTATATTTTTATCAAGAGATTTTTTTTAAATCGACACAACACGTGACAACTCTACAAGCGCCTAGCGAGTGACTGATTTAAGTGCGATGCATGCACCGCAGTTGAGTGGAACAGAGTAGCTGAATGCAGTGTCGCCTCTAGGACATGGTACATAATAGCTCAATGTTACAAAATAATAATTTCAAAGACTGAAAAAAAAACAGCTGTCCTTGATTTTTAGCTAAACCAGTTAGGATACATCCTAATCATCACGCATATACATTAACCTACATAACACTCATGAATTGGAATCAACTTTTTAAATCTTCATAACTTTTGTCCAATACTGCGTAGCTACATGCACTTATTTAATTATTCTCTGTGGTGATGATGGGTTGTAATGAAGATGGTGATTTACAATATTATTAAAAAAAAAAATAACAAAAGATACTGCAACGAAGTATGCACAGGCTATGCCTATGATAGGTGCACAGCTCCTGCTCTAGGAACACGTAGAATCTGGAGAAAACACACGCAGCGTCTGGAGAAGGTACACGCAGCGCTTGGAGTAGACCCACACAGCGTCTTGAGCCGGTACGCAGCGTCGGGAGTAGGTCCACGAAACGTCTGGAGTAGGCACGCAGCGTTTAAAGTAGGTACACGCGGCGCTTGGAGTAGGCAAACACAACTTCCGGAGTAGACCCACACAGCGTCCGGAATAAACACGCAGCGTCTGAAGTAGGTCCACGCAACGTCAGGAGAAGGCACGCAGCGTTTGAAGTAAGTAAACACAGCGCACTAGTAGGCGGAGGCGTAGGCGTGGCTAGGCGACGACTTAAGGAGCGGGCAGAGGCTTGCAGGATCCCGAGGCAGTGCAGAAAAGGCCTTTAGGAGATGCTTCAAGTATCAAAGCTCAAGTCAGACTCCCCATTCGCCGATTGAGTTCGGCTTATTTTTGCTTTTTCACGGATCTCACATAAGAACGTAATATTATTCTCATTAAATTTGAAATTATTTAAATTAAAAGCAAATTCTTGTAAATGGCCAAGAAGAAAGGAGTATTTTGAAGTAAAAACATCAGGCCGGTAACGATATTTGAATAAAAATTGCCATGACAACCTGATAAACAACGATGTCAAAACATGTCAAATTTTGGTTTTAGGCTCGTAATACAGAAACGGCAAGATTTAAGTGAAAAATGAGATATTATTTATATAGGAAAAAAAAGTAGCGCAACAGCGCGCACGAAACCCGAAATTGCAGAGTTACGGAGAACTAAATAAAAGACCGAAAAAGGTAGACTCCATTGACACCGATTTAAAAAGTGCTGATAGCATGAAAAATACGAAGTGAAAATGATTTGTTATTGTGTTCTTATGAATTAAAAATATTACAGGATCCTATGGAAATAAAGGTGATGCAAAATATCAAGTTTTGAGGCGAATGCAGAACATCAAAAACAGAATTTAAAATAGTGTAAAATGATATGTAAGTATGTATAAGCATAACACTACATTTTCCCCCCGACCCCGGAAAATTTTTGACTCAGCAAAAATTTTGACATGTACACCATAAAATAAACCATGAAAACACAGCTTTGCAGTAACAGACATCACCAGGCAAAATCAGATATACTATCTCTTACATTCATCATCTGCATTCAGGTAAGGGTGGAGTTCACATTCAATGACTACCACTCTAAAAGTGTGTTTTCGAAAGGACATTCAGGCTTATTTAAGGAGTTGTCATCCGCTCCTGCGTGGAAAAAAAAACATTTTGAAAGGACGTTCTGGCTTATTTAAGGAGTTGTCATCCGCTCCTGAGTGAAGATAAAGTTAAAGAAATTAATCTTAAGCAAGCTTTAGTCGCTATGACTTAAGTAAAGATTAAGAACGGCCAGAGCGGTAGGGCTCAAAGCCAGAGATCAGCAACATCACTAACGAGATGTGTCTGAAATTGATATTTATACATATATACAAACTTATATACAAATATACAAACATATATACAAATGTAGTGTCATGCAAAACAGTATTAGCCGGTTCCTCACATCTAATCTTCACTTCGTATTCGAGTTCGGCCTTGTTACGAAATTTGTACTTAATAACCCTTCTCATTGTTGTAATTAAGTGCAAAGTTAAGTTTAAGAAATAAAAATATTAAAGTGATTAATGTAAGTGAAGTGTTATATGTAGGTCTAAATATAATCCAGATAAGTTGAAAAACTAGATGAAGTTTTGTTTTAGAATTTGGAAGATAGTACCTCTTTCTAGAATAAAAATATTAAAGTGATGAATGTAAGTGAAGTGTTATATGTAGGCCTAAATATAATCCCGATAAGTTGAAAAACTAGATGAAGTTTTATTTTAGAATTTGGAAGATTGTACCTCTTTAAGTTATCTAGAATAAACATATTAAAGTGATGAATGTAGGTGAGGTGTTATATGTAGGTCTAAATATAATCCAAATAAGTTGAAAAACTAGATGAAGTTTTGTTTCAGAATTTGGAAGATTGTACCTCTTTAAGTTATCTAGAGTAAACATATTAAAGTGATGAATGTAAGTGAAGTGTTATATGTAGGTCTAAATAAAATCCAAATAAGTTGAAAAACTAGATGAAGTTTTGTTTTAGAATTTGGAAGATATGATAAGGATGAGTAAATAAAGAGAACGAAAGAGAAAGCAATTCAATCAAAAGGAAATGGATAAGGCGTAGCTAAGGTGAAGAAAAGAAGAACTTTTACGTCGGGCGCCAAATGTCGTGAAGCGACAATAAAAAAAAACTAAGAACCTAACTTAACTAGAACGAAAACAACCAAAATAAAATAAATTATTTAAAAATTTGAAGTTTTACAGTATCTTTTATAAAAAAAAGGTATGAAGGTGATGATGGGTTGTAATGAAGATGGTGATTTACAATATTATTAAAAAAAAAAAAATAACAAAAGATACTGCAACGAAGTATGCACAGGCTATGCCTATGATAGGTGCACAGCTCCTGCTCTAGGAACACGTAGAATCTGGAGAAAACACACGCAGCGTCTGGAGAAGGTACACGCAGCGCTTGGAGTAGACCCACACAGCGTCTTGAGCCGGTACGCAGCGTCGGGAGTAGGTCCACGAAACGTCTGGAGTAGGCACGCAGCGTTTAAAGTAGGTACACGCGGCGCTTGGAGTAGGCAAACACAACTTCCGGAGTAGACCCACACAGCGTCCGGAATAAACACGCAGCGTCTGAAGTAGGTCCACGCAACGTCAGGAGAAGGCACGCAGCGTTTGAAGTAAGTAAACACAGCGCACTAGTAGGCGGAGGCGTAGGCGTGGCTAGGCGACGACTTAAGGAGCGGGCAGAGGCTTGCAGGATCCCGAGGCAGTGCAGAAAAGGCCTTTAGGAGATGCTTCAAGTATCAAAGCTCAAGTCAGACTCCCCATTCGCCGATTGAGTTCGGCTTATTTTTGCTTTTTCACGGATCTCACATAAGAACGTAATATTATTCTCATTAAATTTGAAATTATTTAAATTAAAAGCAAATTCTTGTAAATGGCCAAGAAGAAAGGAGTATTTTGAAGTAAAAACATCAGGCCGGTAACGATATTTGAATAAAAATTGCCATGACAACCTGATAAACAACGATGTCAAAACATGTCAAATTTTGGTTTTAGGCTCGTAATACAGAAACGGCAAGATTTAAGTGAAAAATGAGATATTATTTATATAGGAAAAAAAAGTAGCGCAACAGCGCGCACGAAACCCGAAATTGCAGAGTTACGGAGAACTAAATAAAAGACCGAAAAAGGTAGACTCCATTGACACCGATTTAAAAAGTGCTGATAGCATGAAAAATACGAAGTGAAAATGATTTGTTATTGTGTTCTTATGAATTAAAAATATTACAGGATCCTATGGAAATAAAGGTGATGCAAAATATCAAGTTTTGAGGCGAATGCAGAACATCAAAAACAGAATTTAAAATAGTGTAAAATGATATGTAAGTATGTATAAGCATAACACTACATCCTTTGTGTTCCACTCTTCAGTGTGGAATACATAAACATTCTGAAATAAATTAATTTCTTAATATGTTAAGGTAAAAGAAAGAAAATTGCAAAATATCAGTGCCATATGCTTCTATTCCGTTCACCTGTTATACCCCTATATTTTCCAGACGGTTAAAAAATCATCAAGTATATGTAAATAATAGATTTGTACTTGTAATAAAAGGCTTAATAATTAGTCTTTTTTGATATCGCAAGCTCTTTTAAGTTCAAAGCTGGACATCATTTCTTGCAAAAATTTGAGGTAAGGCATTTTGAATTTGCCCGTATACACTAAGTTACGTGGGTGGGTTGGTGAGCCGATACCTTTGCACTAGTAAAACAATTGCGGTGCAGTTTACGAGATTTAGATGTCATATTTTGGGATGGGATTTTCGCCATAATTCGGTTGTCTGTCACTCAGCAGGTTATTAGTGTAGATGGGTTTGACAAAGTTGGAAAAAGTCGATATATTCTTATCTAATGCTACATTTCATTCTTTACAGTATCAGTCAGTTGCTCAGTATTCGCTGAACGTAAATTGATACGTTCAGCGAATACTGATGAAAAGCATACCTACTCCCCATTTTGTTAAGTATCACATGGAGTGTTATAGAAGATGCTAGAAATACCTCATTAGTACCGTTAGATTGTGGTATAACCAAGCCGTTTACGACAGACGTATAATATATTAAATGACGACGGGTAGCAGCGTCACAGCTTAAAGACCTTTCAGTTGTGAAACGCTTTTGATGTCCGGCAATGCCGCCGCCCGCGTAAGTGTTTACGCGGCCAGCGTGTATGCTTGCTACGAAAATTGAAATAAAAATAGCTGTGTATATTTATAATACTCACTACCATTTATTAACATTATGTAGATTTCTATACGAGGTGTGTTCAAAAAGTAAGGTGACTTTATATTTTTATGAAAAACTATTTATTTATTCATCAATATTTATGTTGTCCCCTTCAAAGTAATCCCCCTCAGATATAATACACTTGTGCCAACGCTTTTTCCAATCGTCAAAGCATTTCTGATAATCATTTTCTGGTATAGCCTTCAGCTCTTTCAGCGATGCAGTTTTTATCTCTTCAATCGTTGCAAATCTTCGTCCTTTCATAGGTCTCTTCAGTTTTGGGAACAGGAAAAAGTCACATGGGGCCAAATCCGGTGAATATGGTGGCTGAGGCATGATTGTAATGTTGTTTTTGGTCAAAAAACCTCTCACAAGCAACGATGAGTGAGCAGGTGCATTATCGTGATGCAAAAACCATGAATTGTTTACCCACAATTCAGGACGTTTCTTACGTAATGCTTCTCGCAAATGGCGCATAACTTCAAGGTAATACTCCTTATTGACCGTACGACCTTGTGGCAAGAACTCATGATGCACCACACCCCTACAGTCGAAGAAAACTGTAAGCAAAACCTTCACATTTGATCGAACTTGGCGTGCTTTTTTTGGTCTTGGTGATTCAGTGTGCTTCCACTGGGACGATTGAGTCTTAGTTTCGACGTCATAACCGTATACCCATGTTTCGTCACCTGTTATGACCCTTTTGAGCAAATCTGGGTCGTTGTTGACATCATCCAATAGCTCTTGAGCGATTGTCATGCGACGGTTCTTTTGGTCGAAATTGAGCAATTTTGAAACAAATTTCGCTGACACACGTTTCATGCCCAAAATATCCGAAAAAATTTCATGGCAAGAGCCAACCGATATGCCAACATCCTCCGCAACTTCTCTGATAGTGATTCGACGATTTTCCAAAACGATTTTCTTCACTATTTCAACGTTTTCATCGGTTGTTGACGTGCTGGGGCGTCCAGAGCGAGGTTCGTCATTGGCATCTTCTCGGCCATCTTGAAAGAGCTTGTACCACTTATAAACGTTTTTTTTACTAAGAGTAGACCGTATGCCACTGTCAACATTTCAAGTGTTTTGGAGCACGTAATTCCATTTTTTATACAAAATTTGATGCAAATTCTTTGATCCATTTTTTTTGATAGAAGTAAATCGCCAAGCACACCAAAGTACGTCTGACCTTTGTAACTGTCAAAAATAAACTAAACATGCTATACACTTCAAACTTGAAACATATGCTCAGGACATGTGTACCAACGCAACAAAATACAAAAATCGAAAATCGAATGTGCGTTGCCCGCGAAATTCAAAAAGTCACCTTACTTTTTGAACACACCTCGTAAGTTAAAACATTTATTGAACAAGATCATTTTTATTACTACAAGAAGAAATGCATACAACTGTTGCACTGTCAAATATTCTCTAGTTTCTGGATGTTCACGCTGTTATAGTAGTCTATGCGACACTTACAGGTTCGTCTGACTCAGGGCTCGTGGCCTGCAAGGCCGCGAGGTAATAGTCAAATATTTTCGTGACACTTTCCTTTTATGGTGCTCTATAGAAACACACAGTATATCAGACTCAGTGAAGTGCGCTAGCCCAATGTCGGCCCGCCCCCTGCCCCGAAAGTTTGCTCTGCACCGGTACAATTTGTGGCACGAAAGTCTAGTGGTGACCGTTATTGCGCACAGTTGCCCGTTTTACGTATTATTGCCTGTGATTGGCTGTGCGTATCGTTCGTATGCGCTGATTGGTTCTATTCAACTGTAAGATCTTTAAACTATGGCAGCGTCGTAACGATTGTCGATTTGTTTAGATTTTGCGTAATCACCACACTGGTGATTACGCAAAATCCTCCCTATAATGGCACGAACCCTTGACTAACTGATGTAGGTTTTTGGTATCCGGAAAGCCCATTTAGTGCACTCCAAAGGGGTAAGTTAAGTAAATGTGAATTGACTGGCTCACGACCAAGCGTTCACAGGTTATTCGTATAGATGGTATCATCGTCCTCATAAAAACCAGACGTTACATATATAATATAATGATTTCTTATATTTACGTGAACACTACACATTGATTAAAACTACTTTTACGGATTTTATCGCGTTTATTTTACGTTTAATTACTTTTATTTTTTATTCCCGACGTTTCGGGCGCTTTACATGTATAGTTCATTACGAATAAGGGTAATTCATTGTAAGTTCACAGCCTAAGAAGAACATACAGTCAGTCATCGCGTTTAATGTTGTCGGTAAAGCCGAAAATTGCTAGTATTATCAGAACGGGAAGTAATAAGAACTTCTTTTATAGGATTGGGGTGACCAACGAGCACACAGTCCACCTGGTGGTAAGTGGATGCTGTGGCCCATAGACATCAACATTTAATCTCGATTAAGAATCAAAATGCAGATGCGTTGTCACCCTTGAGGATTAAGATGGAATGCCTCGATTCCAGTAAAACGGGTCTCCGGTTCTCTATACTCACCTTACGAAACACAGCAAAATTAAGCTGCTTTACTACGCTGGTATTCCGTGAGGGCGTAGTCCTTCCCCGGTCGAGCCGACCCATTCATGTTACAACCATAATACAGCTGCAGCGTGGCTCTTCCACGTAAAAAACTGATTTTATTTTATTTCACGTTTAAACGAATTAAATAACTTAATTAGACAATTAGGTTCAGAAATATCAAAAATAGGTTCCACAGTTTTTTACCGCACATATAGTGTGACCCATTTTAATTTATTTGCGTGACAGGACAGCCCTAGCGGTCATTAGTCGCTCTCGAACAAGTAACGGCTGCTCGGGAACACTCTGCCGTCGTCTCGCCCCGCACTGCACCGAGACGACGGCATTGTCCACAGCCTCTTATGTTGGATGACCGGCTATCAGGAGTAGTTAGACTGTGCTAAGGTGACCCATGTTAGTCCTTAAAAGTGCCGTTTTTTGATTACGATCGGTTATAGGTTCATGATTTTAAAAATATATGACTTGCCGACTCTAAACAAATTCTAAATCGTTGTCATACATTACGCGTAATTTTTCGGCGAACGAACGCAAGACGCTGTTGTGTCAAATCGTATAGAGTGCGTAAGATGTAGGAAATAGCGGCAATAAAAATAAACAGGTCGACGACATTTTGTTGAGTCTTTTACAAGCATAGCGTGGTTCCTTACGCCCACGTGGGTGATAATATCGTAATAATTTTGTATCAATTGTTTTATTTTTCTTTTTTATCTGTCTTTTTTGTGGCTTGTGAACATGATGTGAATTAAAGTATGATGTACTTACTGTCAACTGACGTTTTCATAATGCCTGATTTTTTCAGAGTATTTAAAAAAATGTGGCGTCGTAAGGGAACCCAAAAAACATTTTTATACGTGTTAGTTTTCTTGTCAACTTTTCTGCCGCTGGGGTGCGCTACTTTGGACGACCTGAAATATTTTATAGATTTCATAGTGGGGGGAGTTAATTCGTTAAAAGATAAGTGATTCTTTCTATATATAAATTTGCCAATCTACCTGCCGAACGTCGTAACTATACGTTTGTATTATGCGCTAGTGCGGTCTTGACAGACAGAACTGAGTGATTCACGCTGCAAACTTAACAAACTGCGTTGTGACTCTATCTTAAACTGCAGAACTGATAGAAAAGGTGATATTTTACTCCTTACCACCCTGGTATCCGCTGATAACCTAATCCTGATATCATCGATTTAGTTGATATTTCAGAATCACCGGAAAACGCTACCATAATTATCTACACATACTATTTGAATGCCTCGGTTGAAATGCTGATCGTGAGAGGCAAATTAATTAATGAGTTTTTCTGTCAAGAACTTTTTCATAGCGGACTAGAGTCAGGAAGTTGGCAATGTTTCACTCTTACGTCTTGGAAAACACGTAAAGCTGATTTGGTCTGATCCTGGCCTTTCTCCGGTCTTGCTGGATTTCCGTCCCTTTCGGAGACTGACTGCCGTCACCGAAATTTGGCATGAATGAAATGCCTGTTAATAATTATGAACCCCACATCATCATCAGTGAAATCAGGGACACAATATATATTTGTATGATTTAGATAATAAACTACAATAATGACCCAAACATTAGGCCTAATTCGCTCTAAACCGGATCAAATTTACTTTTAGGCAATACTCCACAGCAATTTGACTAATGGCAATAATACGGGGCTTAATTTTAATCCATGGTGATTAAACAAAGTGCCACATAATTAAGTAGAGACGGTGATTTACGTACGAATGGGCTCGCGGTCATTTTTAATATGAAAAAGGTGTGGCGGATGTAAATTATGTGGTATTAATTATATCAAATTGTATTATACTGCATGTCTTTTTTGAAATTTTGAAATTTGTATAAATTATCTCCCTGGAGAAATGTTTCATAGCTTTAAATGTTTATTAATTTTGTTTTTCCTCTTTTAATAAATCATTTCAATTTATAAAATTACGCGCGCAATAAATGAATATGGGCGCCGCGGCAACATGGCGATGGTATCCGCCATTTTGATTTAAAGACATTACATAGGCCTGTTTTATTTAAATAAGATTGACTAATGTATAACATTTATAATAACTTGGACAACAACCTTTTTCCCTCACCATACGAAACACATCAGCATTAAGTTGCTATTTTACGCTAGTATCCTTTGAGAGCGCAATTCTTCCCCAGTCGAGCCGACCCATTAGTGCTATAATTCTTCAGCTTCAGCATGGCTTTGCCACGTAAAAAGTACGATTATCACATCTATTTTCCGAGAAAAAAAAACTAAAATACTGAGACCAGAGTTCCAATTTAGAACTTGGGACAGAATGATCTAGATTTAGCAATTTTTTATCTTATTTACTACTCTGTACAATGACTAAAGTTATTTAAAGTAGCACATATCTTCTATTGAAATTGCATGTATAATAAATCAACAATGAATAAAGTTCATCAGTTCAATAAACTTACGTTTCTAACACGTTTATAGGATTTTTATCGCACTTTGCATTAAACCCTCTCTTCCTCTCGTAGTGGCGGTGTAAGAATATCCACAGCAGAGGGAAGCAAACCGACAACCATCCAGCGGTGATTGTCTATTGATACACGGAGTCACTCCATCTAGTGGGGGGTCGCCCTACACTTCGTCTACCGGTACGAGGCTGCCACTGGTAAGACATGCAGGAAGTCGATGGATGCAGGTGGCTCAGGACCGTGCTTTGTGGCATACCTTGGGGGAGGCCTATGTTCAGCAGTAGACTTGTAAAGGGCTGTAATGATGATGATGATGACACGGAGTCCTGCAGTTCCCATAAGCTTTAAGCGACAGTAGTCTTTAATCGCATGTTACAACGTACTAGACAAGTAACTTGGTACATTATTTTATGTACTAAGTCCAACATTTAACGGAACCGGCAACGCATCTGCATTTCCCCTGGTTGCTGTTGGTCGACTCTTTCTATTAGATATGTCGCTCGCTCATTTGCCCTCTTTTCTATAAAAAGACTTAACTTAATAGGACAATTTAAATTAAAAAAATACTGAACCCAAATTAAACAGCAATTATTTATTAACCGACTCTAAAAGGAAAACGGTTATTAAATAAATAATTGAATCCACTCGTATATTAAACAGAAGGAAAGCTTTATGGCTTCACATTACCCACTTCAAAATGTAAACAGATATTCGAATTTCACAAGCAAAGGATAATAATTAAAAGAGTAATTTACACTCGGAAATAATCACGAAATGAAATATAGAGGAACCAAGCTCTGAAGGGGTCGATCAATGTGGCCTGACTACCTCCTCAACTCATCTCCTCTTGCTCTGAATGGAATATTCGATGAGGCATTAACCGGATGAAATTTTAATATTAACATCTCGCTTTGATTTCTTTTTGTTGATTATTTTCATAACAGTAACTTTGTTAATTTTCTGTTTTATATTTTGAGATTAAACATGATTGAATACTGACTGTTCGTTTACAAGTTTCGTGTTTTTGCGTGTAGGTATGGTAAGAGATAACAGAAAACAGGAGATTGGATGCTTGTCTTCGGCAATTTATGTTTATAAACTGCTCCCACGATACGGGAGAAAATCCTAGTGTGGGAGTAACGTTTTAAGTTGTGTACCCCAAGGTTTTTGGACATTATTGAAAATCAGCATATTGTTTTGCCATAAGTCGTGCTGACTGAACTTTTTTTGGCATGCCTTCGACGTACATAGACACGAAAATGCGCAGGTTTAATAAATTTAAACTTGTGTATTCTTGTTATACATGAGTATTTGTTGTGTGAAATAGCGAGGACGTGCCTGCACATGTTTGCAGAGTCTCAATTCCATCTACATCATTGGGATGGTTGTCGCGTCCTGACTGTGCTATCAATATTCCAGAAGGTTTATGATACATGCCCACTTTGTCAAAACTGTTGTAGCATTGATTTTTATGTAATGAAAATAGTCATCATAATACGTATAAGTAATGGAACATTCTTATTTTTATTTCTTATTTTGTTTAAAAATAAAGTTACCTCCACACTAGGATTTTTTCCTGTATCGTGGGGACAGTTTATATACATAAATTTTTACAAGTTGTTACATCCAGACCCGGGAACAATTGTTTTTAGGCCATACAAATACTTGCTACACACGGTATTCGAACCTGCGGCCCTCTGCGGCGCAACCTATTGCACTCACTGCACTGCGCCACAAAGTTGTCCAAAAGCCAGACACTTGAATATTTTTAACAACATTCTACTGACTAGACTCAGAAAGTTGTATTGAAGCTTTACATAACAATTACAACATAGACTTACACTTTACTTGCTTTAATTTTGGATATAAACTTAAATCTTATGAAATAGATAAGTGATCAGTGTTTTTGATCGACACGATTAAAGAACTCTAAAAAGATCCTCTTAAAGATATTCATATCATTCGACATAGCCCTACGGATTAGTAAGCTTAAATGGCATTAGCCCGGCCATATAGCTCGAAGAACCGACAACCAACAACAAAGTTGCTTGAGTGGCAGCCTTGTACTGGTAGACGAAATGTAGGGCGTCCTCATACGTGAGATATCGGATGTCTATGAATGCAGGAGGCTCAGGACCGTGCTTTCTGACATTCCTTTGGGGAGACCTGTGTTCAGCAGTGAAATTGTAAAGGGCTGTAATGATGACGATGATGATAATTAAAGATCTTCAACGCATGAACGACGGCATGGAGACGGACTCTTAGACAGAAAAGAAAACCTAGTAACTTAACACTTGTCACCTTTGCTTTTATAAAAAAGAAAAATACCTTGTTCTTTTTCTAGTACTCATTCAGCATGAATCTTTGAAACATTATTTACCATTCATCCAAAACTGATCACAAGTCGTGACGTTAATCAGGCACGCCTGACTAGCGAACCCAGCGGGGGACGTTCTGCTTCGGCGTAGTTTGATCGGATCTCACCAGTTGGAACGTGCCCTTATAATGCGAGAGCAAAGAGGTTAGGTAAACCAGAAAGGCCGTGACTAAAAGCCCTTCAATTTAAACTGCTTGTGGTTTTACACGAAGAGAAAATCATTGTCGTAAAAACTGTTGAATGTCTTTGTAATATCGAGGGACTTACCTACGTTCCATATTGTGAACTAAATTGAAGATGCAATCTGTAAAAAAGTTATGACGTAGTTGATTTAACTGTCTCGTTGTGTACCAGATCCAAGTCTTGCCATAATTTGGTTTTTATATAATAATGGCAATAAACGAGCACACAGCCAAAATGCGTTCGTCAACCTTTAACGACAAAAATGAAATGCCTCGTTTCCACTAAAAATGATCTTCGTTATTCTCTACACTCACCATAAGAAACACAGTAGCATTAAGCTACTATAACTGAGTATTCTGTTAAGAAATACTTAGTAGTAGTAACTATTATTTATTCTGTGGTAGTAGTCCGAAGAATTGATCTTTTTTCGGTCATGTCGGATGTTGTCCCATCGAAGGAAATAGTATTCAACCTACTCAAAGCACAAATTTTTAAACCTACTAAGGGCCGATTATTCAAGCTTTAGGTGAATCATCAAATAAATTATAACCTGATTGAATATAAAGGTGAAACAATTCTACTTTTATTTGTACATCTGTAATATTTTAATTTGTTTATGTTGTATTTATGCTTAGAATAAAGCGCGAACTTCCAAACAAATTTTATGTGACTTTTTTTCTTGCGTCTACAAATGCAAAATATGTAAAAAGACAGAGTTTAAAATCCTGAACATTTTTTTCTTCGGTCATACTACTGCAGGAAGTCGGGAATTAAAGATATTCCAGTTTTAATAAAATACACATCAGACTGAGATTGTACAACCAATGTGGGTTGCCAGTGATGACATAAATCTGAGACGAGGTCCTTCACTGCTGGTCGTATAAGGAGGCTCAAGGTGGCTCAGCGAGCAAGTGTTTAATTTTTATTTTACTAACAAGTAAGTTCCTGGTAAGACATGCAGGAAGTCGATGAATGCAGGTGGCTCAGGACCGTGCTTTGTGGCATACCTTGTGGGAGGCCTATGTTCAGCAGTGGACTTGTGAAGGGCTGTGATGATGATGATGATGATAAGCCGCCTAAGTCGACGTCATGTACCCGGCACTAGCGCCATCTAAAGTCAGCGACGAGAGCGAGGGGAGCTTTCAGAACTGTATGGTATAAAACGCCTTAATTGGCAAATCGTTACAACACCAACTAGTCAATATAATTTATATATATGTTTATATAGGGTAATTACTAGCCTAAAGGGAATCCTTAAAGAACGCATTAGTATATGTAGAAGAATTTTCTGAATAAAATACATGTCAAACTTGGCTGTATGGTGTAATACCTTTGCTTGTCTTAACTGACGAATCGTAACAACTACAACAACTAGTCAATAATAATAATAATAATAATAATAAATAATAATAATAATAACAATAATAATAATAATAATAATAATAATAAAAAGGCGTAGGGAATTGACGACCCCATCGCCCGCTGACGTAACAGTTAAGTGACAAAACTGCTACGTCAACGCAGTCAGTCAGCGCCTTGCGAGAGGTGTGAGCGCCGTGCCTCGGCAGAATTTAGGGTGCAGAGGCCCGTTTGTGCTTATGGCTACACACGAAACGGTGCCGGGCCTGGGCGTCTCCCGTTAATGGACGCCCAAATAATGGATGATGGATAAGAAGATAGTGCGCAAAGGGCCGCTGCCTGGGGGTCGCCGGGGCGCGTCTGGAGCTGGCGCTGGACGCGGCAGCATGCGGGTCGCCAGCCGAGCGCGAGGAGCTGCACGGTCACCTAGCAGCCCTCCGCATCCATCATCCCCACCAGAAGGCTTGGTGTCGGCTGGGTCTTCTCGAACTCAGCAAGCGGCACCCGCCGCTGGTGGAGCACGTCGCATGCGTTAGTCACAAGAAATGAATGCAAACGCACTGCGGGCGTACTTTAGGGCAAAAGGGGAAGAAACTGGATGTTTGGCGTATCGGGCTAGGATGCATCGTCTTTTTGCTGAGCTGGAGCCATCTTTAACCGTCACAGAGCAAAACCTGGCAGACCGAGTTCGGTATATCTTGCGCTCAAATATATTTGATGTCGCCGAACTCGAACGGCTACGACGTGAGGCTGTTCCCTCGTCGGATGAGAATGCTACGGCTGAGGATGCGGCGCCACAAATGGTAGAGCAATCCGCAAACGTGGATGCCGCCGTGAATACCCCAGTTGTGGTTGATTCAAACGATGATGGAACAGTCGCCCAGGAACTGGAATTAGAGCATATGAGGAGTATATTGGAAGAGGCGATTGTGGAAACGCGCAGTACGCCTCTCGAAAATCGACCGCGACTTCCCCGCATAGCCCTAAGCAAGCGGAATCGGGCTGTCGTGAGGGCTCTGAACCCAATGCTGGTTACCTATTTGGAAGCCAGCCGGGACCTTTGCGAGACGGACTCAATTCTTTTTGGCGCCGCGCTGGCAGTCTGCCGTATCATAGGCGCCAAGGTTTCCACGGCTGGACGCGCTACTGGCCATAGTAGCGCTATCCCAGCATGGAGAAGAAGAATTGAGGAACGTATCGCAAGGGCTAGAGCTCTCATCGGCAGACTGATATGCTTCAGATCAGGCAACAACAGGCCAAGAATTGTGCGCACCGTCAGGATGGCGTTTGCTGGGACAAATGTCAGTTTGTCCCAGCCGGATATAACGCAAAAACTGACGGAGCGCATAGATGATCTGAAGCAGAGAATCGCTGCTTGGGGAAAGCGGATTCGGCGATATACCGAGAGGTCGACACGGTTCAACCAGAATCGTCTCTTCCAGAGTGATCAGAAGAGGCTCTATGAATCATTGGAGCGACCAATGGTAAGTGGAACGGGTCCAGCACCGAATCAGGCCGACAGTGTAGCATT
The DNA here is from genome assembly GCA_036936625.1 of Parnassius smintheus behrii. Classification (NCBI taxonomy): domain Eukaryota; kingdom Metazoa; phylum Arthropoda; class Insecta; order Lepidoptera; family Papilionidae; genus Parnassius; species Parnassius smintheus. The sequence goes on along the minus strand of JAUPFT010000020.1, from coordinate 2,320,935 downwards.
CTGGCGCGGCCTGTGGTCAGAGCCCGTAAACCACAGCGAGGGCCCTTGGACAGAAGTTGTGGCGAGTCAGTGTGCGGGTATTACGCCCATGGACCCCGTCATCATAACGCCGGATGACGTAGCTGAGGCGGTCCGTAGGGCCCCGAACTGGAAAAGTCCGGGGCTTGACGGGCTGCATCACTACTGGCTGAAGGGGTTCATGGTGTGTCACTCTGTGCTCGCCCGACAGTTTCAAGAGGCTCTCAACCAGAAGTCGCTCCCAAGCCTCTTCACTACTGGGATCACTCATTTGGTTCCTAAAGACCAGGGTACCACAGACCCGAGCAAATACCGCCCCATCACTTGTCTACCGACAATATACAAGACACTAACATCCATTTTGAGCGCGAGAATCACTTGTCACCTGGACTCAAATCAGGTGATGTCGCGCGCTCAAAATGGATGTCGGGGCGGTGGTCGTGGAACCAAGGAACCACTCCTCATTGACGCGGTCATTGGCAAAGTGGTGAAACGCAACCGTCGGAACTTCTCCGCCGCCTGGATAGACTACAGAAAGGCATTCGACTCGGTGCCCCATACATGGCTAAAGAGAGTCCTCGAGCTGTACAAGATAGACTGTACAGTTAGAGACTTCCTCGAGCAGTGTATGGGGCAGTGGAGTACGATCCTTTGTCATCTGGGTGAGCGGATGATGGCTGCGGAGAACCACATAAGGATAAGAAGGGGTATCTTCCAGGGCGATTGTCTGAGTCCAATCTGGTTCTGCCTCTCTCTGAACCCTCTCAGTACCTTACTGGAGGGCTCCGGGAGGGGATTTCAGCTACGGAAAGGAGGGACAAAAGTGACCCACCTTTTCTATGTGGATGACCTCAAGTTATTCGCCTCCAGTCGCTCCCATCTTATGGAATTGCTAAACATCACTTGTGAATTTAGCAATTCCATTGGAATGGAGCTTGGGACGGGTAAGTGTGCGGTCCGCCATGTTGAGAGGGGAAGGGTTGCTAACTCTGAGGGCGCAGACTTATCTGTGCCCGTCAACTTAAGGACCCTTTCCGAGGCTGAAACATACCGATACCTGGGTATGTCACAAAACATCGGTATCGATGAGACTGGTATGAAACAGTCAGTTTGCGACGTGTTTTATGCACGCTTGACCAAAGTGCTTAACAGCCTTTTGTCCGGTGTGAATAAGGCACACGCATATAACGGCTGGGTCATGCCTGTCCTCATGTATACCTTTGGCATACTCAGGTGGACTCAGACTGAACTTAACGCCCTGGATAGAAAAGTCCGCACTACCATGACGTCCCATAGGATGCATCATCCGAGATCGTCGGTAATGAGGCTGTACTTGCCGCGGAAGCATGGTGGTCGTGGCTTCTTGAGCGCGCTCACCATGCACAATCGCGAAGTGTGCAGCCTCCGTGATTACTTCCTGGCGAGATCGGATGATCCATTCTATAAGGACGTCATTTCTTGTGATAAAGGACTTACCCCTCTATCCTTAGCCAACGAGCAATGGCAAGACCCGGCAGTGCAGAGCATTTCCGACCGGGAGACCGTATGGAAGGAGAAGGAGCTCCACGGGAGGTTCTACAAGGCTCTACATGAGCCTTTCGTAGACACAGTAGCCTCCCTCCACTGGCTACGCTTTGGTGATCTCTTCGGGGAAACCGAGGGTTTTGTCTGTGCAATACAGGATCAGGTTATTAAGACCAACAACTATCGGAGATACATCCTAAAGGATGGCACCGTCGACATCTGTCGAGCTTGTCGCCGTCCCGGTGAGTCACTTAGGCATGTTATCTCCGGTTGTTCGGCGCTTTCTAACTCTGAGTACTTGCACAGGCACAACCTAGTAGCCAGAATTCTACACCAGGAGCTCGCTCTGAAATACGGTCTCGTGGATCGGAAATTGCCGTATTACAAGTACTTGCCGGAAGCCGTGCTCGAAAATGATCGCGCCAGGCTCTATTGGGACCGGGCCATCATCACAGACAGGACTATTCTTGCGAATAAGCCTGATATTGTGCTGATGGACCGGGCACAGTCAAGGATATTTTTGGTCGACATTACCATTCCGTATGACGAGAACCTCGTGAAAGCCGAAACAGACAAGCAAACAAAATATCTGGACCTGGCTCACGAGGTGACCGACATGTGGGGTGGTCTGCCGACCGAAATTATTCCTGTAGTCGTCTCTGCAAACGGGCTAATCCCAGTCAGCCTCTCGGGTCATCTGAGGCGGCTGGGACTACGTGGCGGGCCGCTCCAGGTTCAAATGCAGAAGGCGGTGCTCCTCGATACCGCCCGCATCGTCCGCCGGTTTCTTTCCCTTTCCCCCTAACCCTCGGCCGTTTGGTCTCCCCTGCCGAGGGCCTCCATCTGGTTGGGCTTTTATTTATTTATGTACTTTTATATTTATTTTATGTTATTGATATTTATGTATATTTATCTTTTCATTTTCATTTATAATTATATATTTATAGAACCCAACCAGATGAGAAAACTATATTGATAGCCCACATAATAATAATAATAATAATAATGGCGTAGGGAATTGACGACCCCATCGCCCGCTGACGTAACAGTTAAGTGACAAAACTGCTACGTCAACGCAGTCAGTCAGCGCCTTGCGAGAGGTGTGAGCGCCGTGCCTCGGCAGAATTTAGGGTGCAGAGGCCCGTTTGTGCTTATGGCCACACATGATACGGTGCCGGGCCTGGGCGTCTCCCGTCAATGGACGCCCAAATAATGGATGATGGATAAGAAGATAGTGCGCAAAGGGCCGCTGCCTGGGGGTCGCCGGGGCGCGTCTGGAGCTGGCGCTGGACGCGGCAGCATGCGGGCCGCCAGCCGAGCGCGAGGAGCTGCACGGTCACCTAGCAGCCCTCCGCATCCATCATCCCCACCAGAAGGCTTGGTGTCGGCTGGGTCTTCTCGGACTCAGCAAGCGGCACCCGCCGCTGGTGGAGCACGTCGCATGCGTTGGTCACAAGCAATGAATGCAAACGCACTGCGGGCGAACTTTAGGGCAAAAGGGGAAGAAACTGGATGTTTGACGTATCGGGCTAGGATGCATCGTCTTTTTGCTGAGCTGGAACCATCTTTAACCGTCACAGAGCAAAACCTGGCAGACCGAGTTCGGTATATCTTGCGCTCAAATATATTTGATGTCGCCGAACTCGAACGGCTACGACGTGAGGCTGTCCCCTCGTCGGATGAAAATGCTACGGCTGAGGATGCGGCGCGACAAATGTTAGAGCAACCCGGAAACGTGGATGCCGCCGTGAATACCCCAGTTGTGGTTGATTCAAACGATAATGGAACAGTCGCCCAGGAACTGGAATTAGAGCATATGAGGAGTACATTGGAAGAGGCGATTGTGGAAACGCGCAGTACGCCTCTCGAAAATCGACCGCGACTTCCCCGCATAGCCCTAAGCAAGCGGAATCGGGCTGTCGTGAGGGCTCTAAACCCAATGCTGGTGACCTATTTGGAAGCCAGCCGGGACCTTTGCGAGACGGACTCAATTCTTTTTGGCGCTGCGCTGGCGGTCTGCCGTATCATAGGCGCCAAGGTTTCCACGGCTGGACGCGCTACTGGACATAGTAGCGCTATCCCAGCATGGAGAAGAAGAATTGAGGAACGTATCGCAAAGGCTAGAGCTCTCATCGGCAGACTGATATGCTTCAGATCAGGCAATAACAGGCCAAGAATTGTGCGCACCGTCAGGATGGCGTTTGCTGGGACAAATGTCAGTTTGTCCCAGCCGGATATAACGCAAAAACTGACGGAGCGCATAGATGATCTGAAGCAGAGAATCGCTGCTTGGGGAAAGCGGATTCGGCGATATACCGAGAGGTCGACACGGTTCAACCAGAATCGTCTCTTCCAGAGTGATCAGAAGAGGCTCTATGAATCAATGGAGCGACCAATGGTAAGTGGAACGGAACCAGCACCGAATCAGGCCGACACTGTAGCATTATGGCGCGGCCTGTGGTCAGAGCCCGTAAACCACAGCGAGGGCCCTTGGATGGAAGTTGTGGCGAGTCAGTGTGCGGGTATTACGCCCATGGACCCCGTCATCATAACGCCGGATGACGTAGCTGAGGCGGTCCGTAGGGCCCCGAACTGGAAAAGTCCGGGGCTTGACGGGCTGCATCACTACTGGCTGAAGGGGTTCATGGTGTGTCACTCTGTGCTCGCCCGACAGTTTCAAGAGGCTCTCAACCAGAAGTCGCTCCCAAGCCTCTTCACTACTGGGATCACTCATTTGGTTTCTAAAGACCAGGGTACCACAGACCCGAGCAAATACCGCCCCATCACGTGTCTACCGACCATATACAAGACACTAACATCCATTTTGAGCGCGAGAATCACTTGTCACCTGGACTCAAATCAGGTGATGTCGCGCGCTCAAAATGGATGTCGGGGCGGTGGTCGTGGAACCAAGAAACCACTCCTCATTGACGCGGTCATTGGCAAAGTGGTGAAACGCAACCGTCGGAAATTCTCCGCCGCCTGGATAGACTACAGAAAGGCATTCGACTCGGTGCCCCATACATGGCTAAAGAGAGTCCTCGAGCTGTACAAGATAGACTGTACAGTTAGAGACTTCCTGGAGCAGTGTATGGGGCAGTGGAGTACGATCCTTTGTCATCTGGGCGAGCGGATGATGGTTGCGGAGAACCACATAAGGATAAGAAGGGGTATCTTCCAGGGCGATTGTCTGAGTCCAATCTGGTTCTGCCTCTCTCTGAACCCTCTCAGTACCTTACTGGAGGGCTCCGGGAGGGGATTTCAGCTACGGAGAGGAGGGACAAAAGTGACCCACCTTTTCTATATGGATGACCTCAAGTTATTCGCCTCCAGTCGCTCCCATCTTATGGAATTGCTAAACATCACTTGTGAATTTAGCAGTTCCATTGGAATGGAGCTGGGGACGGATAAGTGTGCGGTCCTCCATGTTGAGGGGGGAAGGGTTGCTAACTCTGAGGGCATAGACTTATCTATGCCCGTCAACTTAAGAACCCTTTCCGAGGCTGAAACATACCGATACCTTGGTATGTCACAAAACATCGGTATCGATGAGACTGGTATGAAACAGTCAGTTTGCGACGCGTTTTATGCACGCTTGACCAAAGTGCTTAACAGCCTTTTGTCCGGTGTGAATAAGGCACACGCATATAACGGTTGGGTCATGCCTGTCCTCATGTATACCTTTGGCATACTCAGGTGGACTCAGACTGAACTTGACGCCCTGGATAGAAAAGTCCGCACTACCATGACGTCCCATAGGATGCATCATCCGAGATCGTCGGTGATGAGGCTGTACTTGCCGCGGAAGCATGGTGGTCGTGGCTTCTTGAGCGCGCTCACCATGCATAATCGCGAAGTGTGCAGCCTCCGTGATTACTTCCTGGCGAGATCGGATGATCCATTCTATAAGGACGTCATTTCTTGTGATAAAGGACTTACCCCTCTATCCTTAGCCAACGAGCAATGGCAAGACCCGGCAGTACAGAGCATTTCCGACCGGGAGACCGTATGGAAGGAGAAGGAGCTCCACGGGAGGTTCTACAAGGCTCTACATGAGCCTTTCGTAGACACAGTAGCCTCCCTCCACTGGCTACGCTTTGGTGATCTCTTCGGGGAAACCGAGGGTTTTGTCTGTGCAATACAGGATCAGGTTATTAAGACCAACAACTATCGGAGATACATCCTAAAGGATGGCACCGTCGACATCTGTCGAGCTTGTCGCCATCCCGGTGAGTCACTTAGGCATGTCATCTCCGGTTGTTCGGCGCTTTCTAACTCTGAGTACTTGCACAGGCACAACCTAGTAGCCAGAATTCTTCACCAGGAGCTCGCTCTGAAATACGGTCTCGTGTCTCGGAAATTGCCGTATTACAAGTACTTGCCGGAAGCCGTGCTCGAAAATGATCGCGCCAGGCTCTATTGGGACCGGGCCATCATCACAGACAGGACTATTCTTGCGAATAAGCCTGATATTGTGCTGATGGACCGGGCACAGTCAAGGATATTTTTTGTCGACATTACCATTCCGTATGACGAGAACCTCGTGAAAGCCGAAACAGATAAGCAAACAAAATATCTGGACCTGGCTCACGAGGTGACCGACATGTGGGGTGGTCTGCCGACCGAAATTATTCCTGTAGTCGTCTCTGCGAACGGGCTAATCCCAGTCAGCCTCTCGGGTCATCTGAGGCGGCTGGGTCTACGTGGCGGACCGCTCCAGGCTCAGATGCAGAAGGCGGTGCTCCTCGATACCGCCCGCATCGTCCGCCGGTTTCTTTCCCTTTCCCCCTAACCCTCGGCCGTTTGGTCTCCCCTGCCGAGGGCCTCCATCTGGTTGGGCTTTTATTTATATATGTATTTTTATATTTAGTTTATGTTATTGATATTTATGTATATTTATCTTTTCATTTCCATTTATAATTATATATTTATAGAACCCAACCAGATGAGAAAACTATATTGATAGCCCACATAATAATAATAATAATGCCTCTCGAAAATCGACCGCGACTTCCCCGCATACCCCTAAGCAAGCGAAATCGGGCTGTCGTGAGGGCTCTTAACCCAATGCTGGTAACCTATTTGGAAGCCAGCCGGGACCTTTGCGAGACGGACTCAGTTCTTTTTGGCGCCGCAGTGGCAGCTTGCCGTATTATTGGCGCCAAACTTCCCATGACTGGACGCGCTACTAAACAAAGTAGCGCCATCCCAGCCTGGAGAAAAAGAATTGAGGACCGTGTCGCAAAGGCAAGGGCCCTTATCGGCAGACTGATAAGCTTCAGGTCGGGTAATAATAGACCAAGGGTTGTGCGCACCGTTAGAATGGCGTTTGCTGGGACAAATATCAGTTTGTCCCAGCCGGACATCACGCAGAAACTAACGGAGCGCATAGACGACCTGAAGCAAAAGATTGCTGCTTGGAGGAAGCGGATTCGCTGATTTACCGAGAGGTCAAGGCGGTTCAACCAGAATCGTCTCTTCCAGAGTGATCAGAAGAGGCTCTACAAATCATTGGAGCGACCAGAGGTATGTGGAGCGGGCCCAGGTCGGATCAGGCTAACACTGTCGCATTTTGGCATGGCCTGTGGTCAGAGCCCGTAAACCACAGCGAGGGCCCTTGGACGGAAGTTGTGGCGAGTCAGTGTGCGAGTATTACGCCCATGGACCCCGTCATCATAACGCCGGATGACGTAGCTGAGGCGGTCCGTAGAGCCCCGAACTGGAAAAGCCCGGGGCTCGACGGACTGCATCACTACTGGCTGAAGGGGTTCATGGTGTGTCACGCTGTGCTCGCCCGTCAGTTTCAAGAGGCTCTCAACCAGAAGTCGCTCCCTAGCCTCTTCACTACTGGGATCACTCATTTGGTTCCTAAAGACCAGGTTACCACAGACCCGAGCAAATACCGCCCCATTACATGTCTACCCACCATATATAAGACACTGACATCCATTTTGAGCGCGAGAATCACTCGTCACCTGGAGCTAAATCAGGTGATGTCACGCGCTCAAAATGGATGTCGGGGCGGTGGTCGTGGAACTAAGGAACCACTCCTCATTGACGCGGTCATTGGCAAAGTGGTGAAACGCAACCGTCGGAATTTCTCCGCCGCCTGGATAGACTACAGAAAGGCATTCGACTCGGTGCCCCATACATGGCTAAAGAGAGTCCTCGAGCTGTACAAGATAGACTGTACAGTGAGAGACTTCCTCGAGCAGTGTATGGGGCAGTGGAGTACGATCCTTTGTCATCTGGGTGAGCGGATGATGGCTGCGGTGAACCACATAAGGATAAGAAGGGGTATCTTCCAGGGCGATTGTCTGAGTCCAATCTGGTTCTGCCTCTCCCTGAACCCTCTCAGTACTTTACTGGAGGGCTCCGGGAGGGGATTTCAGCTTCGGAAAGGAGGTACAAAAGTGACCCACCTTTTCTATATGGATGACCTCAAGTTATTCGCCTCCAGTCGCTCCCATATTGGAATGGAGCTGGGAACGGATAAGTGTGCGGTCCTCCATGTTGAGAGGGGAAGGGTTGCTAACTCTGAGGGCATAGACTTATCTATGCCCTTCAACTTAAGGACCCTTTCCGAGGCTGAAACATACCGATACCTGGGTATGTCACAGAACATCGGTATCGATGAGGCTGGTATGAAACAGTCAGTTTGCGACGTGTTTTATGCACGCTTGACCAAAGTGCTTAACAGCCTTTTGTCCGGTGTGAATAAGACACACGCATATAACGGCTGGGTCATGCCTGTCCTCATGTATACCTTTGGCATACTCAGGTGGACTCAGACTGAACTTAACGCCCTGGATAGAAAAGTCCGCACTACCATGACGTCCCACAGGATGCATCATCCGAGATCGTCGGTAATGAGGCTGTACTTGCCGCGAAAGCATGGTGGGCGTGGCTTCTTGAGCGCGCTCACCATGTATAATCGCGAAGTGTGCAGCCTCCGTAATTACTTCCTGGCGAGATCGGATGATCCATTCTATAAGGACGTCATTTCTTGTGATAAAGGACTTACCCCTCTATCCTTAGCCAACGAGCAATGGCAAGACCCGGCAGTGCAGACAATTTCCGACCGGGAGACCGTGTGGAAGGAGAAGAAGCTCCACGGGAGGTTCTACAAGGCTCTACATGAGCCTTTCGTAGACACAGTAGCCTCCCTCCACTGGCTACGCTTTGGTGATCTCTTCGGGGAAACCGAGGGTTTTGTCTGTGCAATACAGGATCAGGTTATTAAGACCAACAACTATCGGAGGTACATCCTAAAGGATGGCACCGTGGACATCTGCCGAGCTTGTCGCCATCCCGGTGAGTCACTTAGGCATGTCATCTCCGGTTGTTCGGCGCTTTCTAACTCTGAGTACTTGCACAGGCACAACCTAGTAGCCAGAATTCTTCACCAGGAGCTCGCCCTGAAATATGGTCTCGTTGATCGGAAATTGCCGTATTACAAGTACTTGCCGGAAGCCGTGCTCGAAAATGATCGCGCCAGGCTCTATTGGGACCGAGCCATCATCACAGACAGGACTATTCTTGCGAATAAGCCTGATATTGTGCTGATGGACCGGGCACAGTCAAGGATATTTTTGGTCGACATTACCATTCCGTATGACGAGAACCTCGTGAAAGCCGAAACAGACAAGCAAACAAAATATCTGGACCTGGCTCACGAGGTGACCGACATGTGGGGTGGTCTGCCGACTGAAATTATTCCTGTAGTCGTCTCTGCAAACGGGCTAATCCCAGTCAGCCTCTCGGGTCATCTGAGGCGACTGGGACTACGTGGCGGACCGCTCCGGGCTCAAATGCAGAAGGCGGTGCTCATCGATACCGCCCGCATCGTCCGCCGGTTTCTTTCCCTTTCCCCCTAACCCTCGGCCGTTTGGTCTCCCCTGCCGAGGGCCTCCATCTGGTTGGGCTTTTATTTATTTATGTATTTTTATATTTATTTTATGTTATTGATATTTATGTATATTTATCTTTTCATTTTCATTTATAATTATATATTTATAGAACCCAACCAGATGAGAAAACTATATAGATACCCCAAAATAATAATAATAATAATAATAATAATAATAATAATAATATAATAAATATAATAAATAATAAGGCGTAGGGAAGTGACGACCCCATCGCCCGCTGATGTAACGGTTATGTGACAAAACCGCTACGTCAGCGCAGTCAGTCAGCACCTTGCCAAGAGGTGTTAGTGCCGTGCCTCGGCAAAAATTGAAGGTGCCAAGGCCCGCTTGTGCACATGGCCTAACCATGAAACGGCGCCGGGTCTGGGCGTCTCCCGCTAAATGACGCCCTAAAATGGATGATGGAATCAAATGGAACGCGCAAAGGGCCGCTGCCTGGAGGTCGCCAGGGCGCGTCTGGAGCTGGCGCTGGACGCGACAGCATGCGAACCGCCAGCCGAGCGCGAGGTGCTGCACGACCACCCAGCAGCTCCTCGCATCCATCATCCCCACCAGCTGGCTTGGTGTCGGCAGGGTCTTCGCGGGCTCAGCAATCGGCACCCGCCACTGGTGCAGTACGCCGCATGCGTTGGACAACTCAGATGAACAGCAACGCATTGCGGGCGTATTTTAGGGCGAAAGGGGGAGAAACTGGAGGTTTTGCGTATAGGCAAGGATGCATCGACTTTTTGCTGAGCTGGAGCCATCTGTAACCGTCACCGAGCAAAACCTGGCAGACCGAGTTCGGTATATCTTGCGCTCAAATACATTTGATGTCACCGAACTCGAACGGCTACGACGTGAGGCTGTTCCTTCATCGGGTGAAAATGCTGCGGCTGAGGATGCGGCGCCACAAATTGCTGAGCAAACGGCAAATGTGGATGCCGTCGTGAATACGCCAGTTGTGGTTGATTCAAACGATGATGGAACAGTCGCCCAGGAACTGGAACTAGAGCAAATGAGGAGTACATTGGAAGAGGCGATTGTGGAAACGCGTAGTACGCCTCTCGAAAACCGACCGCGACTTCCCCGCTTAGCCCTAAGCAAGCGGAATCGGGCTGTCGTGAGGGCTCTGAACCCAATGCTGGTTACCTATTTGGAAGCCAGCCGGGACCTTTGCGAGACGGACTCAATTCTTTTTGGCGCCGCACTGGCAGTCTGCCGTATTATAGGCGCCAAACTTTCCACGGCTGGACGCGCTACTCGACAAAGTAGTGCTATCCCAGCCTGGAGAAGAAGAATTGAAGAACGTATCGCAAAGGCTAGGGCCCTCATCGGCAGACTGATATGCTTCAGGTCAGGCAATACCAGGCCAAGGATTGTGCGCACCGTCAGGATGGCGTTTGCTGGGACAAATGTTAGTTTGTCCCAGCCGGATATAATGCAAAAACTGACGGAGCGCATAGACGACCTGAAGCAAAGAATAGCTGCTTGGGGAAAGCGGATTCGGCGATATACCGAGAGGTCGACACGGTTCAACCAGAATCGTCTCTTCCAGAGTGATCAGAAGAGGCTCTATAAATCATTGGAGCGACCAATAGTAAGTGGAACGGGCCCTGCACCAAATCAGACCGACACGGTCGCATTCTGGCGCAGCCTGTGGTCAGAGCCCGTAAACCACAACGAGGGCCCTTGGACGGAAGTTGTGGCGAGTCAGTGTGCGGGTATTACGCCCATGGACCCCGTCATCATTGCGCCGGATGACGTAGCTGAGGCGGTCCGTAGGGCCCCGAACTGGAAAAGTCCGGGGCTTGACGGGCTGCATCACTACTGGCTGAAGGGGTTCATGGTGTGTCACGCTGTGCTCGCCCGACAGTTTCAAGAGGCTCTCAACCAGAAATCGCTCCCAAGCCTCTTCACTACTGGGATCACTCATTTGGTTCCTAAAGATCAGGGTGCCACAGACCCGAGCAATTACCGCCCCATCACGTGTCTACCGACCATATACAAGACACTAAAATCCATTTTGAGCGCGAGAATCGTTCGTCACCTGGACTTAAATCAGGTGATGTCGCGCGCTCAAAATGGATGTCGGGGCGGCGGTCGTGGAACCAAGGAACCACTCCTCATTGACGCGGTCATTGGCAAAGTGGTGAAACGCAACCGTCGGAACTTCTCCGCCGCCTGGATAGATTACAGAAAGGCATTTGACTCGGTGCCCCATACATGGCTGAAGAGGGTCCTCGAGCTGTACAAGATTGACTGTACAGTTCGAGACTTCCTCGAGCAGTGTATGGGGCGGTGGAGTACGATCCTCTGTCATCTAGGCGAGCGGATGACGGCTGCGGAAAGCCGCATAAGGATAAGAAGGGGTATATTCCAGGGCGACTGTCTGAGTCCAATCTGGTTCTGCCTCTCTTTGAACCCTCTCAGTACTTTACTGGAGGGCTCCGGGAGGGGATTTCAGCTTCGGAAAGGAGGTACAAAAGTGACCCACCTTTTCTATATGGATGACCTCAAATTATTCGCCTCCAGTCGCTCCCATCTTATGGAATTGCTAAACATCACGTGTGAATTTAGCAATTCTATTAGAATGGAGCTGGGGACGGATAAGTGTGCGGTCCTCCATGTTGAGAGGGGAAGGGTTGCAAACTCTGAGGGCATAAACTTGTCTATGCCCGTCAACTTAAGAACCCTTTCCGAGGCTGAAACATACCGATACCTGGGTATGTCACAGAACATCGGTATCGATGAGGCTGGTATGAAACAGTCAGTTTGCGACGTGTTTTATGCACGCTTGACCAAAGTGCTTAACAGCCTTTTGTCCGGTGTGAATAAGACACATGCATATAACGGTTGGGTCATGCCTGTCCTCATGTATACCTTTGGCATACTCAGGTGGAGTCAGACTGAACTTAACGCCCTGGATAGAAAAGTCCGCACTACAATGACGTCCCATAGGATGCATCATCCGAGGTCGTCGGTAATGAGGCTGTACTTGCCGCGAAAGCATGGTGGGCGTGGCTTCCTGAGCGCGCTCACCATGCATAATCGCGAAGTGTGCAGCCTCCGTCATTACTTCCTGGCGAGATCGGATGATCCATTCTATAATGACGTCATTTCTAGTGATAAAGGACTTACCCCTCTATCCTTAGCCGACGAGCAATGGGAAGACCCGGCAGTACAGAGCATTTCCGACCGGGAGACCGTATGGAAGGAGAAGGAGCTCCACGGGAGGTACTACAGGGCTCTACATGAGCCTCACGTAGATATAGCCGCCTCCCTCAACTGGCTACGTTTCGGTGACCTCTTCGGGGAAACCGAGGGTTTTGTCTGTGCAATACAGGATCAGGTTATTAAGACCAACAACTATCGGAGATACATCCTAAAGGATGGCACTGTCGACGTCTGTCGAGCTTGTCGCCATCCCGGGGAGTCACTTAGGCATGTCATCTCCGGTTGTTCGGCGCTTTCTAACTCTGAGTACTTGCACAGGCACAACCTAGTAGCCAGAATTCTACACCAGGAGCTCGCTCTGAAATACGGTCTCGTGGACCGAAAATTGCCGTATTACAAGTACTTGCCGGAAGCTGTGCTCGAAAATGACCGCGCCAGGCTCTACTGGGACCGGGCCATCATCACGGACAGGACTATTCTTGCGAATAAGCCTGATATTGTGCTGATGGACCGGGCACAGTCAAGGATATTTTTGATCGACATTACCATTCCGTATGACGAGAACCTCGTGAAAGCCGAAACGGATAAACGAACAAAATATCTGGACCTGGCTCACGAGGTGACCGACATGTGGGGTGGTGTGCCGACCGAAATTATTCCTGTAGTCGTCTCTGCGAATGGGCTAATCCCAGTCAGCCTCTCGGGTCATCTGAGGCGACTGGGACTCCGTGACGGACCGCTCCGGGCTCAAATGCAGAAGGCGGTGCTTCTCGATACCGCCCGCATCGTCCGCCGGTTTCTTTCCCTTTCCCCCTAACCCTCGGCCGTTTGGTCTCCCCTGCCGAGGGCTCCCATCTGGTTGGATCTTATTTATTTATGTAGTTTTTGTATTTATTTCATTTTATTGATATTTATGTATGTTTATCTTCTCATTTTAATTTATAATTATATATTTATAGCACCCAACCAGGTGAGAAAATTATATAGATACCCCAAAAAAATAATAATAATAATAATAATAATAATAATAATGACATCTGCAATCACAAAAAAAATTCAGTCGCACATTGAACACCACAATATAATAGCAGAAGAACAGAAGGGATGTAGACAGGGTCACATGGGATGTAAGGAACAGCTGATAATTGATTCCACTATTCATAAACACCCCACCTCTAAAAATAAAAATTTACATTGCACCTATATTGATTATAAAAAAGCGTTTGACAGTGTTCCTCATTCATGGTTATTAAAAATATTAGAAATTTATAGAATAAACCCGAAAATAATCGATTTCTTAAGCCGAATAATGTTACAATGGAAAACAATACTACAAATAAATTGTAACCAAAATACTGTCACCACGCGACAAATCTCAATCACAAAAGGCATCTACCAAGGTGACTCCCTCAGCCCACTGTGGTTCTGTCTCGCCCTAAACCCTCTGTCTCATTTGCTGCAGAGCTGCGGGGCCGGATATTGCCTCAAACTTAATACAGACGAAACAACAATATCGCATCTTATATACATGGATGACATCAAATTATATGCAAAAACAGACAAGGATATGAAGAAATTAATAGATATAACAACAGAATTCAGTAGCGATATTAATATGCATTTTGGTTTAGATAAATGTAAAACACTTCACATTGTAAGAGGCAAAGTAAGGCCCGGCGACTATGTAGTAAATGAAACGGAGGCTATTACAGCAATGGAATCGACTGACTTATACAAATATTTAGGGTATGTCCAACTTAAAAGTCTTGACCACGTACGAATTAAAAATTCTCTCGCTACGGAATACAAGAGAAGACTTAACGCCGTTTGTAAAACTCAACTTTCAAGTAAACATCTCATCAAAGCCATTAACACCTATGCCATCCCCATATTAACGTACTCTTTCGGAGTTATAAAATGGTCCAAAACTGACGTAGAACAATTAGAGCGAACTACACGTACAATACTCACGAAACACAACAACCTACACCCTAAATCCGCCATAGAGAGACTAACAATAAGACGAGAACATGGAGGGAGAGGCCTAATAGATATCCAGCACCTATGGCGGAAACAAGTTAGTCGATTAAAATCATTCTTCTATACAAAATCCCATACTAGCAATATTCATAAAGCCATCGTAACGAATGATATTAACTACACTCCACTTAACTTAAGCAATCAGATTGAACCCCAAAACACTACCAGTGATAACCCACAGACACACAAAATTGACGAATGGAAGAAGAAAGTTCTCCACGGTCGGCACCCTCATGACTTAGAGCAATCCCACATAAATAAGTTAGCTTCAAATAAGTGGCTGAAAATAGGCAACTTATTCCCAGAAACAGAAGGATTTATAATAGCTATTCAAGACCAGATCATAAACACAAAAAATTACAGAAAATATATAATCAAAGATCCTACAGTAAATAATGACAAATGTCGCAAATGCCACACACATCCAGAAACCATTCAACACATCACAGGCGCATGCACAACTCTTACACAGACTGACTACACTCACAGACACAACCAGGTGGCCAATGTCATTCACCAAAAACTAGCACTCAAACACGCACTCATTCAAGATGCCAACACTCCGTACTACAATTATACACCAAAACCTACTCTAGAAAACACCACACATAAACTTTTTTACGACCGCGGCATTCTCACCGATAGGACAATCCACTATAACCGACCAGATATAATTCTACAAGATAAAATAAATAATATTACTTACCTGATAGACGTTGCGGTCCCCAACACACACAACTTGCAGAAGACGATAACTGAAAAAATTAGTAAGTACGCAGAACTTAAAGACGAAGTGACTAGAATCTGGAAACAAGAAAAAGTATATGTGGTCCCTATAGTCCTCTCCACAACAGGTGTCATCCCAAATCATCTCCTCCGTAGCTTAAAATTATTACAACTAAAAGAAACTCTATATATTACACTTCAAAAAGCAGCTATATTAAATACATGCAGAATAGTTCGGAAATTCATGCAGATAGAAGAAAACGAAATAGGACCTCATCAAATCACATGAACTACACTACACACCACACGCTGCATTTGCTTTGGCTTCGGCCCGTAAATGTAGTTGAAATCCAGCCTAGAGCTGAGAAGTGAAAACACTTACCGTAAAAATAATAATAATAATATTTCACAACTGTCACACAACGCCATCTAGTCCCAAGCTAAGCAGAGCTTGTGTTGTGGGTACTAGACAACAGATAAACATACTTAAATATTTCTAAATACATAAATATTATAGATAAAATTGGGGTCAGCACACCTCGGGGGAAGCCAGTTAACCAAGCTGGCCAAAACAAGTTGGTTCCTCTCAGCACGTCCCAAGCGCGACGCTGCACTCCGAACTAGTCAATTTTGTTGACTTGTGTATAATGATTTTTTCCAGACTTCGATAGACCATACGCTTATTAGATAACACATAGTAAATTATTTTATTGATATCTGTAATGGTGACATAAGTAGACGCTTAATAATTCCATCAACAATTTGCCACAATAACTAGTCAATTTAGTCTTAAATTAGGTAAGATGATTTTTTTCTAGACTTCAATAGGCCGTAACCTTGATTACATAACACAAAGTAAATTATTTTATTGATATCTGTAATGGTGACATAAGTAGACGCTTAATAATTCCATCAACAATTTGCCACAATAACTAGTCAATTTAGTCTTAAATTAGGTAAGATGATTTTTTTCTAGACTTCAATAGGCCGTAACCTTGATTACATAACACAAAGTAAATTATTTTATTGATATCTGTAATGGTGACATAAGTAGACGCTTAATAATTCCATCAACAATTTGCCACAATAACTAGTCAATTTAGTCTTAAATTAGGTAAGATGATTTTTTTCTAGACTTCAATAGGCCGTAACCTTGATTACATAACACAAAGTAAATTATTTTATTGATATCTGTAATGGTGACATAAGTAGACGCTTAATAATTCCATCAACAATTTGCCACAATAACTAGTCAATTTAGTCTTAAATTAGGTAAGATGATTTTTTTCTAGACTTCAATAGGCCGTAACCTTGATTACATAACACAAAGTAAATTATTTTATTGATATCTGTAATGGTGACATAAGTAGGCGCTTAATAATTCCATCAACAATTTGCCACAATAACTAGTCAATTTAGTCTTAAATTAGGTAAGATGATTTTTTTCTAGACTTCAATAGGCCGTAACCTTGATTACATAACACAAAGTAAATTATTTTATTGATATCTGTAATGGTGACATAAGTAGACGCTTAATAATTCCATCAACAATTTGCCACAATAACTAGTCAATTTAGTCTTAAATTAGGTAAGATGATTTTTTTCTAGACTTCAATAGGCCGTAACCTTGATTACATAACACAAAGTAAATTATTTTATTGATATCTGTAATGGTGACATAAGTAGACGCTTAATAATTCCATCAACAATTTGCCACAATAACTAGTCAATTTAGTCTTAAATTAGGTAAGATGATTTTTTTCTAGACTTCAATAGGCCGTAACCTTGATTACATAACACAAAGTAAATTATTTTATTGATATCTGTAATGGTGACTTAAGTACACGCTTAATAATTCCATCACACATTATTTCCTTGTCTTTTAACCGATAATTGAAACTCGGCTCCTTGACCGCGTCTATTAATTCTATGCCCTGCTGCTTAGGGGGAGGACTGGCAGTATATATCACTGCAAAACCTAATATTTAAGAAGATGACTGAAATGTATTGTCTATATTTTTTACACTGTGCGTAAGTCATTCACAATTGTCACACGACCTAATGAAAACCGTTGTGCTGCCAATTGTGAAGAACAGGACTGGAGATGTCTCGGATATGGGGAACTATCGCCCCATCTCACTAGCAACAACCATTGCTAAGGTACTGGACGGTCTGCTGGACTCATGCTTGCGAAGTCATTAAAATGTACACGACGCCCAATTCGTGTTTCGTCCCGGACTATCTACTGAAAGCGTCATCGTAAGTGTCAAACATACCGTCCGTTATTATGTGTGTATGCCTGTTTCCTCGACCTCTCTAAGGCTTTTGACCTTGTGTCATATGTCTTGCTTTGGAGGAAGCTTGGTGATAGGGTGTATCGGTTGGAATTCAGAATATATTAAAGTATTGTTATGCCAGTCAGACCAACCGTGTGAGTTGGGCAGACTCTCTTTCGGAATCATATGTGTTGAAGTGTGGGGTGAAACAGGGGGATTGACGTCTCCCAGGCTCTTCAACGTATATGTAAACGATCTCATCGTGGAGCTGACTCGCATGCGTGTTGGGTGTCGGACTGATAGCATCAGTATAAACAGCATAAGCTACGCACATGATATGGTTCTGCTTAGCCCCACGGTGGGTGGTCTGAAGGAGGTGCTGAATGTCTGTGAGACTCATTCTTAGAATACCAGCGTAAAAGTGTACACTCGCTGTACAGCGAGTGTACAGAACCGGAGGTTCTTTTTACTGAAAACGAGGCATTCCAGCTTAGTCGTCAGGGGTGACAATGCATCTGTATTTTAATTAATCGAGGCTAAATGTAGATATCTATGGGCCATAGCATTCACTTACCGTAAGGTGGACTGTGTGCTCACTTGTAAGTTGCTGATGCTAGTGGGCGCACACATTGTGATATTATTATGTGCGTGTTAGGTGCGTAGTAGGACAATCGATGGGGATAAAAAGCTCTTGAGTGGCAACCTCGTACCAACAGGCGTATAGTGCTGGTAATACACGCAGGAAGTCGATGGATGCAGGTGGCTCAGGACCGTGTTTGTGGCATCCCTTGGAGGTGGCCTATGTTCTGCGACTTGTGAAGGGCTGTAATGATGATGACGTGGTCCCAGTAGCTCGCTGCTTTTTAGACTTTGCTTACCCACTCTGGGATAGTGAATACTGATCTTTGAATTATGATAGTTGTTGTGAGCTGTACACGATGTATAATAATTTAATAACAACCTATCAAGAGTTCACCTCTGAACAAAGGCTACATTTTTCGTAGTGGCAACCGCATTTCTTATTATTTTCTATATCAGGAAGAGGCTGCCGCCCATTTTCGGTTTGTTTCCCTCTGTCGCTTCTCACGACACGTACGAGACGATAGGGTAGTTGATATTCTTACACCGTCACTACGTGGTTAAACAAACTGCGTCAAATGATGCTTAAATTGTTTTGATCAGAAAAGTGTTTACTTCACTTTTTTATTATTTTAACACCCTGACACCACGTGACAATGGCCTTGATGGAAATAATTGACAGCTTGTTATTTCATTTTTTTGATAAGCAGACGCAGCGAAAGGTCTTTTGTTTACTTCAACGATCAAAATCGATAAAGTTCTTGGACGTGACATGAATTGACATGGTTTTTGTTTGCTTTAATAATTTCTTAGTGGATCGAACATTGATTATTTTATCCTATTAATTTATCCCACCTTATGGTGGGATAGTAGTTAACTGGTAATGTGACAGAAGTTGATGAAGCGAAAACTTAACATAAGCCTTTTCACTCTTGCCTCAAAGACACCCACATTGTAATCGGATGGAAAGATGCTGGGAACTTATTCCACTCCTTTTCTGTATACATGACGAACGATGTAGCAAACATATAACATTATTTTATAGAAACTTGTAATTAACCTGTGACTAATTATAGGTGGGAAGACTCCTTCTCTGTCTAGCAGTTTGTCTGCGTAGGCACCATCTTATCTATTTCTGCTGTGTTTTGGTCTGAAGGGTATAAAGACCCAGTATATTTACAAGCCGTGAGGAATTCCATCATAATTCTCAAAAATAACGATGCATCTGCAGCCTCCTTTGTTTGAAGTTGGCTGCTGGTGATACCATCAAGACTGGATTGTAAGCTCGAATATCTTTCAGTTTTTTTTTGAAGTCTCAACTTATCATATTGTAGAGGTTAAGGGGATCCATTGACCTATTTGGTTTCGTAGGTGTCGAGAGCAGCATCAAGCATAATGATAGCATGCGATTACCATATAATTATACTAGCACATGGTGTGCACCCTCTAGTAATACCATAACCTTCCAGTAAATCGCGCCATGCTGCCGCAGATAATTACGGCTTAAGCACAAATGCTAACGTAAAATAGCAGTGTCATGTTACTGTGCTTCGTATGGTGAGTGTAGAGAAGCCTAATCGCTTATTATACCGAGGTATTTCATCTTTAATCCTTATGGTTGATAATGCTGATATGTTTATATTTTTAATAGATGATAGATGTGACCGTGTATCACATCAACGTAAAATAGCAGGTTAATGCTGCAGAGTTTCGTTTGGTAAAGTGTGAATAACCGAAGACCAATTTTGATTTTAATGAGGCAAAATCCATCTTGGTCCTCAGGAGTAAAACGCATCTGCGTTCTGATTCTTTTTTTTATTTTATTTATTATTTACTGCACCAACAAAGTACACACTATTACATACAAAAATATCAGAAAAAAAAAGAAACATACAAAGTGCTACTTCAATTACAGGTGCAAACAGCATTCTTGGAAAGTCTTGTACATTAACTTATGTTGTGAAGAACTATAATTTATTTATATCAAAATGTATACATTATTATAAGGAAGTTATTATACAATTAACTTATTAGTACTATTAACAACAACTGTTTTCGAGCATTGATCATACGTGGTAGAGCCATGCTACAGTTATATTAGTAGTATAGTTGTAGCACGAATGAGTCGGCTCGACCGGGGAAGGACCACGCTCTCACAGAATACCAGCGTGAAATAGTAGCTTAATGCTGCTGTATTTCGTATGGTGAGTGTAGAGAACCGGATACCCTTTTTACTGGAAACGAGGTATTCCATCTTAGTCCTCACGGGTGACAACGCATCTGCATTTTGATTCGTAATCGAGGATAGATGTAGATGTCTATGGGCCACAGTAACCACTTACCATCAGGTGGACTGTGTGCTCGTTTGTCACATTATCCTATAAAAAAAAAATAATTGATGTACTATTATTGATCGAAGATTGATGTAATTATTTACGGGTCACAGCAAACACAGGCGAGTGGACCGTGTGCTTGTTTGTCACCCTTATATAAAATAACAACAACGCATTAAAAATTTTATTCTTAATCGATGATAGATGTACTTGTTTATGTTTTTGTGTTACGTGAACTAGTTTAATATAACCATGGGTCACTGATAGAAGGATATAAAGAATATAAAATTTTACTAACACTTATTTGCACGTATCATTTCGAATATTATACATACATAAAACACTCACGCCTGTCACCCAGAGGGGTAGGCAGAGACTACGGACTTCCATTTGGCACGATCCTGACACACCTCTTTCGCCTCCTTCACATCCATATATCTACGCATACATGCTCGTCGGTTAAGGGTACTTCTAACGTGGCCCATTTTCAAAATATCACCAAATAAAATTCGAATATTATCTATATATATATAAATATATATATATATATATATATATATATATATATAAATTTGTAGATATAAATTTTTTTATCATAATCTTTAGTACCGTATACGGGAACACGATTACGAACAAATACTTAAAAATTGTCCATGTACTGGTTTATGATACGAGTCAAAATGAACGAGAACTTACGGACAGAGCATGTTTCTACAATAGTGATGTCATAGCCTCTTAGCGTTGTGTAAAACTAAACAATACAAGTAAATGGCTGTCATGTTGCTGATCGTTCAACAACGTTATAATGGATTATAGCAAAAACCCTTTCTCGTGACACAATATATCCATTATGTGACTAGTGTAGCCTGCGCTCCCTTGACAACGTCCACTCAGACGTGGTGAACTAAAGCTAAGTTAACTAGAACGAGTTGGCGATATAACTTGTTTAAAGATACAATATCTTTTCTTAAATTTTTAACATAAAAATAATTTCACGTGTAGTGGCGGTGTAAGAATATCCACTACCGCATATCGTCCCGTGCGTGTCGTAAGACAAAGGGCATTTGAATCACGTGCTGACAGCAGCATCTTCCCGATAATAACTCAAAATAATAAAAAAGCACGGTTAACAACGTGCTCGCCAAGCGTGTCTATCTATGCCCAAACTCTATGTTATTTTAATTTTTATTGCATTTTTTTAAGTTTAATTATTTTACCCTTTTAGTGGAATAAACAATATTAAATGCTCAAGGCGGCTACAATATAATTTTAATGATTACATTGAAATTACATTCCATTTTCTATTTGTTAAAAAATAATTAAATCGGTTTAGTTTCCAAGAAATTGGTGAACAGTTATAAAAATATACGCGTCCCTTGTTTCAAAATATACATATAAAAGTAAAGTAAAGTTTCAGCCTATATACGACCCACCGTTGGGCACAGGCCTCCCCTCATTTCTGAGAGGGTTCAGGACAAGGAAGTGTCCGCTGCGCTGCCCCAATGCGTGTTCGCGAACTTCACATGTCTTCGAAATGTATTTTTTTTTTCTTATTTCTCAGACATGCTTCCTCAGGTTTCCTCACGATGTTTTCCTTCACCGCCGAGCACGTGGTAAATCAGCGCTTAAAATTGCAATTAATAATTTCATTGGTGCCGACGGGAATCGAATCCGGCTTGCTCGCATACTGTGATATTTACAGCGAGCGCTAACCATCTGAGCTACCACGGCCCCAAAAAAAAATATACAACCTTCCCCTTTTTCGAACGCAATTAAATTGCATTCAAAATTAGGAAAAAGTCGAGAAGTTTTTATGGTTCATCAAGTTATTTTGATAAAGAACCGAAGTAAGGCTGTTTAAAACGAAATTGTAAGAGAAATTTAAGCGCTGTTATTTTGGATATGAATTTAAAAGTTCAACGAACAATTTTATTGGTGCCGACACTCGAACGTAGTTCTCGTTTATTATGAGATTTTGAATATCACCTGAGCTACTGTACATTGTGTTTTATTTTCAAGAAATGTTTCGAAGTGTTGGCTCTATACCTTTGTTTATGTTTATTGGGCCCTTATTGTTACCGTTGCAGCTTATCTAAAGATCACTGCTGAACATAGGGCTTCCCTATGGAGTGCCACTAGAAGGAGATATTTTCCATAGTTGCCATGTTTCGTAGGCGGATTAGCAAGCGCATTTTTTATTTTTATTGGAATTAGGAAGACGCTGCTGCCAGTTCCAGGCATGTTACTCTCCACCGCCGCTTGATGCATCCGCGGGACGATATGGGGCAATGATTTGTTCATGATTGTGTATTTATTTGAATGATTTGTGTATTTATTTTATTTTATATATTAAGGATGACAAGCACACTGTTCACCTAATGGTAAGTGGGTGTTGTGACCCATAGACATGTACATCTATCCTCAATTCATATTCAAAATGCAGACGAGTTGTGACGCCTGGGGACTAAGATGGACTACCAGCAAATGAGTCGCCGATTCTCTGCACGCAGCATGCGAAACCCAACAGTAATATTCTGCTATTACACGCTTATACTGTGAAAACGTGACGCTACTTAGTGCCATAGCCATATAAAGTTGCAACGTGGCTCTACCACGTTCATTTTCTTTGGACATTCTTATGCCTCCATTACACGGTCAAAAAAGTTGAACAACATTATTTGAAGTTATGCATGGCTTACGTCGTTAACTCCATAGTTATTAAAAACGAAAACATTACCAATTATTCCGAAGGTTAATCAAACAAGTCGATCTCAGTTGTTAGACAATACGAAATAGAACAAGGCCCGCGAATTTCAAACAGGAATTCAGAACATCAACAAATTAATGTTTAGCCGCCATTTTGAAATGTGTGTTGTGTACTTATTTAAACGATTTTATACCGTGCTATTTTGTATGACGTGAAATTTTCATTATTTACGGCACTACGCCTACAGGTATTTTGTGTTATGTTGACATAAAATCCATTTTATACCCTTTAATATCCGTTGTATAATAAAATATTTAGATATGAAACTAATGGCATGAAACAATGGTAAAGTTAGCGACTGTAAATACATTAAAGTCGATATACTATCATTTAATAATAAATAATAATATACGTTACTGTATTTTAAACATCTCTTAGTAAATTTATTTGTCTGTAAATTAACCTCAATAGATTTGTTTATAATTTTTAAAATTTACGTACAAATTTGTAACTGCAACTTATAGTTACTTAGAGTTAATGAAAAATAAAATGAATTGGATTGCTATGATCCCGTGGGTGTCGGGAGTAAGGGAAATAAAAAACGAGGAACATATTTACCAATGGACTTACTTATCCGCTGAATTATTTAATTGACTGTAATGAAGAAATAAAAAAAAATTGCTATAAAAATATTGGTAACCTTTAGTTTAGTTGAAAGCACTCTTAACAGCTCGAGCACTGGCGCAGAGTAGCCAACCTCTCGGTATAGTATAGGATGCATTTCGGAAAGTGTGCACAGAAATTACAGGCTTTAATTTTTTTTTCTCTCTCTTTTCACCATCGAACAAGGCAGTCGGCGGGTCTTTACCTCTTTGTTGTCGGTATTCCACGCATTAGAACCAAACGGTTTGCAGCTTTCATAATGCACTCAGCAAATGAATGGTACAATCTATCAGCGTCTGTCTTCGGCATCTTCCGTTCGGTTACAATCAGGGCGTCTTCTAAGCAAGAGCGTAGGCTTCGTTTATGCTATAGCAGTGTGATTTACCATCTATGGCCTCATCACCACTTACCATTGAAATTGTTGCCAAGCACTGGCCTATACTAAATTAAATAAAAACAAATGGTGTTCTAAATTGTTTACCAAGTAGAACCCAGGATATAGTGTAATACATGGTATGTATACCTATAGGTAGGTATAAAATGTAATTTTATTTTGTAATATTTATTTTATGTAAGAGGGGGTAAACGAGCAGCCGGCTTACGTGACTATCAGCGGATATGAACAACTGTTACACCAGGATGCTGTAAAATTAGATATTAATTAAGATTATTGGTAGACCGCCAGTTATTCAAATGGTATGGATGGTATCGCGAGTTTTGTCGTGATGTGTGATGGTGAAATTTTGCGCCAGGAATTAGTGATAGATGCAATAGAATAGCGATAGGATAGCATCTGCTAGGATACTTTACATAAAATAAAACAAATTTTAATTATTTAGAACAAAAATAAGTTTCAGTGACTTAACGTTAACTAGTAAATTATTTCAATTATAGCAACCAGCTAAATGATTTTTTATTGTAATAAATATTTTATGTAAATATTTTTACTTGTTAGTAAGAAGCACAACAAACAAGTTAGTTGAAAGCAAACAAACGAGCACACAGTCCATCTGATGATAACTGGATGCTGTATCATATAGAAATCTACATCTATCCTAGATTAAGAAACAAAATACAGATGTGAACACAGATGTCACCTCTGAGGGCTAAGATGGAATGCCTCGTTACCAATAAAGAGGGTCCCCGGATCTCTACACTTACCATACGAAACACAGAATCATTAAACTGCTATTTGACGCTGGTATTTTGTGAGAACGTGGTCCTTCCACGGTCGAGTCGACCCATTCGTGCTCCAGCCATCTATAGCAACAACGTAGCTCTACGACGTACGGAATTAGCTCGTTTGATTTTAAATTTTGATGTTTTAAGTGTTTTATTACTTGTAATTGTTATTGGTTTCTGAGCCTGTAGTGGCGGTGTAAGAATATTCCTCTACCCTATATTATACCATTGGTGTCGCACGTGGCGACAGGGGCGGTTGCCAATGCCACCCGCATGCCAAGCGTGGCAACTATGGCCCCCTACGAGGCAACCTATGCGGAAGGCTTATGTTCAGCGGCTCTTTTAATATGATGTTCCGGTAATCGTTAACGAATAAAAATATTCTATCAATTAAAACAAACATATTAGAAAGGCAAGTGCGAGTCACTTATATTTACCAATCCAGTTAGCAACAGAGTTCATCTGCGCTAGTGTGTTTGTCGTTCTGTCAATGTGGGTCAGGTCGTTGAACCCGCTCGGCTAAACTCGGCTGCTCTCGACTGCGGTGCGATATCGCGCCACATCAGATTAAGCCAGTTGACAGTTCCAGATAAGGGATCGATCAAGGTTATTCTTGCTACCGTGAATTTAGGGCTGTGAACTACTGGTCACGAGAACGAAATATTAAAAATAAAACGAAGAACCGACAATCTGTAGAGAAGAAAAGTGTAGAGCGATATGTACCTTATAGTGATGTAGTAAGAATATCCACTAGCCCATATCATCGTGTGTGTATCTGCAGCTGGATGTCAGCAGCATCTTCCTAATAATAACTTAAAATAAAAAAAACTTCGGTTACCGAAACGCTTGCCAAGCGTGGCAACTGTGGTAAATTTATGTATGATACAATCTGTGGTATTTCAGAAACTCTATACCGTGTGTATAAGCCTCAGCATTCACTTACCATCAAGTAAAGTGTGTATTCTTTAGTCACCATTTTACGTGGTAAAGCCACTCTGCAGCCATATTATAGTTGTAGCTGGAATGGGTCGGCTCGACCGAGGAAGGACTTCGCTCTCACAGAATACCAGCGTAAAATGGCAGCTTAATGCTGCTGTGTTTCGTTTGGTGAGTGTAGAGAATCGGAGAACTTTTTTACTGGAAACAAGATATTACATCTTAGTCCTCACGGGTGACAACGCATCTGTATTTTGATTCGTAATCGGGGACGGATGTGGATGTCAATGGGCAATATTTGACATCGGGTGGACTGTGTGCTCGCTTGTCACTTTTATCTTTTTAAAGAAATCTTAATCCTATGAATAAAAGTACCAAATGCAACTAAGAGCATTGTAACGTTACCCCGATAATGTGTAATCTTGATATCACTGCAAAGATGCTGGAGACAGTAAGTGCTTCGTGCTTCTTATTACCCAGTGATGTGAGGAATCTTGGGATTCTTCTTCTAGACCGATGGTTACCACTATGGGGTTTTATCCAGTAGAAGCTCGGCAAAACCTTCCCGTTGCTCCCACAGCGAAAGCGAACTCTAAGCTCGTAACAGTATCTAGGAGGGTTTCTCCGCTTTTTTTTACTAGTAATGAAGCATTTCGTCTTTTATTAATTTCTCACCTAAGGCCACAATAAAAGGAATTCTGCCGTAGTTGACAGGTTTGGCAGGCAGTTTGACAACCGTAGTTTTTAATTATTTCAGTGGTTATCTGGAAAATTCTACTGCCGACCTCTTGATTAATTTCCTTCAGTCGCCTCTTACGACGACACATCTGAATTTTTATTCTGAATTGATGATAGACGTAAAGGTCGCTGAACATAGCATCCACTTACCATGAGTTGGACTATGTTCTGTTAACGTATCCTTATGATGAAAAACGTTCACACTTCCACCTGATGGTTGGTGGATGCTGTGGCCTATAGACGTCTACATCTGTCTTCATAGATGCGATGTCACTGCCGAGGTCTCGTTTCCAATAAAAAGGGCATCCAGTTCTCTACACTCACCATACGAATTATCGAAAATATCGCAGAATATAATAATAATCGCAGAATTATCGAAGCTGCTATTTACACTATTATATGAGTGTTTGTGATTGTATTCTATGAGAGCGTACTCCAAGTCAAGCCGACCCATTCGTGCTACAATTAAAATATAGCTGCAGGTTGGCCTACCACTGTGTGCTCGTTTGTCAGCCTTATTTAAAAAATAACCCTACATACTTAAAAAGTAATTGCTACTACAAATAATTAAAGTTAAGTTTATACGAGAAAAATCACAGTTACTTGTAAACGTTGCTTGCTGGCATCACTAGTGACACGGACAGTGCGCGACCCGACCCCGGGCCGTGGTGAAATTGCCTGTATACGTCACCGTGACAGGCAGACGGACAGGCTTCGTGCACAAACCCCGCGTTTAGACAGCGACGCGAGGATTTGTTCCTTTTAAATGAATTCTGTATTTATTTCAGCACTTTCGGTTCAGTAAATGTTCTGATATGTGGGTTTAATAAAAGCGGTCAAAAGAGATAAGTGTCTATTGTAATCAGTCATAGAAATAATATCACACACTCATTCTAACATCTACACTCACACATTAACTAAAAATCTACAAATGCATATAATGTTAAAAAGTAAGAATTTGAATTCAGGTTTATTATATAAACACCTTGGCTATGAAAGTGGATAGTTAGATAGAAGAGTGGAAGCAAACCTAAAATGATGGAAGAAAGAAGTGAGTGTGAGAATGGGAAAATGGAGAATCGGAGACCTTTTTTATTGGTAACGAGGCATTTTATCTTAAGCCTCAGCATTGACATCGCATCTGCATTTTGATCCTTGATATATCGAAATTTTCATTAATTATATTTATTTTTACAGTTTGTATAAAATGATTATTATATTACACAGGAATTTACGGATGACAATAAGATCGCTAGCAAGCTATTTCTAATTTATTTTGTGTAATGTAATTGTGTATAATATTTATATGATTGAAAACTGTTTTATTTTTCCAAAAAAAAATCCCTCTGGGTTTCTTGCTGGTTCTACCCAGGACAGATGTATTTTCAGAATCACTAGTAAATTTAACGTAAGAGTGACTTTCAGTAAGTATTATTTAATCTTTATTGATTTAAAAAGTTTATATTTCTATGAAGAAGGAAGTTTTTTTTTTAAAACAGTTTTAGTTTGGGTGTCAAAATAAATACTTGTTTAATGCGCGAAGACTCCGGTAACAAAATCGTTAAACTATCAACACCGACGAGTAGGAAATGTTAATTTCGACACCAAACGAATTTAGTAATTGCACATAAACGTAAAGATGGCGCTATCTTACTCCCACGTACAATCGGCTCCATTTTTGTTATTGGTTTGTAAATCGTACTAGCGTAGTCATTATTTAATTATTTATAGTTAATTGTTAGATGTGACAGAGTGTAGGCGAGCTTAATATGTACTTAATAATCATTTACAATATAAATGTTACATTTTCGCGCCACCAGCGAGATTCAATGTACTCAAATATTTATACATGGTGGAGATGTGCTGTTGCTGTAAATTCGTTATAGTATTTATGTGTGGTAGAGCTATGCAAATCGAACGGGGA
Source organism: Parnassius smintheus behrii (assembly GCA_036936625.1). NCBI lineage: Eukaryota > Metazoa > Arthropoda > Insecta > Lepidoptera > Papilionidae > Parnassius > Parnassius smintheus. Next base: position 2,292,202 of record JAUPFT010000020.1, on the reverse strand, counting down.
AGGCCCAAGCTCTCACAGAATATCAACGTTAAATAACAGTTCAATGCTGCTGAGTTTCGTATGGTGACTAAAAACTAGTCATATTTGCTGGAAACGAGGCACTCCATCTTAGTCCTCAGAAGTGACCACAGTGGCTTAATCGACGATATATGTGGATGTCTATGAGCCACATCATTCATTTACCATCAGGTAAACTGTGTGCCCGATTGTAACCCTAATTCTATAAACAATCACAACGGTCATCTGCCCGTAAGTATTTCGTAATGGGGACATTGGTTGCTCCCAGAGTTGACAGGAGTTTCAAATTACCTTTCACTAGGATGTAGAGATGCTGTGTAGAGACAACGTAAGAGATTCACGTCATCTCATTTCGTGCTGTATTTGGCGTAAGAGGTGCTTAGGGTTTGTTCCAGAAAAATGATTGTTACAAAAACAGAATTCTTCTTTTTTGGATTTATCTTGTTTCGAAGCGGATTGACAACCGCGGTACCAGACGTCATGTACCTTTCGCGTTACTGCCTATCACCGGTCTGAAAATGTTACGTCTGGCGCAATCTAGATGGTTACATCGCCATCCACCGGAGGCTATAATATTTTGGTTAATATTTCCAATATGGACCATCGATTTCAAAGCCCATATTTTTTTGTAGATAGTACTCACTAAAAGAAAGCGTTTTGCAAAGTTTTAGGTTACGGAAACTTACGGTTCATAAGATATATTTTTTTAAACTTTTCATACAAATTGGCAAATAACACGCAATTACACCAATTACAAAATGAATTTGACAAATCATTGATGTCAAACGTAAATTAGTGTAGGGTTCCGAATATTTTGAAAGTGTCGATACGTACTCGACACCAAGTATCGTATCAAAAGTATCAATACTACTTGGTATCGAGTACATTTCGTTAATTTTGGAGACTAGGGGGGTAAGAAGCCGGGAAGTTGTGCTCCGGCGCTCCGTGGCAGCTCCGGTGCTCTGTGGCAGCTCCGGCGCTGCGGGATGAGCAGTGCCTCCGCCCTAGTGTAGGGAAGCACAGGCACCTGGGCTCGCCTTCGCAGCTTCGGCTTTTTGGTCGCCTTTGGCGACCAGCCTCAGCCGCTACGGCGATCTCGGTGCCTGCGCTTCCCTACGGCGGGCGGGCACTGCTCTCCCTCCGCGCCTCCAGGCTCTTATATACATTCTAGGGGTAGGGCAAACAAGACCACGTGGATAGTGGGGTGCTCTGATTCGGTTTTGGGTACTTTTTGAATAATAAATAAGTAAGTCAATAAGTAAGTAAACACATTATTGTAGTAAGAATTAGGTAATACAGAAAGTTGCAAACAATAAAATAAAAGTACAAAAGCTGTACCAATTAAGAAATACAAACAAGTTGCAAACAATGAAATACAAGTACTAAGGTGGAACTTAAATAGAGTAAACTTTATTCTACTTTACATACATATATAATTGCACTTATCAGCTCTTCCTACGCATTTAATTGTTTTGTCATAATTTTTCGTCTCCAAAATAAACGAAATGTACTCGACACCAAGTAGTATTGATACTTTTGATACGATACTCGGTATAGAGTAGGTATCGATACTTTCAAAATATTCGGAACCCTTCACTAACTGACGTTTAACATCAATCATTTGTCAAATTTATTTTGTAATTGCGTGTTATTTACCAATTTGTGTGAAAAGTTTAAAAAAATATATCTCATGAACCGTAAGTTTCCGCAACCTAAAACTTTGCAAAACGCTTTCTTTTAATGAGTACTATCTACAAAAAAAATATGGGCTTTGAAATCGATGGTCCATATTGGAAATATTAGCCAATATTTTTTTCTAACATTTCCTAAAACTGTCTCTTATGACACCTACGCCATTCTTGTAAAAATGACAATATAAAAGATAACAATACGAGACTCCATGCTTAAAATTCAAAATCATAAATTTAAAAAATATATCGTGACACCAAACAGGTTGTAACGGCGTTGTGGCGCCGCTTCAGCGCGCTGTCAAATAGTAAAACATACAGACAACTTTCGCATATTACATTATTGTTATTCACCCGATTGGTATAATTAAAGTTTAAACGTGGAAGTGGTGGCGCCAACTCGCTTTCTAACAACTAGTAAGGTATAATCGCGAACACAAGTGGTTCGTTTTATAGAATAAAGTTGATAAACGGTGTGCCCGTTCACCTAATGCTAAATGGATGCTGTGACCCAAACACATCCAAATTTCTCCTCGATTAAGAATACAGATACGTTGTCATCCCTGAAGACTTATAGGAGAGGGCAAACGAGCATACGGCTCACCTGATGATAAGTGATGACCGCCTAGTAGAGTAAGCTCTTTTCTTGAAGGTGCCTGAGTCGTATCGGTCCGAAACAAACTCTGGTGGTAGTTAATTCAACAAGAAAGTTAGGCGAGGAAGAAAACTTCTTTTAAGTCGCACGGTGATGGACCGCCAGTCAACCAGATGGTATGGATGGTCGCAAGTGATCGCGGGTTTTTCCGCGATGTGCGATGGTGAAATAATGCGGCTGGAATTAGTCCCAAAAATTCCCAGTTGCAAGCGGTGAGCCAGCATAAAATACTTTCCCACTCTGCTGAGCACGCCAAGCTTTATAGAGGCCAGTTTGACCTTCCAAGTGACCACGAAACTGCACGTCACTCGATATGTCGACGCCGAGGATTCCGATACTGCCTGAGGCAACAAGCGGAGTGCTTTGAAACTGAGGAGATACGATAAAGGGTTTTTTTTAGCGGTAAACGTGCAAACTTGTGTCTTTTGGGGATTAAACCAGACTAAATTTAGTCGCCTCCAGTCCGAGACTTTGTTCAACAAAGTTTCGACTTCAGACACAAGTTTGTCCCGATACTCAGTGACGTTTTCCCGAGAAATATTTGCACGGCCGGTGTATAAAGCTTCACCAGTGCTGTCGTCTGCATAGCAATGAATATTACCGGTTTGCTACATGTCATTGATGTGCAGAAGAAAGCTTTGGTGACGAAACACGCAGCCTTGTGGAACACCAGCGTTAATGGGCTTGTAATCGGAGCAAGCACCGTCTACTACGACCTTGATGCTCCGATCAGCAAGAAAACTGGTGATCCAATTGCAGACTAAGATGAAATGTCTCGTTTCCAGTAAAAAGGATGTTCGATTCTCTACACTCACCATACGAAGCACAGCAACATGAAGCTGCTATTTACGCTGGTATTCTGTGAAAGCGCGATTTTACCCCATTCGAGCCCACCCATTAGTGATGCAACCATAATATAGCTGAAGCGTGGCTCTACCACGTACAAGCTTGTGTATCAGCTCCGTATAATGAAGCCTAGAGAGCAGTACTAACAGACAATTCGAGCCGTAACAAGACTCACGAGTGTCTTGCACTGTACTATTAAGTCTTATAGCTCGCTTAGTTTGATTTTGTTATATATGGGTATAATGTAGGTACATTTCACCATATTAGCATCACATATGAGTGACTTATCATCTGTAGGTGTGCACAAATTTTAGTTTTGTACCGGTGACAGTTAATTTATCAACATATTTGAATTTTATTTTTTTATAATAGATATTTATAAAATAGGAGGAAAGTGCATTCTTAACGACTATCAATTACTGGTTTCTTAGTAATTATTTCGAAAATCCATTTACTTAATAGGAAATGGGCAAGACAGTGGTTAGCTACTCCGACGAACTCCGTGGCAGAAAAATATACCTGCCATCTAGACTATACTTGTAATATTTTAATTCTCAAACATATAGATGACAGTTTTTTTACTGCAGTGTAATGTAAAATATGCACTTAAATTGTAATAAAAATTAGTAGAGCCAGCGGGAAACTCTGGCTACTCGGTTACTATAAAATTTAGGGCAAGCGCTTACCCCTGAGTTATTAAAAGTGCCGTGGCACTTTAAATACGCACAAGTAATGAATTAAGAAATATATTTCCTTCTAATCATAAAATTCTATCTTATAAGATAAAATAACGTGACATACGTGACTGTACGTGATATTTTAGGCCGCGCCGCGCCTGGTAACACCGGTTCGGAGGCTGCAGAGAGCTGCACATCGGCTGTTCTACGTGGCCCGTCCATCACTACGCTCATACCACTTTCTTACCTACAAATCTGTGTAACTAGTGATATTTTTAAGGCGCCAAATTAAATAACAAAGCCTCTAGTTATAGAACCACTGTGTCCTTTTGTCTTTTCGTTAAAAAAAAGTAGATAATTGACTCTGTTTAACTGAAAGGTCTTTGCTACGAAAAAAGTCACTCAGCCGCGGCGCTATTATTATCTTTGCGAAATATTGATACGGGTTACCGGAATGATAATTAGCCACTGCATTGCGGCAATTTCTTCATATAATGAAAGAAATCTTTGTCTAATAGTCGATGATAGACGTTTATGGGCAGATAAAAAATATGTAGTTATTATAATTTCGGATAAAGATGGATGCATCTTCCGGAAATTTTAAAGTGCTAGAGAATTCCGTTGCTAAAACTTAAAACAGCATCCCTGATCCAATACAGCTGAGCTTCATAATATTTATTCACTATCCAAGACAATCTAGCTGTTACTCGTATGTTCTTTTTACTCACAAGTTTCCTTTTTTTTCTTAAGCTTTTTTGCATTTCAGTTGTCTACTTCTTGTTATTTTTACCTAACCGTGGTTACCTATAAATAAGATAAAGCTTGTTTGAATGTTTCGTTCTAAAATTATGTGTATTTATTTTTATTTGTAAAGCTTGTATTTTTAGCGCCTAAAAATATAGAAAGTCTTTTATAATTACAAAAGACTTTCTTTCCAAACCGCTGTCGGTTTTCCAGGCTTTATGCCACTTACGTCGGCTTTGTGGTCCGATTTGATCTGAACCATATTCAAACAATGGAACCTTATTACACATGCAAGTAGAAATATGAAAAAAAATTGTTAGTTTTAAAACGATATTGAGTGTTTCCTGCAGTCTATGTCACACCGGGAAACCTCAATCAATCAAGGCAACTTTATTGCATATAAAAAGTAAGCGTGAAACGAACATACAGACCACATAATGGTAAATGATTGATGTGGCCCGTAGGCATCAACATTTACCGTCCATCCCTGTAAGAAATAATAAAAAACATTTTATCATATGAATTGTATGTCACATCGTAAATAAAACTCACGAAAGGAGGACTCACCTGAATAGAGGCAATTAAACTAGTTTTTGTTCAAGTTTGAACTCAGTCATTCTCACCCTCCTTTTTTACAATGTAACTTTTAGCACAGATTATAGAATAATACTGCCGTGTTTCGTATGGCGAATGCAGAGAACTTAAGATTCATTTCATGCAATCCACATTAGTCCAAAAAGGCGACAATGCATCTGCATTTTGATTATAATTTTATTCCTACTCTTATCCTAAGTTATTTGGAGTCGACATAGTATTTTCCACTTTTTTTCTCCTCTGTTAGCCGTCAACTCTCAGCTCACTTCTTTCTTACGCTTATAATTGCTGACTCGGTCCATTCTTTAGCCTAACTCTACTCTTATATCCTGGTGACCTAAGACACTGGTTTTACCCAGTTTTATCAATATGATTGTTTCAGATGTAAGCACATATTATTTTTCACTCTGTTTAATGTATATATTGTTGATGGAAATAAACAAATAAAAAATATCCCTCCTATTTTATAGCATAATAGTATTTTAATAACACTTTGATTATTAACCGAGAATTAATGTAGGTGTCTATGGGTTAAAGTATGCATCTACCATCAGGTAGACTGTGTGCTTGCAACTTAAGCTTAAATAAAAGTTTCTTTTAAAAGTATTAAAAGCGATGAAATTCTTTATATCGAAAATCAGCGGTGTAGCCTTGCATGGATAGCACTTTATGCGTATAAAGTTGAAACTTTTTTTAAATATCCAGATGTACAAGAATACAGTTCAATGTAATTGATTGAACCTTGGGAACCATTTAATAGTTAAAATGTGGATATTTTACAGCCTGTAATTATACTGGTTTCTCTACATTCTTCAGCTGTATATACTTTTTTTTTTTATAGGATAGGGTGACAAACGAGCACACAGTCCACCTGATGGTAAGTGGTTGCTGTGGCCCATAGACATCCACATCTATCCTCGATTACGAAACAAAATGCAGATGCGTTGTCACCCGTGAGGACTAAGATGGAATGCCTCATTTCCAGTAAAAGGGGTCTCCGGTTCTCTACACTCACCATACGAAATACAGCAGCATTAAGCTACTATTTCACGCTGGTATTCTGTGAGAGCGTGGTCCTCCCCCGGTCGAGCCGATACTTAATTTCATTCACAACATTGACGGCCAGCACTGTTTTCTGGTGCCAGACGTAGGTAAGAGGATGATATTTATACAGACGTACTTCCAGGTAGAAAAGAAGTTCAGCTAGTAAACTAACAACTTCAAACAAAAATATTTACTTCTTCTAAAACACTGTTCCTCCCATCATTCTATTTATTAAGTTAATTAACCTTTCACATCCGGAAGGTCTAAGCTGTGTGTTAAAAAGGTACAATCACGTTTACGCCAGTTTGGTGGTAGTGTCGTTAGTATGTCTTAATATGGATAATACTGATGTTCGTTACGCTGATATATCATTTTATACGTGACAGAGTCACGCTGCAGCTACATTATGCTTGTAGCACAAACAGGTCGGCTTGACCGGGGAGGAATCACGCTCTCACAGCATACCAGCGTAAAAAAAGCTTCGTATGTTGAATGTAAAAAAACCGAATACCTTTTTATTAGTAACAAGGCTATTCATCTTAGTCCACAGAGGTGACAAAGCATCTGCATGATTCTTACTCGAGGCTAAATGCAGATGTATATAAGCCACAGTAACCACTTACCATCAGGTGATCTGTGTGCCTTTGGATTTTAAAATATGACCATTTTTCTGACGTACTCGACAAAAGTAGTTGCCTCTTTAACAACGATCTATGTTGTGTTTTATGTTACTATATTCACTCATTTCTCAATTTATTTGATACACGCGCCTTACTGTACTGTGCATTAAAACTAAATTATAGTTCATTCCTGATACTCACGATTTACATCTTCGGTCCCATTACAATATTTCTCTATTGGTTCCTTTGTATCGGTCTGGTTTCTTATCGAAATATCAGCCTTTAGTGCAACAAAGCTTAAATGAAAAATAATAATAAAATACACATTTCACCATGTTCATTTGTTTAGGCATTTGTGGGAGGTATTTTCTGAACCACTGGTGAATAAAAAAATGTTTTTGATAAGTATAATGTAATAATATATATTTAATAAAAATTACTTATTTCAATTTACTGGTAGCGCAGTGAATAATCCTTCGATTGTAGCGCTACGGGTCACGAGTTCGATGCACGGAATTTGTACGTTACCGTTACCGTTACAGCCTATTAAAATCCACTGCTGAACATAGGCCTCCGTAGTTGGCAAATATTCTTTAAATATAATAGCGGGTTGGCGACCGCAGATTTAGTTTCAGTCGTTATTAGAAAAGCGCTCCTGCTCATCACCTCATCTCATCCCAGTTTCCTCTGTCGCCTGTTACGACAGCCCCGGGGTGACATGGGGTGGTGGGGTGGTGGATATTTTTACACCGCCACAATACTTTTAAGGAATTTGTACGGTTTGGACGTTGTTTTGTGCCGTCTCTTTAGCAGAACTTGAAAGTTTATCAAATACTTAAAGTAGCAGTGAACCCTGCTGTCTTGACTAGGAAAGCATGTTCACAAGTAATACGTTAACTAGCAGCATACTTATAGTGAGCTACGGAAATTCGAGATTAGAGTGGTGACGAGGCATACAGTTCTCAAGGGTGACGACGAATCTACATTTTTATTCTTAATCGAGGATATATGTATGTGTTAATGAGCCACATCATCTACTTAACATCAGGTATGCTGTTGTGTATCCGTGTGACGCGGGGAGCAAGGTACTCCAACCGCTAAGCCACCATGTCCTTATTTTTATAACTAACAATGATTTAAAAGCGATTTTGAAAGGTATATTTGAGCATAAGTACAGTAACATAAATCACTTTCTAATGTCGGACAATAGATGAATTTTAAAGTTTAAAGTAAATTTGGCTTAAATCAGTAATATTCCTTATACAGAGACCAATAAAAACACACGTCTAACGAATTAAATCCGCCATCTGCGACATCTTTTTTTAACAAGAATGACGAGCATTGAGAATGAATTTCTAGATCATTTTAGAAAACCTAGTCCCGTCCTAGATGGTGAATGCATCCGCCATTTAAAATATAAGTCCATGTACTGACTAGTTTTTACTTCGCTACACCTAGGTACTGCTAAGCAGCCTAGAAAATAAAAACGATTCTGTGAACTCTTACTGAGATTAGTGATGGAATTCCACTAACGATATAACACTGCTGGATAACTTACATTACTGCGTTAAAACTGTAAGGAATGCGAAATGCGCTGCTAGTGCGAGCAATGGATGTGAAATTAATCATGTTTAGTGTATAACAAATAGAACGTATTACTATGAATAAAGGTTCTTGTAGTAAATCTTTCTGCCTTCACTTTAGTTGCTAGGCAAATGCTGCATATGTGTTTGTGGGTGCAGTGCCCGAGGTCTTAGTGATGTAGCAAGACTAGCATTAATAGCTTCGGTATAAGATATCGACATTTAGGAAATCGTTGTTCTTAAGAAACAAAGAATATTAATTAATAACATACCTGATATAAAATATAGCTTAATATAAAAAAGATGTTTTTATTATATAGATTGACTTGGCAATCGCACTAAGCAATCTAATTTGATATAATATGTATTACTTGTGAGATACATTGTGTTTTCTTGCGATGGCCAAGTCAATCTATTTATTTGAAACATAAAAGAATTTTAACATTGATATGGTCACTATAAAATGTTGTTAGGTTAGCTAATTACGTAATGTCTTAAAACAGAAGGACCCTTAAGTAGGGACTGAATAAATTAACCGACTTGATATTACATGGATCTCACAATTTTTAAGGTAGAAGAATTGAGTTGCGAGACTTTGTTTATTTTACAACTTATGTTTTTGATGACATTACTATGTACTGGCACATTAACATAACCCGAGCAGTTTATATTAATATTATATTAGAAAAAGTTTCAAATTATTAATAGTAATTAGTACGTATTTTTTCTGCGAACGATAATAGCAACGCTACTATCTAACCACTGATAAAATAAATCTAACCACGTACAAATTACTGTTACCGGCGGCAAATTGCGCAAGTTTTAAAACAAACGCCTAGCAAGCGTCGAAACTTAATGTGTTATTACGACTTGTGTTTCGACATATCATTCGCGAAATTGCCCAACACTATTATTATCGCACCGCCACTCACACAAACTCAAATTGCATTGGATAATAGGCACAGCCTAGATACGTGTTGCCTTAAGTATTTTTAACCGAAATACGTCTTTAAAACTAAGTAAATAAAATTAACTAATGATTGTAATCCTAGTATTTTATTGTATGTCAGTGTGAGTAAAGTCATCGATCCGTATCATGAACCTACCCCAATGTAAAAAATATAATTTTCCTAAATGGTAAAGGTATATTGTAGTTTGACCGCCATCTTGGCGGATTTGTTCCAAATTATTCCAAATACCACGACCGAAGTTGTGCCACTAATATTTTCGGCACGTGACTATTTTCAACGTGATTTGCTTCCACATGGCAACAGGTTCTGTATCCGAACGCTTAATATTGTTCATTTTTATAATAAAATGAACAATATTAAGCGTTCAATAATGAGCACACAGTTCAACCTGATGGTAGGTGGATTCTGAGTCCCATATATCACAACGGTGGCAATGCAAAGACGATGCGTTGTCACCCCTGAGGACTAAGATCGAATATCTCGATTCCAGTAAAAAGGGTGTCATGTTTTCTACACTCACCATACAAAAACACAATAGTATTGAGCTGCTACTTCACGTTAATATTCTGTGAGAGCGTGGTCTTTCGCCGGTCGAACCGAACCATTCGTGCTACAATCATTATATAGCTGAAGCGTGGCTCTACCACGTAGGTATAGTTATGTGGTAAAGTTCATATTTAGTTCACGAACTTATTTGTTCGGTTGTGAAAATCCGCTACTTTTAACCGAATTGAAAAAAGAGAAGGTTCTATTTCATATATTCGATGTTTTTGTTTTTTTATTTATGTGTTCTCTGATTTCTCGGATACGACCAAACCGATTTAAATGTTTCTATTTATATTTAAATAGTATTTACAAGACCGGTGGTCACATGAAAACTTCCATCCCTTACATCGGACAAATATAACGAAATAGATAGAAATGAAGATTTTATTGTAACTATTTAGAATTCATATATTACCTTTTGAAGTCGGCTTGCATTTTTTTATTAAAAGTTTAATTGTTGAAGTTTCTTATTTAACTACCAAAGTAAATTATTTTTGACCGTGTTAAAATACTTAACATTAATCTTGTCAATAAAACGAAGTTATTCCTGATTTAAATTATATTATGAGTGTAGAGAATGTGTATCATAGCTCCTCTGCATTCACCGTACATAATGCGTGTACAGCAGAATTAATAATTAAGTTAACAGACAGGAGGTAAAATTATAAAATTTTGTACTACCGACTTCAATATGATTAAAATGAGAACATCATTAATGTAGTACAAGTCAATTTAATACGAATGATTAAAGATAACTCAAAAACAACTGGTCAGAACTTGATTAAATTTGTATGGGACTACACGAGAAGCACCAGCTTTCTGATGGAATGAATTTATCAAAATCGGTTCACCCAGAGAAAAGTTATGAGGTAAGAACACAAAAAGTACAGTCGAATTGAATACCTCCTCCTTTTTGAAGACGGTAAAAATACAGCAAAATCAACTTGCTACTTTACACTGGTATTTTGTGTGAGCGTGTTCCTTCTCCGGTCGAGCCGACTCATTCGTGCTACAATATAAATAATATAGCTGCAGCGTGACTCTACCACTTTTTTTTTCTCTTTATAATTATATCAATATCTTTTTCAGTATATCTATGATCAATTAATTTATATCTATTGCCGAAACGACAGACAGATCGAAGTACGCACCGCTATCACTCGGCAAATACTTAATATCATTCTCATTAACGATAAACGAGCGGGCCGCATGTACCGTTACCGTCACAGTGTCCGTAGGCTGCCGCATAGATTGCCTTACCAACATTTTTTATTTTTATTTGTTATTAAGAAGATGCTGCTGTGGATATTCTTGCACCGCCACTACACGGTACTTGTGGCTGCTTAAAGCTTTATCAACATTTCGATATTGGCCAACAGCTATCTTTCTCGTGCCCCTGCGCCCTTAGACGGAAAGGTCGAGGATCAAGTGCTCATTAGTAGCAATTTATTGCCTTTACGCCACAATAAATATGAATTTATGTGTGTGACGTTTGTCGCCTGCGGCTTTGCGTGCTGTTCGATGAAATCAAAGACTATGATGAAATAAACCTATCAAAACTCTTTTTTATGGAATATGTGTGACACACGAGTGCACAGTTTATATGACGGTAAGTGAACGCTGTGGCCTATATAAATCTATATTTACCCTCGATTAAGAATTGAAATGCAGTAGCGTTTTCACCCCTGGACAGAGATGGAATAGAATGGAAGCGGCAGACGAAAATGAACCAGGTGAGCACTTTTTTCTGGAAAAGAGGTATTTCAAATAAGTCCTGAGGGTTGACAACACATCTGCATTTTAATTCGTAATATATGTTAAAGTCTATGGTCTACAGCATTCACTTACCACCAAATAGACTGTGTACTCGTTTGTGACTTATTATATAAGAAAATACTTTTTTACGTTGTGACAATGAAATTTACCATCTACGGCTTCAACACCGCTCACGACTAGGGGATTGTAGTCAAATACTGACTTATTATGGTTGGCTGTGAACTGGCGGTGTAAGTATATTATCTAACATATGGAGTGTCGCAAAAGACAATTTAGGTAAACCAACCAGGAGATGGGCATCAGCGTCTTGCAAACAACTGAAAAATAAAAAACTGCGGTTGTTATCCCGTATGCCAAGCGGACAAGGTAACTGTGGCAAATATCCTTAGTCCTTACGAGGCAATATATGGGGGAGGCCTGTGCTCAGCAGTGGACTAAAAATAAGCTGTAACGATAACGGTAACGGTAACTGTAACTCATTTACAACAATCAAACAAATGGTTTCTTTTGTTTATTTATTTATTTATAACAGGAAAAATAACAGCTACTTAATACTCTACTGTGAAGTCACAAAGTAAACACATTAACGTTTTCATGAAAATTGGTATTCGGTTAAATTAAAAACATACAATATATATCTACACAAATTAATAAAATTGAACTGTATGTTTGTAATGTCAAAATATAAGCTTTTTACTAAATGCATACGAAATTATATAACGGTGCTTATAACAAAAAAAAATTGTTTGTCTATCTTTCTGTGTTTGCTCCGGCTACTGATGTTACAAGAAGTAACTTAGGCTACTTATAATAAAGAGAAATAGTTAGGGTATCGCGCAAAAATTAAAAGCTATTAAATTCAATCGTAATATATTCCACGCGGACAAGGTCGCGGCTGATATTTAATAGATAATATAAATGATAAATATACTTTAAATTAAATCTAACCCATAAATTTATAAACATTATTTCTAATACTAAAAACCTTAAAAATATATATTATAATAACTAAATTAAATTATTAAAAAAGAGGTCCTTTAGGCAAGGTTCCGAAGATACTGGCAGCGTTTCCCCGTTGAATAGCTAGACTAATTCTTTGTCCGAGGTAACTGCCAGCTCTTCGGTCTCCTGTGACGTCGATTAACCTTTTTGCTATTTCCTTAAAAAGGCTTATAGCGCTAGGACCCCACGGACCAAGGGTCTCGACACCGAAAGGGACAAAAATATATTCGGAGCCTAGACCCCTGTATTTGCAAACTTTAGCCTTTTCTGCCGCTTCACAAGCCGCACCAGCTCTGTTGTTGGTTCCACGTAGATGGGAAGGGGCCAGCGTGTCTGAACAGGTTGCATCCCATACCAGCACCCGGCCCATCCTCCATGGAATCAAACTCATACCGTCCGGTCTCTTGCCATCGTCTCTTGCAATACCAGACGGCTCAAGTAGACTTGGCACGTTGACGGTGGCAAGAGACCGGCGTATGATATCGTTAAGTGCTGCATGTCTCGAGAAACGACCTGCACTTTTTTGGCATGATAGCCCGTGATATCCTAGCTTGTCGACGTCACTGCCACACGGACATTTATGAGGAGCGCAGACCGGAACCCCAAGCCGTAGACAGGTTGCGATTCGGAGCGTGTCAGGCTCAAGAAATGTTCCTGTATTTGACGAAGGATACGCGTGAAGCCAGTAGCCGGCCTCATGCGTACCCACGGCCAAAAGCCTAGCACGCGCCGAACCTGTACTAAAGCTCAAAAGATTGTCATAAGTCAATTTGCAGTTTATGTCGTCCCAGCTCCTCTGTGAATTTAGAGGAAATTGAAAATTTTGACCAGGGCATGTAATTAAGAAAGCGTTTCTAGCTTCTTCCAGGCCAGCAATCTCAAAGTTTGAAGGGGATGCCCTTAAAATTTTACTTATGAGATTTGCTGAACTGTGGACAGAAGATAGGAAGGCTGGTAAAGAGACACTGGAAATTTTGCGAATTCCTAAACCACCATAACGGATGGGTAGGGATGCTTGGGTCCAAGATTGTTCGTTCATGTGTATATTAAGAATCGATTCTAAACTTATTTTGATTAAGTTGTCCACTTGTGTCAAAAGGTCTGGGTGATTCCAAAAGGAGCAGCAACGGAGCACATACGTAAATTTCGGGACAAAAAGGCAAGATTTTAAAATGCAAAGTGCATAATGTGGGCTAATTTCAAGGAGACGGTCAGCAGAATTTTGAAATTTAGCAATTGAATTATTAATATATTCAGAAATAGATTCGTTAAAAATTGGAGAACCTAAAAGGTAAAGGGAATTACTGTTAACTATTTTAATATTTGGTGCCAAAGTATTAAATTTGTGTTTTACGTCATTTAAATTTAAGTTGCAGTTATTTATAAAAAGTTCGCATTTGCTAAAGTTAAGCTCCAAACCAATGGCTTCAAATTTATTTTTGATTGAAAAAAGGTCAGAAAATACAGTTTCCATATCACCTCCTAAGGTTCCGTCATCCAGATACCAAATATTGAATTTAGAATTTAAACTTTTGATTATGGGATTTATAGCCAAACTAAAAATTGCTGGTCCAAGGGGATCACCTTGTTGACAACCTACTTCCGAGGATAATTCATTAGATCGATATAACAATTTTGTTGGGTCAGCGTAACTGAGAAGAAGATAATTGTATATTTCGGGTATATGTTGATTTATTTCAGTCAGTAGGGTCCCCCTATTTACCGAATTGAAAGCATTTTTGACATCAATTTTGAGCAACACGTCAGGATGTCCATATGTTAGGAAAGAACGTAGGGCATGGACGGCTGCCTCACACCCTCCTTTTACACCGAAGCCTAACTGTACGGGTTCAAATTCCGAATTTAATTTCTGTAAAATATGTCGAACAGCAATTTTGGAGGCCAGGCGTCGTAGTGTTGATCCAACAGCAATTGGTCTCACCCCTCCGTCCTTTTTGGTGAGAGCAATGAGGTTCGCGCCGAAAAGAATTGGAACAATTTCTGGATTGACATTACCGGAATACATAAAGTTAATTAATTTAGTGATTGAATTTACAAGTTGCTCACCCGCATCACCCACAGAATGCGATGTTAAGTCTTTCAAATGTTGCGGTGAGATTCCATCCAAACCTGCAGCCGAACCTGGTTTAAAAGATAAAATGGCATCCGTTACATCTTTGTTTTGAATTTGAAGGCATGCTTGCCCTACTGTTGGTCGGTCGAAAAAATATGGGTTTACTGGAGCTAGAGGATGTTTTGACCGTAAGGCCTGAAGGGTGTCAGGGGTATCTGGTGAAAGTACCTCGTTTGAGAACAAAAGGCGAGCGGCACCTTTGAGATCTCCGTCACAGATTTTGTTTTCGATTAGTTTGTTGCGATTACGAGGGGCATCATGTTTGATTAGAGGTGCGGGAGAAGGTGAGGAGCTGACAGTACAGTTATTTTTAATCTTTTGTGTCAAGGATAAATTTGGTTTATCAGTTTTTGTTATATGTAGTGTGCTGTATGAAAATAAAAATAGGTTCTGCCAGTCTTGAGTACAATTGCTTATGTAACATTTCTGGATTAATTGTGACAAATGTGTAGCAACGGTTATTCGAGCTCCTCGAGGGATTCTTTTAACTGTCTGTATACTATTTTTCAAATGGCTAAGATATGTGTGGAAAGGAGTTGGAAAGTTGGCTGCAAAAGTAGGCGTATTTGGAATAAAAGGGTGTATGTCTAAAGGTGAACTGTTTTGGCTAATACATTTCCTGTGTGTTTTTGTAGTGTGTATGTTGAGGCCTTTTAAAGATTTGAATGACTTGTTGCACTGTGTACATATAAGTGTTGCGTTTGCCGTGTCATCACTAGATTGGGTTACGGACTGCATTCACAACAGTTAAATACAATAACAAAAAAGAATAACTTAAAACAAATTAAAAAAACACAATAAAGTAACTTAACAATTACACTGAAGATATAAAAAAGTCAAAGTCAAAATATGAAGGCTGCTTGTCTTGGTAACAAGACGCATGCGTCGTTACGTAGGTGCGTCACAGGACGGTTCTGCAATTGGAAGCTGCAGTGTAAGAGATCCACGAACGTATGGCGTCGCTAGAACAAACGATGGCGGCCTTAGCAACCGTGTCTTGAAGTTATCATACGCGGACTAGAACTTTTCAAATACTGAACAGGTACTGTAGTGGGAACAAAAACAAAATCCCCATGCGCAAATATGAAAAATATCCCGACAAACTCTTATGTGGCTTTGCGGTACGATAGCTCTTCATCAGTCAATCAAATATATAGTATTTCAGAAATCCTTTGTTGCGAATTGTTTTGTTACATTTGGCATATTATGTCACAATCATGAAAAATTTTTATGTCTCGTAGTTAATTTCAGATATTATATAAACCACTGTTATACTATTTAAATCTATGACAACAATAAAAATTTCCTTTGTGCACTAAAATTTTACAATTAAAATGTATAGTTATTTTTATTAAAATATTTAGACAAAATAAACATAGTTGACACCTGTCAATGTAACTTGTACGTTGATGTCAATTAGATTTAAAAAGTGTATATTGTTACAGAACTAAGATGTTAATATGTAATCTACAAAGTATGTTCACTCGTAACGTCACAAAAAAGCCTCTGCCTTGTCACAGTCTATATAATATATAATCGTTTTTTATTTTAGTATATCTAACAATATTTATACGCATTATATAATTAAAATAACGTCTACGGACACAAACGTGTTACATAAAGAGTTGTTTAAGGAGAAATAAATTCGACGAAATTTATTATTTGCGCTCTCTCCGCCTCTTACGAGTAAATGTCATACGTGCTGCCGCTGTCACTAGACGGGCTCCACTTATGAAACAGATAAAATATGTTTTAAATTTAGTTTTTAATGATGTTGATAGTGGTAGTCACGACCCTCGGAGTAACGAAATAAGGATCGCCCGGATAAGATTTAATGCTAGCGACGAAATTTTAAAGGTGTTAAAATGATAAGCGACTATAATTTCACTCGATGGTAAGCGGTTACTAAAGAAGCATGAACACCTTTAAACAAAGAATGTCGTATATATTGCGATATAAAGTGAAGTTCTTCACAGTTATTAATTACACTGGTTCTCTTTTACATTACAACTCAGACTACAGTACTGGGTGCACAATTGCTTTTCGGCAGAAATACTTAGCAGAATATTACAACCCTAGAAGGACTTTTCAGCCCTGAAGTCAAACTATTAACAGCGATTAGGTAACTTAATAATTTTCCACCACATATATTGCTTGTCAGATATAAAAATACACTTATTATAATTAAAAATAACATGATTTAATATCTCATTTTATTTTCACCATCGCACTACCAAATGCTCAGTGGGTCTCCATTTTGTTTTTGTCATGCCACGTATTCAATCAATACAGTGTGATTTTCGTTCACAATGCGTACAGCCAAGGAATAGAATGGTTTGCTAGCATTTGTCTTTCCTTTCGATAACAATTTGGTTTACAGACAAGAGTAAATTACCTTTTGATAACAGGAGTCAGTCACTTATCATCTGACGAGACAGTGGTCCACTAGTAGTGGTGGCTTTTTTTTATAAAATAAGGGTGACAAACAAGTACCTCCACCTGATGTTAGGTGGATGCTGTGGCCCATAGACATATACTTTTGTTTATATACCTGTCTATATAATCAACGACATACATTTATCCTCGATTAAGAATCAAATCGTAGATGCGTTGTCACCCCTGAGGACTAAGATGGAATGCTCGTTTCCTGTATAAAAGGGTCTCCGGATCTCTACACTAACCACACGAAACACAGTAGTATTAAGCTGCAATAGCAGCTTAATACTGCCGTGTTTTTGCGTTACGTAAAATAACGCTGGTATTCTGTGAGAGCATGGTCCTTCCCCGATCGAGCTAACCCATTCGCGCTAGAACCATAATATAGCTGCAGCGTGGCTCTAGCACATGGTGGTGTAAGTATATCCACCACCACATGACGTGCCGTGGCTCTAGCACATGGTGGTGTAAGTATATCCACCACCACATGACGCCGTGGCTCTAGCACATGGTGGTGTAAGTATATCCACCACCACATGACGCCGTGGCTCTAGCACATGGTGGTGTAAGTATATCCACCACCACATGACGTGCCGTGGCTCTAGCACATGGTGGTGTAAGTATATCCACCACCACATGACGTGCCGTGGCTCTAGCACATGGTGGTGTAAGTATATCCACCACCACATGACGTGCCGTGGCTCTAGCACATGGTGGTGTAAGTATATCCACCACCACATGACGTGCCGTGGCTCTAGCACATGGTGGTGTAAGTATATCCACCACCACATGACGTGCCGTGGCTGTCTTAAAAGGCGATAGACGGAAGCAGATGCTGAAAATAGGCAGCAGCATCTTCCGATATCAACTCAGAATAATAAGAAACTGCGGTTGCCAAACCGTCTGTCAAGCGTGGAGCTGTGGCAGAATTCTCCATATGAAGCAATCTATGGCGGAGGCCGCGTTCAGGAGCGGACTTTTATAGGCTGTAGTGTATAGATGGATGAAGACAATAGTCAAGCATCGTATTATACCTATAGTTAAAAGCATACCGTCGTATGAAAATATTTTCCTCTGTGTTTAAAAATAGACTAATAGTTTATAGCATGATATTCCTTTTAACTAATTTAAATTGCCGGTGTCTTGTAGTTATTATGGAAATTACAAAACTTTTCTACGCAAGATAATTACAACAATAGAAATGAAATGTTGTACATCCTTTTAAGGCACGATTTCGTGTTTAAAAGCAATAATAATTATTGATGTCCTCATTAATGAATTGAATGTAAATTTTTTTTTTGCGGTTATTAGTAATGTTTCTCCGAGCAATTAAATGCGAGTGAATCAGTTGGTTTTGATTGTGTCAGACGACACTGACAGTGTTATTTGATTTATATTTAACTTTCCTTAAGTACCTAGTGATTATCTTTACATCTATACAAATAAATAAAATGTAACTGTCTGTTTGTAATGTCAAAATAACAGCTTTTTACTAAATACATGTGAAAGTATATACGGTGCTTATAACAAAAACACAATTTTTAAAAATTTTGTCTGTCTGCTTATTCCGGTTAATCTCTGAAATGGCTGGACCGATTTTGACAGAATTTTCACTGGCAAATAGCTGGTAATATAAGGAGTAACTTAGGCTATTAACTTAGGCTTTTATTTCAGAAGAAGAGTTAGGGTGTAGAACCCAAACAAATTAAAACTTAGTAACACGCGGGCGAAGTCGCGGGAAACAGCTAGTAAGTTATATAATAGATAGTAAGTTTAAAAATAAGTAGTAAATTATGTCCAGCGATTGCTCGCAAGTCAACTTATGTGAGTCTGACAGAATAGCAGCGCTACGTTAACTCTGTTTCTGTAGCAATATGCTAAATCGGGGACCTTTTTTGTTTTATTTTAAATATTTTGTCTAGTACCTATGATTTTTGTTTGTAAAATTAATGTTTTGTAAAAGCAAGTTGATTTATTATTATGTTTTATAGTAACTGATATAGTAACTTATAGGAACTGGTTGTATGGCCCCTGTATTGCATTAGAGCCTTACTGGGCTACCTGTACAACTTCATGCCTAATGCTGTGCCACAAAGCAGTACACCTACCTGCTGCGTTTTGATTTAAGGACTAAAAGAACCGGTATAATTATGGGATAACAACTGAAGCCTTTCTTGCTACTTATACGCACTACTTACGTAGATAATTATACGTGGTAGAATCATACTGCAGCTATATTGTTTATAGTTATAGCACCAACGGGTCGGCTCGACCGGGGAAGGACTACACTCACTGAATACCAGAGTAAAAGTGTATGTTTCGTAAGGTTAGTATAGACCCTTTGAACTGGAGACCCATTTCTCTGGAAACGAGGCATTTCCATCTTAGTCCTCGCGAGAAGCATTGCATCTGCATTTTGATTCACAATCAAGGGTACACAACTACTTAGCATCAGGTGGACTGTGTACTCGTTTGTTATCCTTACCCAATAAAAATTGCTATGTGCTACAGCAGTCACTCATTATCAGGTGGACGATTAGCTCGTATGATAGTCTCTATTAAATAAAACAGCTACAGCATGAGGGAGAAGGAGGTGTTCGGGTTTGTATTATTATCAAAAAATAACCTATAATAAAATTTCAGGTAATTTTACTATAGACACTAGCGATTCCCCGGACGATTTCTGGATCTCGACAACATCGCCACCTATAGGATCCAGTTGTAAGTCTAAAATATCCTGTAAAAATATCCACTACACGGTACGGTCAAAATTCCAGTAAATCGATCAAAAATAATAAATCCAAATCCTTCAGATTAGTAACAGGGAGCGAGAAGTATTTCTTATTTGAGAGCAATTTTAAAGGATTTGCACAGGATTGATGAACGGATTTTCACCAATCCTCTGTTAAATCCTTCAAATTATAATGTCATATTCTTGAAAGGAACATAAATCACATGAACTAACAAAATACGATCCGGTTTCGATCCCCGCCGGCACCAATGACATTGGTAATTGCAGTTTAAAGTGCTGATTTACCACGTGCTCGGCGGTGAAGAAACACAGCGAGGAAACACACGTCTAAAAAATAAGAAAAAAAAATCGAAGATATGTGAAATTTGCCATCACGCATTAAAGCAGAGCGGCGGATATTTCCGTGCCCTAAAATCCTCTCAAAAATGAGAGCTGTAATTTCATATATACAACAACTACAACAACAACAAATTGGAATTTACAAAATGGGATTAAAACAATTAAATGGGATTAAAACAATTAGCAAAATGGGAGCAAATACATACCCTTTTTTAATGGTAACGAGGCTTTCTTTCCATCACAATACGTAATGTTCTAAATTACGCCGCACCTGCGAATATATCGCAGTTGCAGCAAGAATGGGTCGTTTAGTCCAGGGAAGGACTACGTCCTCACAGAATATCAGCGGAAAATAGAAATTATAGCTCCTTTCTACAAGTAACGAGGTATTTTATCTTACTCCTCTAGTGACAACGCATTTACATTTAGATTCTTAATTAAATATGTAGGTCTCTATGCGCTACAGTATCCACTTACCACCAGATGGACTGCGTACTCATGTGCCAAATACAATTACAAAAAAGTATATGATAAGTACCTAGGACCCAGTATCGCTTTAGACAAAAAAGGTAAGAAATCAACAGTTATAAAAACAAATAAGTAAGTGATCTGAAAGATATCGCTCTTTAGCGATAAGGCCTACTTATTGTTGCCCGTTAAGTTCTTCTAAGTTCCATCATTTCTGCCTACACGCATATACAGGGTTATTTTGCAATAACCGTCCAAATTTGCATAAAAAGTTCAGAATAATTAATATAGGCAAATGGTGAAGAAAAATTAATAAAAAAAATCTCAAACATCCTGTCTTTGAAATTCAAAATGCGTGGTAATGCATTATTTTAACTGATTTTACTGCGCACGCACACATTCGTAAGGCTCGATCGGTAGACCAAAAACGTTGTTGCCAATAAATCACATGCTATTTGAGATAACTTCAAATAAAAGTAGAAGCCTTATTTAAAGCCATGTAAAAATCCAATAATCGTAGGTATATCATTATTTACAAATTTTTTTTTTTTTTTTTTTTTTATAGAAGAGGGGGCAAACGAGCATGCGGCTCACCTGATGTTAAGTGACTACCGCCGCCCATGATCAACCGCAACACCAGGAGAATTGCGGGTGCGTTGCCGGCCCTTTAGAAAGGAGTAAGCTCTTTTCTTGAAGGTCCCCAGGTCGTATCGGTCCGGAAAAATCGCCGATGATAAACTATTCCACAGAGAGGTTGTACGTGGAAGAAAACTCCTTGTGAAACGTACAGTGGTGGACCGCCAAGCATCCAGATGGTGTGGATGGTATCGGGACGTTTGCCGTGTCGTGCGTTCACGAAATTTGGCGGCTGGGATTAATCCGAACAATTCCTCAGAGCACTCCCCGTGATAGATGCGATAAAATACGCAAAGAGATGCAACATCTCTTCGCAACGCCAGTGAATCGAGCCGATCGGAAAGCACTCCGTCGTCGACGATTCGAGCCGCTCTGCGCTGGATGCGGTCAAGTGGAAGGAGCTGGTACTGGGGAGCCCCAGCCCAGAGATGGGAACAGTATTCCATGTGCGGCCGAACCTGCGCCTTGTAAAGTTGCAGGCGGTGTGCCGGCATGAAATACTGTCCCGCTCTGCTGAGCACGCCAAGCTTTTTAGAGGCCAATTTGGCCTTCCCTTCCAAGTGACCACGAAACTGCACGTCACTCGATATGTCGACGCCGAGGATTCCGATACTGGCTGAGGCAACAAGGGGAGTGCCTTGAAACTGAGGGGATACGACAAAGGGGTTCTTTTTAGCGGTTAACGCGCAAACTTGTGTCTTCTGGGGGTTAAACTGGACTAGATTTAGTCGTCCCCAATCCGAGACTCTGTTCAGCAAAGACTCGACTTCAGACACAAGTTTGTCGCGGCACTCGGAGACGTTTTCCCGAGAAATATTGGCTCGGCCGGTGTAAAGAGCATCACCAGTGCTGTCATCTGCATAGCAATGAATGTTACGGGTATGCAACATATCATTGATATGCAGAAGAAACAGCGTTGGCGATAGCACGCAGCCCTGTGGAACACCAGCATTAATAGGCTTGCAATCGGAGCTTGCACCGTCTACAACGACCTTGATGCTCCGATCTGCAAGAAAGCTGGTGATCCAATTGCACAATTTCTCGGGAAGCCCATAGGAAGGGAGCTTCGAAAGAAGCGCTTTGTGCCAAACCCGATCGAAGGCCTTCGCAATGTCCAAACTAACGGCCAATGCCTCCCCCTTGAACTCTACTGCCTCCGCCCATCTGTGAGTGAGGTAGACCAGAAGATCACCAGCTGACCGACCACGGCGAAAACCGTATTGGCGGTCACTAATCAGCTGGTGATCCTCAAGGTACCTCATGAGCTGGCAGTTTACAATGGACTCCATTGTTTTGGAGAACAAGGAGGTGATGGCGATTGGCCGGTAGTTGGACGGGTCTGAGCGGTCGCCTTTTTTAGGGATCGGGTGGACGAAAGCCGTCTTCCACGATTTTGGGACTACGCCTAGGGAGTAGGAGTACCGGAAAAGACGCGTTAAAACCGGTGCCAACTCTGGAGCACACGTCCTCAGCACAATTGGGGGGATTCCGTCAGGCCCACTCGACTTGTGGATGTCCAGGGAGAGGAGTGCTTTGCGAACCGAGCGCTGTGTGAACTGCACTTCCGGCATGGAGCACTCACACCGCGGGATGGTCGGCGGCGTACTCCCCCCGTCATCGAGAGTCGAGTTAGACGCAAAGAAGGAGCCTAGAAGATCGGCTTTCTCCTTTGCAGTATGGGCCAGTGAGTCGTCCTCCCTGTGCAGAGATGGAAGAGATGGCTGACAGAAATTCCCCTGGACAGCCTTGGCGAGAGACCAGAATGCACGGGTTCCAGAAGGAAGGCGAACTAGTTTCTCGCCAATTCTGCCTATGTGCTCTGACTTTGCCTTGGCAATGACTCTTTTGAAGGACCTAGAGGCGGAATTATACTTCTTTTTTAGAGCGCTGGTGTTTACATCCCGGGACGCTGATGCATCAACCCAGGCTTGGTAGCACTCCTGCTTATAGCATGATGCTATTTTACAGGAGCGACCAAACCATGGCTGAGATTTGCCTCCAATGGGCACCACAGAGGAAGGAATAAAAAGTTCCATACCCTGAAGTACCACATCAGTAACAGAATCCGCAACAACGTTGGGATCATCCGGCGAGAAGCAAACCCGCCCCCAAGGGTAGGATGCAAAGAAAGACCGCATCCCATCCCAATCGGCTGACCTATAGTGCCAAACACGGCGGCAGCCTGCAGAATGCAACCGCGATTTCAGCGTGAGTGGCACAACACTCCGGATCAGACAATGGTCCGAGGAGCCTAAAGGGGCGTCGACGGAAATCTGATATCCGTCCGGGTGAGAGGTCAGCAGAAGGTCCAACAGGGAAGGTGCATGATCCTCCACATCTGGAATCCGTGTAGGCGAAGTAACCAGTTGTGTCAGACCATATGCCAAGGCAAAATCATGAACAGATCTCCCCGCATGATCGGTTAAACGTGAACCGAGCCATTCGGCGTGATGGGCGTTAAAGTCGCCGAGGATCACGATCTCTGCGGAGGGGATCTGCTGTAGCAACGAATCTGCAAATTTGAAGTCAAGTTTAAAATTTGGCAACTCTTTGAAAAATAACCCTGTATAAATAAAAACATATATACACAAGACACCCTAGGCGAAAATTTTACGACCAAATTGGCTATATATTGAAAATGGGCCAAGTCAAGAGTACCGTTAAACGACGAGCATGTATGCGTAGGATATGGATGTGGAGAAGGCGAGTGTGTCAGAATCGTGCCAAATGGAAGTCTGAAAGAAACAGATACTTCTTTATTCATTAAATATTACAAATAATACATATTGAAGGTCATTCTTATTTTTAATTTACCACTGGTTTGAAAAATACCTCTGACCTGCCGGGCTAGCACGGGCAGGAGACAAAATTTTTATCCCCTGATTATATCCACTGACAAGAGATAAAATTGTCCTATTCCTATGCCAGAGTCCACCCCGCGAGCATGGGCTTATGGTGGATATAATATCCACAGTTGATAAAATAGGAGATAAGCTTATCCCCACGCGTACAAGGAAGCAAAGCGGAACGCCTCGAGACTGTGACGTTCCCACAGTAAAAAAATCGAAAAGTGGTAAAAAGTTAACAGATTTGATTTTTGTGTGATTATGTTCTTAATGTCAAAATTTGCGTTTTAACAAGACGCATCTAGTGTTGTAATTTTTTAGCCGCAAAACAGTTTTTAGTGATTTTTGAAGTGAAAAACCGTTTTTTCTCATATTAGCAAAACAGTAAATCGCGTGCGGCGCTTGATTAGTCGCCTCAACCTGCTATTTTTTTAGTGATTTTTGTGCGCCATCTGGGGACACATCATTTACAGAGAGGTATATGTCTACTCGTTATGTCAAACAGGAATATACTATAGGGATAAGATAATTACATCTCTTGTCGGTGAATATAATCGGGGGATATAATTTTTGTCTCCTGCCCATGCTCGCAGGGTATATAAAACTGAGCAAGGGACAAAAATGTGTTCCTCTCCCGTTGATATACTGTCTCTTGCCCATGCTAGTCCAGCTGGGAAGGACCAGCAAGAAACCCAGCGGGACAATTTTTTGGCAAATAATAGTTTACAATAATATATTATGTTACACAATACTTTTTCATTCGTTTTAATTTGTTTTGTGTTAACTACCTCCTCTCCTCATTCCCAGGATTATTATCATCCATAGATTCGTTAATATTGTAATTTTATAAAAAAATTGTATATTTTCTGGGGTTTTGTAGTAAAAGCGTTATACAACACTCGAATAATGAATAGGTATGACTATTTTATCTCTATTTTAGTGCTGCTAAAACGTTTGACTCAATTATTCATTATGTATTTCAAATAACGAATCAATAAAGCCCCACGTGTTCAAGATGTCGATATCTAACAATAATTGTTTATTCGGTTCTACCGACGAAGCGAAATTAGTGATGCGATAACGTTGCGGATGGTCATGGATTACGGATCACGTTTCTCATATAAATCTGTATCGATTATTGTGCCAATTCCAAAGGGATTTATAACTTATTATGTAGAATGTAAGATCTATTATTGCTTGCAAGATTAAACGTAAACAATGCACTAAAACAAGGAATCGTCAAGGCGCACCGATAAGACCGCTGTTGTTAAGTGCATATGAATCAAGCAACGATACATTTTGTAGGTATGTTTTCTATTGCATTGGTATTGTTTTGCAGTTAGGGATAACCTTGATTAGGTTCTCGTAGGTCATGCTGAGGTGAAATTTCATAGCTAAATACTTAGTCATAAACCACGACAGTAACTCATCAATCGTATTCAGATAATCAAACATCAAGTTTATATTTAATAAAATACAATAAAATTTTATTCAATATAGATTACAAGTAACTCGTATTGAAATTCATTTTTTTTATTATTACTACTGGTTCGGGAAAAACATCTGTCCTTCGATTATATATATATATATATATATATATATATATATATATATATATATATATATATATATATATATATATATATATATATATATATATTATGTAGCACTATTATTCTAACTTAAAATGAATATCTGTTTACCTCATTTAAATATATGGAATTGTGTAAAACTATATTTACGGATTTTATCGCGTGTAATCAACTATTTTAACTTGTTTTTTTTTTAACTCTCCACGTTTCGACGTCCCAATGTCATAGTTAGTCCGGCTACCTTCAGTTTTTCAATATTAATTTTTGGTCCGATCTAGGCAAAACGAGCTTAGAGTATCATGAAGTCTTGCAGTGGTATGCTTGGGTTGTATTTTGCTAATTATAGGATCCTGAGCAGGTGCTGCACTCATCCATCTTTCGCCTCGCGTGTCATCCTTAGTAGGAATCGGTGTTCTTTTGTGAGGATTTGTGGTTTATTAAATCTAATATCCCGGAGCGTCGCGTCGGTGCTTCACGTCAGCTATATGTTTCTTTACGCGGGCTTATTCAATGTGTAGTGTTCCCGTAAATTTAAGAAATCATTATATATATATATATATATATATATATATATATATATATATATATATATATTGCCGTGTAGTGGCGGTTAAGAATATCCACTACCCCATATCTTCCCGTGGGTGTCGTAAGAGGCGACAGAGGGAGACAGGCAGGAGATGGGCAGCAGCATCTTCCTGATGACAACTGTGACGTAATAAAAAAACTGCGGTTGCCAACCCGCTCGCCAAGCGTGGCAACTACGGCAAATACCCCCCAATGAACAAATACACAAAAAGACGGCCCCCAGTCCCCGGCGGCCCCGCTATTCCTGGCTACGGTGGCGACCATGGTAACGGCGGGGCAGGGGGTGCTAAGAATCTCCGGTGGAGGTTCGGTTGCCACCTACGACGACTCGACCTGGCAACATATAACGCACGCACCCTGAGGACTGACGAGAAGATACTGGAGCTGGAAGAAGAGGTAGACAAGTTGCGCTGGCATATTATTGGATTATCCGAGGTCCGAAGAGAGGGGGAGGACACGGCAATCCTCGAGTCCGGCAACTTGTTCTATCACCGGGAGGGCGACCATCTGTCCCAAGGAGGTGTCGGATATATCGTCCACAAGTCTCTCGTCAACAACGTTGTAAAGATTGGGAGTGTGTCGACGAGGGTCGCGTACCTGATACTCAGAATCACCAAACGATATTCGCTGAAGGTCATTCAGGTATACGCACCAACCTCGGCACACCCCGATGAGGAGGTGGAGGAAATGTATGAGGATATTTCCAGAGCCATACATTCCTCCAAAACTCACTACACGGTGTTGATGGGAGACTTCAACGCAAAACTAGGCACAAGAGAAAGCGGTGAGCTGAAGGTAGGGAAATTTGGAGTAGGGCAACGGAACCGAAGGGGCCAGCAGCTGGCCGACTTTATGGAGAAAGAGGGACTCTTTATGATGAACTCTTTCTTCCAGAAGCGGCCCCACAGGAAGTGGACCTGGTCGAGCCCCGACGGTTCGACAAAAAATGAGATTGACTTCATTATGACGACCAGACGCCAACTGTTCAGTGATGTCTCAGTGATCGCAAGGGTGAAAACTGGCAGCGATCACCGAATGGTTAGAGGCACACTGAACCTAAACGTTAAGTTGGAGAGGTCTCGTCTAATGAAGTCAACGCTCCGTCCCCCTCGTGCTCTAATCCAGAATCCCGAAACCTTTCAGCTCGAGTTACGTAACCGCTTCCAGTGCCTAGAAGATTGCAATGCAGTGGACGATATGAACGACAAGCTCGTGGAAACTGTCCATGCGGTCGGAGCTAAGTTCTGCAAGACCCGCCGCAGAAGAACACAAAAACTCTCCGATCACACTCTTAATCTCATGGCTGTTAGACGGGAGATGAGGCTGCAATCGTCAACAGATTTGACAGCATACAGGCAACTGAACAGACAGATCTCCAAATGCATGCGGCGAGACTTACGCAACTTTAATACTTCTCGTATTAAAGAAGCGATCGAGCGGAACCAGGGCTCCAAAGTCTTTGCCAGAGATCTGTCTGCCAGAAAGAGCCAACTGTCAAAGCTGAAGACTGAGTGTGGCAACATCGTTTCCGGGACACCTGAGATTTTGAGTGAGATTGAGAGGTTCTATGGGCAGCTGTACACATCATCGTTGGAGCCACACGCAAGTGTGAGTAACGATCCAAGAGCAAGTCTTATCCGACACTATTCCGATGATATCCCGGACGTCAGTCTAAGCGAGATTAGAATGGCTCTCCAGCACCTTAAAAACGGCAGGGCCCCAGGCGAGGATGGAATTACAGCGGAGCTTCTGAAAGCGGGTGGAACACCGGTACTTGTAGTCCTTCAGAAGCTCTTCAATTCCGTCCTCCATGGTGGCACTACTCCAGAGGCGTGGAGCAGAAGTGCGGTGGTCTTGTTCTTTAAGAAAGGCGACAACGCTCTCTTAAAGAACTACAGACCGATTTCCCTTCTGAGCCGCGTCTACGTGCTGTTTTCGAGAGTCATTACGAATCGTCTCGCACGCAGACTTGACGACTTCCAGCCTCCCGAACAAGCCGGTTTCCGAAAAGGCTTCAGTACCATAGACCACATACATACCCTGCGGCAGATTGTACAGAAGACTGAAGAGTACAATCTGCCACTTTGCCTGGCGTATGTGGACTATGAGAAAGCCTTTGATTCCGTCGAAATTTGGGCGGTGCTACAGTCCCTTCAGCGGTGCCAAGTTGACTGTCGGTATATCGAAGTGCTTAAGTGTTTGTACAGTAGGGCTACGATGGCTATCCGAGTACAGAACCAGAGCTCGAAACCTATCCAACTGCAGAGAGGTGTAAGACAGGGTGACGTTATATCCCCGAAACTCTTCACCGCTGCATTGGAAGACGTTTTCAAGCTACTGGACTGGAAAGGATACGGTATTGACATCAATGGCGAGTACATCACTCACCTTCGATTTGCCGACGATATAGTCCTTATGGCAGAATCGCTGGAGGACTTAAGCACTATGCTCAATGACCTCAATAGTGCCTCCCAACGGATAGGTCTTAAGATGAACATGGACAAAACAAAGATCATGTTCAATGTCCATGTCACACCTATGCCGGTAGTTGTTGGGAGCACTATGCTCGAAGTTGTTGACGAGTACGTTTACCTG
Organism: Parnassius smintheus behrii; assembly: GCA_036936625.1. NCBI lineage: Eukaryota > Metazoa > Arthropoda > Insecta > Lepidoptera > Papilionidae > Parnassius > Parnassius smintheus. Next base: position 2,263,052 of record JAUPFT010000020.1, on the reverse strand, counting down.
GGACAAATAGTCCGACTAGGTAAGTCCAACTTCGACCGAGAGGTCAATCGACGGATTCAACTCGGCTGGGCAGCGTTCGGGAAATTACGACATATCTTTTCGTCAGGTATACCTCAATCTCTAAAAACTAGATTGTACAACCAGTGCGTGTTGCCAGTGATGACTTATGGATCTGAGACGTGGTCCTTCACTGCTGGCCGTATGAGGACGCTTAAGGTCGCTCAGCGAGCTATGGAGAGGGCTATGCTCGGAGTTTCTCTGCGTGATAGACTCAGAAATGAGGATATCCGCAGTAAAACCAGAGTGACCGACATAGCCCAACGGATTAGTAAGCTGAAGTGGCAATGGGCCGGCCATATAGCTCGAAGAACCGATAACCGATGGGGAAGAAAGGTTCTCGAGTGGCAGCCTCGTACCGGTAGGCGTAGTGTAGGGCGACCCCCCACTAGATGGAGTGACGACCTGGTAAGACATGCAGGAAGTCGATGGATGCAGGTGGCTCAGGACCGTGCTTTGTGGCATTACTTGGGGGAGGCCTATGTTCAGCAGTGGACTTGTGAAAGGCTGTAATGATGATGATATATATATATATATATATATATATATATATATATATATATATATATATATATATATATATACGTGGTAGAGCCATGCTGCAGTTATATTAGTAATATAGTTGTAGCACGAATGGGTCGGCTCGACCGGAGAAGGACCACGCTCTCACAGAATACCAGCGTGAAATAGTAGCTTAATGCTGCTGTATTTCGTATGGTGAGTGTAGAGAACCGGAGACCCTTTTTTACTGGAAACGAGGCATTCCATCTTAGTCCTCACGGGTGACAACACATCTGCATTTTGATTCGTAATCGAGGATAGATGTAGATGTCTATGGGCCACAGCAACCACTTACCATCAGGTGGACTGTGTGCTCGTTTGTCACCCTATCCTATAAAAAAAATGGAATTGTATTAATTAATAACGCAAATACGTATAATAAGGTGGTAAGGCATTGAGTTACAATACCTATAGAGTCACAATCTCTAACTGACAATACTCAAAAAATGTCCGAGCGCCGTTCCATATACCTATATATTTTGATATTATATAGTTCAAAATGACATTTGCTCGAATTTAGACGTTAACCTGCTTGTACAATGTTCAAAGTCGCTCGTATGCAATGTCATCATCATTCACTCAAGGGCACGTTATCGCGGCGCCGCGCGGTCGGCGGTGAGTGATTTAGTTTGCTAATAAAATGAAAATTATTGAAATTTAAATGAAAACATGCACTGTGGATACATAAATACGTAAATTTGGTATGATACTTACCTAAAATATGAAACACCATCCTTTTTTCGCACGTGTCTGCTGTTATTTGGGCAGGAAATCACCGAACACTTTGGCATCGCGGACGTTGTACGAGGATTGTGGTCGCCTTACAACTAAACAAAAACTCTGCGCACTTCGCAGCGTGCGCCGAGTTTTAGCGCGGACATTTTATTTGTCTGTTTGTGACTCTATAGGTATTGTAACTCAATGTGGTAAGGTCAATGTTTTTGCTTTATCATAAGATGTTACTGTAAATTAATAAAAATTAAAACTTAGAAATAGTGGGGTCTTGTATATTTTCTGTGTGTTGTAATATTATATTTACATATTAGTATTTAGTATGTGTTGTTATAGTATATTACAATAAAGTGATTTTTATTTATTTAAATAGATACACCATCGACAATATCAGTAAGCATTGTACAATCAAAATACTACATTTTTAGATAAAGGATATGTCTTTACAGGCTTATACATCAATATAAGAAAAAAACTAAACAACATATTTAAACTGCAAAACAAAAAGAAATTAAACTAACCAATCAAAGTAAAAGCACCACATCCAGTAATAGTTACAGTAAATAATAATTTTAAATTTTAAATATAATTTTAAATTACTCAGAGGTTTTCTATGTTATCTATTATGTTATTACAAAAATGTAGGCACATAAAATTACAATATCATTTTATAACGTGCAATAATACAGTAGGTTCGTACACATGCATCGAAAGAATTAATTATCTATTGGGCTGTTTACCCTACAGTGGCGGTGTAAGAATATCCTTTACTACATATTGTTGTACAGCAATGAACCCGTATCATCCCGTGAATGTCGTGAGGAGTGACAGCAGGAAAATAATCAGGAGATAAACAGAAGCATCTAATAACGACTAAAAATCAAAAACTGCCGTTGCCAAGCTGCTTGCCAAGCGTGGCAACTAAGGAAAATATCTCATCTATGAGTCTGTCTATGAGAGAGGCCTATTTTCATCAGTTGTCTTTAATAGACTGTAACAGTAATATAGTTCGTAAGAAAACACAATTTACGAATGAATTAATTAATAAAATTTACTTGGTGATAGGATTCCTTCTTTGTCTCGGTATCCATCTCTTAGGTAATGTCCTCTAACCAACTTCAGTCGTCAAATGTTCTTTCGAACGAACGAATAGAACACAGCTGTGATGGTGTGTACCGTGCACGGCGGTTGAAGAGTTAGCACAATTGTGGACTATTTGCCAGCTGTTACCCCTTACACATTTATTGTCATGCTTGAACAGTACTATCGTTTCACGTTGGTTTCACGATTCCAATATGGACGAGGTCTATGACTGTTACAATATCGACTTCAAATCGAGAGTCAGGGTTAAGTGTATTCAGTTTTAAGTGAATGTGAAACATAAGACATTTAAATTAATCTATTAATATGCTTGTAATCAATGTTTTAATTGTTTTTCTCAATTTTGCTGTAATGTTAAGCCGCAAGTAAGAAAGGTCATCAGTTGAAACGAGCTGGACCGATTTAATGAAATTTTTTGTGTGTGTTTGAGTGGGTCCACGAATGGATTAGATTCATAATTGACCCTGGCAAGTGTCAAATCTAGAAACCACCCGTTCGTATTATCGTAGAAACCAGCCGAGCTATTTTTTTAAATCAATAAAAATTTAAAGCGTTCCCATACAATTGTTTGAATTTTAAGTAGAGTCGATTGTAATTTAATATATAAACCGGGATGATCTTCGTAATTAGATTTTTGATATAAACCCTCAGATCAACAAATAGAGAAAGACGGGGTGCTGTATACATTTCAAATGACGCAAAAATCAAGCCAAAACTATGCTCAACTTATTGTAAGAACACTCACTCACATACACATATGCATCTAAAATTACCTTTTGAAGTTAATTGCATCCAACAATATGGTTTAAGTGCATATGTGTGCGAAGGGTAGTAAACCTTTACGTGCGGATAAATAAATAAAGAAAAAATATGTGTGTGCGTCAAGAAGTTGGGCATCGTTACATCACTTTTAATTTAACACACACAGTCCTTTTTCTGGATTTGTAGTTGTTCGGAGGATAAAACTTTTGTTTTAGGTTGCTTAAAGATTATAATTATAATAATACTATAGTACATTTAATTCTTCCATACGTGTGTTCGTTACTGAACTCCTTCTAGTCGAGTCGACGGACCCACTTTGATGAAACTATAGAACCCGGTAAGTGGCCAGATATTACCCGTACAAAGCCGGGTGAATCACTAGTGCCTGTATAAAATTTTAAAAACTTAGTATATTATCTAGTAAAAACCTACCGATGTTTTGTTTAAATATGTTGACTGTACAACCAATGGTAAGAGTTTAAGGAGTGCGTTTTATGAGCCAGTAAGGTTTACGAGAGCCACGCCTTTGTTCGGTACTAGAGCGTTGCCACACGCCCGCACAACTTTTAAATTAGGGTTGTCAACTATTATTAAAAATTAAAAATATTTAAAAACGTATATGTAGGCCGGTTGCTATGGTTTCTGAAATAGAAGAAAGTAAAACAATATGTGAAATAATAATAGAAGGGGAGTTGATCGAGCAAGTAGATGAATTTGTATATTTGGGATATAGAACGAGGAGTGAACACAGGGAATAGAGTAAATGGGGTCCTACACTCTATTGCGAAAATTCAGAATGTGGCAAAAAGGCACGTACGGCAATTCACAATGTTGTGTTGGTCCCTACCTTAACGTATGGTAGTGAAAGTTGGGTGTGGCAGAAGAAGTATGAGAGTAAAATAAACGCAGTAGAAATGCGGTTGTTAAGGAGTATGATAGGGCTGAATCTGAATAACAGGGTAAGAAATTGTGTGATAAGAGAAGAGTGTGGTTTGCAAGATGATGTTGTGACCAGGATTAAGAAAGGAATGCTTCGGTAGTTAGGTCATGTGGAAAGAATGAATGAGGAAAGAGTGACATAGAAAATTTATATTGGAGAAGTGAACGGCAGAGTCGGAAAGGGATGTCCTAGGCAAAAGTTTATTGATCAAATTGGCGATATATTGAAAACGGGCCAAATTAGGAGTACCCTTAACCGACGAGCATGTGTGCGTAGGTATATGGATGTGGAGGAGACGAGAGAGGTATGTCAGGATCGTGCCGAATGGAAGTCTGTAGTCTCTGTCTACTCCTCTGGGTGACAGGCGTGAGTGTTTATGCTTATGTTATAATATGTGTACCGGCAAAGAATCCATCTATCCTTCCATTACAGCCTAAAATATCCACTGTTGAATGGCCTCCCTCATAGATTGTTTCCAAATGGAAATTTTGCCACAGTTGCCACGTTGGCAGTTTCCTATTTTTATGAATTGTTATCAGGAAAATACTGCTGCCATCACCGTATCGGTTTCCCCTTGTGACACTACAAGACGATGCGATGTGGGGTTGTGGGTATTATTACACCGTCACTACACACTAGCCTGGTACTGGATAGACGCGTAAAATGATTCATTGAAATAAGTAAGTTTTCACACGTACACTTCTGAACACAGGTAGTGTTCAGAAGTGTACGTGTGAAAACTGTAATGATGATGATGGCGAGGAAGCAAGCTGCAGCATACTATACGTATATACGTATATACGTCCCACGGAAGGGAACAGGCTCTTGCTGAGACAGTTATCGATTTAATGGTTCACCTTACTACTTTAGTGTGTGTTGGCTGTTTTCATATGAATATAGAAATATTTTTATTCCTCACGATATTTGTTTCACCGTTATGCATGTGGAGAATGAGTACATAAAGTTACAATTATTAAATCAAATCTATCAAACCCGGGTTGCTCGCGTAATGCGAATTTGAAAGCGATCGTTTAACCTCTGAACTATCATGGCTCTTTCATTTATTTATTTATTTTTAATTGTTAATAATTTAATGCAAAAAATAGTACATATGGCAAATTTAATACCAAAAAGTATAATTTAAGTTTATTATTAGGACAAACACATATAAACATAGAAGTAACGGTGAAGCCAAGAAATATTATTTTACGCTGTGATGCAAAAAGGATCCAGTCCATAGTCCGATCAGTCTGACCCCTTAGGACTAAGATGTAATGCCCCGTTACTAGTAAAAATGGTATCCGGGTCTACACTCAGCATATGAAACACAGCAACATTAAGCAGCTAGTTTACGTTGGTATTCTGTAAGAGTGTGGTCCTTCCCGGTTTAATCGCCTCATCGTATTGCAACCATGATATAGCTGCAGAATAGCTATAACGTGTATAAACATTTGCATTTGCATAGAACCCTGGTGAGTAGTTGAAAGGGGAAAATCTAGTTAAAACTGGTCTGCCAGAACGTTAAAAAATAAAGAAAGTATGAATGAAATAAATAAAGAACAAAACATGCTATATAATCATTGGTGATAACAGTTGGAAACAGTGTGTAAATTTCTTCATAATTAATATATTGTATTAACGACAGCTGTGTGTTACAGTAAAAATAAAATAAAAAATATATTTATTTCTCTCATAACACTTTTTCATAAATTAGTGGTGAAACAACCTCAGAGAATAATTTAATATACTCCTGTTAGATTGTTTCGCTCTTACTCTGGGGCTTTAGTAAGTTTATTGAGATCTTAAAATTTAATAATTCAGATACTTATGTGTTACACACAACTGAACTAAAACTAAATCCTTATTTATTAATCTCTATTTGTTTCTGTGAGCGCTATATAGAAAATACTGCTTTTGTCCAGCGTTTCATGTGACATGATAATAATTCGGCTTGTTTGTTGTTGTTGACAACCCTATTAAAATAAGGATATATTTACGCAAGAAGCGGTTCGAAAGACCGCGCATGGAGTTCATATCTTAACATACTCACATATGTACATGTGCTTATTATGTAACACTTTCTAAATTATTTAACTTTGCCGCTAATTAAGGTCTTTGATAAGATATAAAAGTTTAGAACATGTCTGGTTATGTAGCAGTATAAACACTGTCAAGTTTTTACTTAAATTATACTTGTTTCTATAATTTGAAAATCAGCATAGAAATTAAATTTACTAAATAGAACTGAACCTTAACATTTTGTTAAAACTACTTTTACGGATTTTATCGCGTTAAATTTATATGATTTTTAATTCCCGACGTTTCGGATGCTTTCCAGCACCCATGGCCACGGGGGACTGAAGTAACAGGCGTTCTGATGTCAGTGTTAACCCGAGGTACCTTCTGCTTTTAACTATTATTTATGGTATTATTTATTTATTTATTATATTCACTTACTACTATCGTTATAGGATTGCCCTAATACGATACATAAGTCAAACTATTTATGTATATAATACACACATCATGAGTCTATAAATTAAAACATAGAAATAACAATGTAGCCTTTGCCTAACCCCCAATTCCGAATAAACCCGCTCAGCCACTGCATTGAGAGTACTTAGCGCTCAAGTGATGTTATATGAATCTAAAGAGAAGAAGAACGAGAGGTGAAGAATAGAATAGAATAAAATAATTTTCATTCATGTTTTAACTAGTACTAGTTCGTAAAAACTCTGTCCTGGGAAGAACGATCAAGAAAACTATCGAGTTTATTTTTTTACAATAATTTGCAATATAATATATTTTATTACTACTCGTAAATATTAAAACATTTTGAAACAACACGGTAGCGATCTCCTATTTCCCAGGGATTATTATGCGTCGTATATTCTTTAGAAGTAACCTTATTAAACAATTTTTGCTTAATCAAAATGTAAAATTTTTTAATAGATTAGTTTTGCATATTTCTTGGGACTCAGCTGTGATAAACTGCCTCATGAATCTATTACTGACTCTTTGAAGTCGAGTGCTGGTATAATGTGGATGCGGGTGGCTCAGGACCGTGTTTGCAGCATGACCTTGGGGGAGGCCTATGTTCAGTGTACCTGTGATATACCTAAGTAAGGGTGATAAAATATAAAGTATATTATAGTCCACCTGGTGGTAAATGATGCTTTGCCATAAACATTACATCAATCCTTGTTTAAGATTTAAAATGCAGATGCGTTGTCACCAAGGGTTTACGGTACGGTAATTTTTTCTGGGAACGAATTTATAGTACAAGTAAAATTGATGAATCCATTATGCTAGACTTGTACGATTTCCCTAAGTAATCCTTTTGTTGATTTCTACTCTCAAATAAATCTCCTGTATTATAAAAGATATATTTTAGAGGCTCTTAAGAACTTTACAACGGCGGGTTTCCACCTCTTTACTGTCGATATTCCTCGTATTCGATTCGAAATCTAAACGGTTTGTTTTTGTGATTTGGATAAACGCATGTAATAGTTTCACAATATCTATTTTAAATTATTATATTTTAATTATAAAACCGACCGGTTTCACCGTACGGCATCATTAGTAAGTAAATTATGTATTCTTATATACAATAGTATATATTTAAATTATTAATTTAAATATGTAATGTGTTATGTAATATGCCAGTGACTGTCATGTCTTCCGATTATAATCTGGTTGTGAACTATTATCATTATGATAAAGTAGTAAAAGTATAGTGGCGGTGTAAGAATCCACTAACCCATATCAGCCTGTGGGTGCCGTAAGAGGCGGGCAGGAAAATAATGTAACAAGGGAAGGGCAACTGCATCTTTCTGATAATAGCTCAAAATAATTGAATAGTGTGGCAGCCGACCCGCCTGCTAAGCGTGCCAACTATGCCACAAAATCCTCTGCTATACCTGGGTATCTTAATATTCACGCTCATGTTAATTTATAATTGCAGTACCTTTGTCTCGCACCTTTGATGCTGCTAACTATGCTAGCTAGCTGCTATGTTACAGTTGTAGTTAAAATGGGTTGGCTCGATCGGGAAAGGAAAACACTCACACAGAATACCAGCGTAAAATAATATTTATGCTGCTGTGTTTCGTATGGTGAGTGCAGAGAACTGGAGACCTTTTTTATTGGAAATGAGGCATACCATTTTAGTCTTCAGGTGGGACAACGCATCTGCACTTTATTAATCAAAGATTAATCTAGAATGTATATGGATCACAGTATCCACTAACCATCAGGTGGACTGTATGTTTGTTTGCCACCTTATTGCATAAAAACGATGGTTAATCTGCCGTCAGTCGGAAGCATTAAGATTTTACTAGCATTTCCTTTAAGTCGCCTTTGACGACACCCTTGGGACGTTATGAGACGATTTATTCTCTTACGTCACCAACAAACGCAGCACAAATCATCGTCTCAGTTGGGGAAAAATCATGTCACAGAATACTAGCTAAAAATAGCAACATAATGCTGCTGTGTTTTATATGTTGAGAAAAGCAAACCACCAACCCTTTAATTGGTAACCTGCCCAGTTTTACTCCAGTTTGGTTCTATTTCATATCGGTTCTCAATTCAGAATTTTGATGCTTTATCGAAGATAAGTGTCACAACATTCACGTTAGGTGGATGGTGAGTTCGTTTGTTTATGTAAAAATGGTTAATCAATCAATTAATCATGAGGTGCATCAATATTTAACTGCTAATTATAACGCATCACACCCGTTAGACAAATGAGTTTCTGGCACCCGGTCTTCTGAAAATACATTCAAAAACTGATCATAAATTTTACAAGTAAATGAAGGCAGGAAAATATTGACCCTATTCCCACTGTCCCTTATGTCCAGCATTGCCAGAGTGTTCATTGAATGTCTTGTATGCAGCAGGGAATTCATAAGGTTGCTGATGCGTCAATGAATCTCTAAACAATATTCACGTAGTAGGACTGCTATTTAACCAAGAAGTCCGCCTGGGTCTTCCCGCACACCCTCTTACCTAATTCTTAATTAATATTAAAATAGCACTATGGCGCACCGTATTATTCTAAATGGTATAGGCTAAAGGTAAAATTGTTAAAATTCTGTTGTGAGGCATTCCATCTCAGTCCTCAGCGGTGACAACGCATCCGTAGCCTTTTTCGTTTGAAGGTGGTTGCGGGTGTTCATGGATTGAAGTAAGTTCATTTGTATTTGCAATTTTATTTCTTAAATGTTAAGTTAGATTCTTAACGGTTGCCTTCACCGCCGAGCGCGTAGAAAAACAGCACAGGCCTTCTTCGCTTGGATGGTTGCAGGTGTCCAAGAGTCGCAGTGGCCACTTACAATCGGATGAACTGTAACTTCGTTATTCACCTATAAAAACATCGTAATAGTTTTAAGTTCGACTTCTACATTATTTAAATACACAACAAACGTAAAACGCAATTTTGTTACATATGGTATTAGATTCAGTGTTTACTCTTTAATAGAAATCAATAAATTACACTTTGAATTGGAAATTCTGGTAAATCACGTTCACGAGCTTGCTTGCTGCATAACAAAATCCTTGTCAATGTATATGCTTTATGTAAGGTGTGCTAGACTGGTAGTCTGGTGTTTAAAAAATTGCCACAAGTGAACAGGCAACTTTGATGGGTTTTGGTGATGTAATTTATCACATTCTTTACGTGGTAAACCCATGCTGCAGCTATATTATGCTTGTAGCACGAATGAGTTAGTTCAATGGGGTAAGGATCACGCATTGCTATTGTGATTCCTGTGGCGAGTATAGAGATTCTAGAAACCATATAAGAGATGGACGCTGTGGCCTATAATAATTTACATCTATCCTCAATTAAGAATCAAAATGCAGATGTGTCGTCACCCCTAAGGACTAAGATGGAATGCTTCGTTTCCAGTAAAAAGGGACTCCAGTTTTCTACACTCATCATACGAAACACAGCAGTATTAAGCTGCTAATTTACGCTGGTATTATTTGAAAGCGTAATTCTGCCTTAGTCGAGCCGACCCATTCGTACCACAACCATAAAATAGCTGCAGCGTCACTCTGTCACGTTATAATATCTCCTCGACATATTTTTATTAATTTCTCAGATATGAGCCGGTTTCTTTCCGATGTTTTATTATAATATAAATCATAATTTGTCAATAAGTGAGTTTAATTTGTTTACAGCTAGAAAGTAACCTAGACTGAAGGTCTACTATGTATTTAACTGCGAATACGACTTCAAAGAGCTTAAGCAATGCCACATTTGCGATGTTAGGCAGAGAACGGCTTAGTCAACATTGTCGTTTGGTATTAGGGCTGCTGCTGTTCATTGAAAATTAATAAATACAGCGGCGTACGGTGGGTTATTCACGTCTCTGTACAATGACTGAAGGGAGCGTTTAGTGGCACAGGCGTAATACTTGTATTCAGGTGCTAATTATGGAGACTGTTCTGCTAGAGTTTCATCACCATAATCGTCACGATAACCCATCAAATGTCCACTGCTGAGCAAAAGTCTTCTCCATTGATTGCCCCAGGGAATATTAGAAACTGCCACGTTTAGGCCGGTTGGCAGCCGCAGTTTTTTTTATTATTTTGACTTGTTTTTTTAATTTCGTGTCGCTGGGGATCACAATACATTGACATTAATTTTGCATACTTTTTATTTTTCTATAATTTTATTAAAGAATATGCTTTGATTACCTTTTGATCCTTTCTTTCTAAATTAAGAATATTGTACTATTGGTTTAAACAAATGGTAACGAAAAAGAAGATACCTACGTCTTTTTTCGCCTTTTCTTCTTTGGGTAAAAAATCACATTTTAAAACGATAACATATTAAACACTATGATATTACTAACGTAAATATTGATTCCTTACGTCGAAAACTAAATCACTTTCATTTTATTTCAATAAATTTCATTTTAATTCCATTTTAGTGAAGAGGCCTTGATGCAGGCCAGACCAAGAAAGTATCACGCTCTAACCACCAGATAAAATCCCTTCTATTTTTAGATATAAAGAGGCATTTCATCTTATTTCTTTACGCTGATGAAGGTGACGACAGGTGTAGATTTATGTCATCCGGCGTAGCCCGTTAAACCTACATCGTACTTTCCAAATCCATCACTTAGTAATAAGTAATGTTATAAAATATAAAATTTAATGTAAGAAAAAACTAGACAAACTGACAACCCTACGTAAGATTACTTGAGAGCAATCTATCACCGTCTTCGTGGTCTCTGCTCACCCTTCGGTAGGCTGGGAGGTGTGCTTTGCTAACACAGAAAGTCATCAATAATGCTCCCGTCGAGCATTAGGCCGTCTTGACTATAAATGTATTAAACGACTTCAAACGTGGTTTAAATTCGCTACTTATATAACAAGCTCTATAGTGGTGCTATAACAGCATCCACATCCTCTCATAATCTCGTGGGTGTCGTAAGAGGCGACAAAGGTGAACTGAAACAGGAGATCGGCGGCAATATTTTCCTGGTTACAATTTAATAACTAGTTACTATACTAAAGCGGTGTAGGTGCGACCCGAAAGGTCCACACGACTAACTTACCAGAGGAAAGAATAAAAAAAATCATATGTTTTATTATTTTATACAATTTTTCATTCGGCACAAAAAACGATTTGACCGATTTATCTCAAAATTTTATGAGGTCTAAGTTACATAATTATACGTTAAATGAAACTGGTTCCATGTCAATATCACTCTTTGTTCACGAGATACACAAAGCGAAAATTGAATCCAAACATACATACATACGTACGTACATGTGCACACACGGACGTGTGCACCTCTTAAAAAGCGTACTATTCGTCTCTAAAGACCTTAAAACTACGAGCACTTAACCCTTAAGTGCTCGTAGCCTTAAAACGTCTAGATATTATAAAATTTCCAATTAGCAAAATTGGATCCATATTCTTTTTTAAAATACGGCTGCCAACCCGTCGGCCAAGCGTGGAAGCTATGACAAGTGTTTATGCGTATAATCATAGTCATTTTTTATTACAGAAGTTTCTACCATTTATGTAATATTTTTTATCCTTATTTGCCCAATCGCTCCAGAAGGAGACCAATGTTTTTAGAGTGTACGTATGTAAATAAGTGTGTGTGTGTGTGTATATGTATGTATGCATGTAAGTAAACAAAAATAAGGTATTTCCAAACACTTCGTTAGCCAGCTATAAGCATGGCATGGCTTAAAGTTAAGGTTACAGCCTATATACACGTCCCACTTTTGGGGCATAGGCCTTCCCGCTCATTTCTGAGAGGGTTGCATGTTGGCGAACTTCACATGTCTTCGAAATATTTTTTCCTTATTTCTCAGATATGCAGGTTTCCTCACGATGTTTTCCTTCACCGCCGAGCACGTCGTAAATCAGCACTTAAAATTGCAATTGACAATTTCGTTGGTGCCGGACGGGAATCGACCCTGGTTTGCCCACGTACTGTGAAATTTACACCGAGCGCTGACTATCTGAGCTACCATGGCTGTATGGGTAATGTAATAGCTGAAAATCGGTATCTGTTCTCTGAGCAATATTAATCGCTGATAATATTAACCTATCTGTTAAACTACAACACACATGTACTTTTCGATGTAAATATTATGTAACTTTTTTATAATACGCGAGATAGAGTTCTTTCAATGTTACTTTGTACCTAGTTTAGTCTCTGATTTTTGTGTGTGATTAGAGTAGCAAGTAAATGTTTTGTCTATATAAGTACGTATGTGTGAGCATAAGTTTATATCTTTGTTACGCTCCGTAGCCTTAGATTCTTCTTAGTTATGATTAACATAATTAACAATCATATGTCAAACTATGTAAGACACATCATCATTTTTTACGCTGGTCTCAGCAAGTTATTTTAAACATATTTATCTTAAGATATAGGCTTTTCAATCATATCATTTGGGGGACGGATTATTGGTCTCCGGCAATGACGTATTATATATAGACACGTCATGAACGAACATCGCGGCGCTTAAAAACGGCGAAAATACTAGAACTACTTATACGCGTGAAGAAAGAGAAAGAAAATATGACACCGTACGGCGGGATGCCTGTTGCTTGAGCTTGACTACTAGCTGCATGCGCCGGCCGCCATTAGACAACGTCGTCGAATAAAATGAAATGAAAATAGGTAGTTTTGTGAACTTACGCATGAAATGACACATTTTTGTCTTTAACTTTTGGGTATAATTTGTACATCGTCTGAAAACACACGACGGCATGTTTTCTTTATGTTTTGCACAGGTTTGCACACACACGAATCACGATATAATAAATTAAAAACAAACGTAGCTTCGCGCGACAGGTTGGTGTGTGACTAAGCGCGATGTGGCCAATTGGCTTCATTTCATCTTGCCATTTTAGAGTGCGGACAACGTATCTATAAGTTTATACATCATTGGTCTCTGGTATTTAAATTAAATGTATGAGGCCTATATACAGCAGAAAACGGCCGGCGACAGTAATAATGATTAAATCACCATTTATGAATTTAAAAACTTGAGTTGGTTATTGGAAGCCTTACTATAATCCCACCATACCAGTTTCGTTCAAGTGCAGTTAGACCCAAGTCATTCCAAGGATGTAATAACTCACGAATTTTTGGAACATTTGGCCATACTCAATGCGCAGGGCTGGCAGGTTGGTGAAGGGAAAGAAACCCACGTATTAGTAATATCAATCCATGTACCAGTCAATAAAATTTGGGTTCAAAGTTTTTAGGAAGAAATTACTCCATCAGTCCCGCTTGCTGTTGAAACTTTTGAAGACTATCCCCCTTTATCCACCAATATGTACAGTGCATATCCAATTGACTGTTAAACCTTGGCTTCAGTTTACACTACCAAACAAAAGCGGACGGAGACAAGGAACTTTACACGTGAGCCCACTTGAATCGCCTATAACCAGTTTACGCTTAAAAAGATCGGTTATGACTGGTTATTACCGAATCAATTTAGATACATGACAATTATACAGAAGCTTTGTATTTTCTCGGTATTATCAGTTTGACGCGATTTTTAACATGGTGCAACCATTGATTTATATATTAACTCAATGCATGCAACGCTGTTAAATTGTAGTGTTGTAGAGACTATTGATCCATGGGGTCCACGTGCGATGTAGTGCCTTAAAAACTGTATGTGCGACTTGCCGTTGCCACTAGTGGCTGGTTCTTCTGTCGCTCAAAGGCTGAATATAGCCACAGAGGAAACGCAGCCAGCGTTCTAAACACAGCTATAACGCAGTGCGTAGGACCGTGATAATTAAAGCTTTTTTTATTTTTTTATTATGATAACCAACTTCGATCAACAATACCAACAACAAATGTATATTTAATGTTATATAAATTAAATTGTAATATTAATGACATTTATTTTATTTTGTTGATGATATTGTTACATTATGATTGAGCTATGACCAATAAAAGAACCATGTTCTTATATAATGGTAGCATAATGGTACTTTGGTTCGTATGGTGGTTTTTAAGAGAACCGAACAGCCTTTATACTAGTAATATTACATTTCAATTTTTAGGGTTGACAATGATTAAATTGTATAATGAATTATTTTTAATGGATTTAATTGACCCATGGGCCCTTTGCTAACAGGTGAACTATTGTCACCCTTACTTCAATAAAAAAAACCTTCTTAACTGGGTCCCTTGCTTGTTCTTCTCAGGACAGAGGTGTTTTTCTGAACAGTGGTAAATCTTACATTACATTAAATGACTCTTCAATAAGTATTTTTATAATCTTAATTGAATAAAAATGATTCTATTCCATTTTATTATATTCTATACTATACTATATTATTCCGTTCTTGCTAAGCAATATCTACGACCTACTATGAGAGAAACTCATTTTTAGAGGTGAACTGTTTATGGTGTGATCAAAATGATGATGATAATTTAATCCATGAGTCCAATTAGAATCTAAATAATTGAAATTTTCAATACCGGTTACGAGACTCTTTCGTCGATTCTTGTCATCATGATAACGGATTTGTGGTCTTCTACTTTTGAGGTTGATTGCAGATGTAAACCCGTGAGGTCGCGGTTGTATTGTTATCCGAACCACTGGACTGTATTATAGTACCCAGATGTATGCGCAAACCCATGAGCACTCTCTATTCTCTCACTCTCATAGTCGGATGGGACAGAAATTCGACACGACCGAAGAAATCAACGGCTTTACGTGATATCCGAGCTACGGGAACACTGCCTACGTTCTGACTCCGGGCTGCTACTGAGAATGTCTTGACAGAAAAACCCGATAAATTATTAATAAAAATGTATCAAAGAACAAGTCGTTAAAATTCAAAGTTAAAATTTATTCCTGATATCCGTAATGTAAGTCTGTTGCCTAGTGAAAGTTGGCTTATGTTAATGGATCACTTCAGGATTTTCCCTGAAATTTAAATTTTCACGAAGGATATTTTCCTGTTTACCTTATTCTTCAATCTCGCTGTTCATAATGGAATGTGAAATTTTACGTTTTCCAGACGGAATATTTGATTTGATTCTTATTATTCTAAGGCGACAGAAGGAAACCGATGGGATACGGACAACAACATCTTCCTGACAACAACTGAACATGAAACAAAAAATACTGCGGTTGCCAATCAGCTTACCAAACGTGGTAATCTAGAAAGCATAGTAGACGTTATCACGATATTATCTAAATCAAAACTGCCAGTACCCTAAATATCTCAAAATCCGTCACAAAGCAACAAGATATTTGGTAACAACGTGTTTTTAAATAACTTTAGATAAAATTCCAAATGAATAAATGTTCCCAGCCAAAAGGTGAAAATAGCTTACTTACATAGTTTCGCAAGGCAAGAGAGGTGAAATTAATTTTGGAGGCTTTTTCGCGATCTTTGTTTCCAGGCCAAGGCTTCCCGATGAGGAAAATTCCGAAATAACAAAAATAATTTTATATTTTCTGGGGCATGTAACATCTCTTCAGCTAAATATGAAATGGCGAATTCACAAAGGTACTTTGTGCTTTGCTATAATTTGTTTGTTCAGTTTAAGTAGAATTTCTTTGTTGTGTTTCTTGGAAGCTAAATTGGTAATGTGAGATGAATTAATCTGCAGTGGAATTTACAATTTTCTACCTTTAAAGTGCGCAACTTGAAAACAGGCGGTTTAGGCATTTGAATTCCTTGACAGAACTTGTCCTATCGTACTTTTGTAAAAGAATTACATTACTCATTATGAAATTAAACTTCTTTATAAACATGTTTATGTGAGTAGATTCAGATCGCTAAGCCGTTTTAAATATATGATGTATATTTTTGCTCTCAAAGAAATCAAAGCAAATAGAGTGGGCAATCGAATTTCAGATAGTAAAGTAACTAGTTAAAGGGCTTGCAATGTTATAATAATGTGTAATATGTAATAAAAATAATAAAAAATCCATAAATCGACTTCTCAGTAAACCTTATATTTATTATGACAATACTTCTACAGACATATTCTTTAAAACACTATACTAATATATAACACAAACACCATTTAAAGATATTTAGTAAAGTAAGGAAGAGCGGGGCCACCTGGCACAAGTATTATTATTACTTAATAGGATGGTCCCATCCTCTGTTTACAGTTATAAATTATACAACCCACTGTGTTGTGAAATAAAGATTTTGATTTGTTTTTAACTACTGGTTTGACGTTTTAAATTAAACTAAATAATCTGCGAAAGGAATCTTGCACTGGTTAAAGGTTATGGCTTATTCATCATCATCATCGTCATTACAACCTTTCCCATGTTTACTGCTGTAAATAGGTCTGCTCCAAGGAACGCCACAAAGGTTCTAAGAAGGTTTAAGCCCTCTGTGTCCATCGACTTTCTACAACGTATCGGATTTTCTGAGTACTGTCACGTTTAATGTGCAAAGAAAACGTACAAGAATCACCGAGAAAACTTTGTTTAGTATACCTACCTGGTCATTCCATACTTTATGGTAAAAATAGTATCTCAACACGTTTAATATCAAATTATAACAAAACATTTAATACCATCGATCCCTTTATAGGCAGTAAAAGTGATTTTAGAAACAAGGTGGGTACGTACATGCATATTGAACAACGTAACAACATATAGGATGCCGGTAAGGTACATTATGAGGAACACTTACCTACTTTAGGTATAACAAATGAGCTATTTATATATTATAAAACATTTATGTACATGTATGGGTATGTACCTGTACGTATACTTGTATGTGTATACTTAATGATATATAAGGAATATATTTTTCCATGATATAAGTAAATGAATTATAAAATTAACTCAGGAGTAAATCACATACTAGGCTGCACGAAAAGTATCGGGAATGGAATATTTTCACTGTTCCTGTCATATTAAAATCTTTTTAATTGAAAACTCCTTGGTTTTAAAAATCGAATACCATTTATTTATTGAAAAAAAGATTCGCGGTCTTGTCATAAGGTTTTGTCAAACTTGTTTAGTCGTTGAGAAAATGGAATTGACTCGAGAAAATTCAAGAACGATGATTTATTATGACTTTCGAAGTGGTTTAACACAAAACAGTGTGTTGACCGGATGATTTCTGCAGTTGGTGATGAAGCCCCATCCAAAACCACAATTTATCGCTAGTTTGCTGAATTTCAACGTGGACGTGTCAAGCTCAGTGATGATCCCCGTCAAGGTCGTCCAAAAACTGTCACCCAAGAAAACGTTGACGTTGTGCGTAAGCTGATTGAGGAAGATCGACATTGGCATGAGTCAAATACAAATAATCTTGCATGAACAATTAGGTGTAAAAAGTTGTTTTCCCGATGGATACCGCATTCGCTCTGTGAAGAGCAAAAAGCGGCTCGCGTTACTTGGTGCGTCAGAACTCCCGAAAGATTCTACGCAGGATCCTCAAATGCTGTATACAACATCGTAACAGGTGACGAATCCTGGATATACGCGTACGAACCTGAAACAAAAAGGCAGTCACGAGTTTGGGTGTTCGAAAATGAGTTAAAGGCAACAAAAATTGTTCGTTCACGGAGTGTTGCAAAAAAAATGGTAGCCACGTTTGTCTCCAAAACCGGCCATGTTACGACTATTCCTCTTGACAAAGAACGGTTAATACAGAATGGTATGCTAGCATTTGTTTTCCACAGGTCGTTTCTGAACTCCGTAAAGAGAACTGCAACCGCCGCATCATCCTCCATCACGACAATGCGAGTTCTCACACAGCACACAAAACAAAAGAGTTTTTAGAGCAAGAAAACATAGAACTATTAGACCATCCGCCGTACAGCCCCGACCTAAGCCCTAATGATTTCTATACTTTCCCCAAAATAATGAATAAATTGCGTGGATAGAGATTTTCATCACCTGAAGAAGCTGTGGATGCCTACAAAACGGCCATTTTAGAGACCCCAACTTCCGAATGGAATGGTTGCTTCAATGATTGGTTCCATCGTATGGAAAAATGTATCAAATTTCGCGGAGAATACTTAGAAAAGCAATAATAAATACATTTTTGAATAGTAATGTTGAGTCACTTCCTTCATTCCCGAAAATTACGGTGCCGCCCTCGTATCAATTTGTCAGTAAGACCTAATATCTTAGTGTAAGTAAACCTAAAACTACTTAATTTTATTGCTGTTATTTTATTAAGCTGTTTTAAATTGTTTAATTTCCATCGTTTTTATTCGTTATAATTGTACCTAGCTTACCTTTATAAGCGTAAAGGTGTACATAAATTAGACAATTAAATAAAAGAAAAAATCCCACTAATGGACATGGGTATTTTGTTGTGAGTATTTGTCAAATTAACGATCGTAGTATAAGATGACACTGTTGATATACCTACATATTATGTTATGTAAATCAATACCATTGAGCTATTATGTACCACGTACTAGAGACGACACTGCATTCAGCTACTCTGTTACACTCAACTGCGGTGCATACACCGCACTTTAATTAGTCACTCGCAAGGCGCTTATAGAGTTGTCGCGTGTTGTCTTGATTTAAAAAAAAATCTCTTGATAAAAATACGCCGTCGTGTGTACTTAGATATTGCACAAATAATTCAAGAAATGTCAGTAAAAACCAAGGAATTACTTTTCATCGGTCAATAAGATACTTGGGTACTTAAGTATAGGAAGAATTTATTATTATACACATTTTTTGTAGAAACATATATAAGTTATTATAATTAGGCTAAATTTTTCATATTTAAATCTGCTTCTTATTCTTTTATTTCACTTTTAGGTTTCCACATCAAAGTCAAAGTGAAATAAATTCGTCCATTTTTAACTCTCGCTTGCCCAACATTTATGAACGACTCTTATTCTAATTTAAATAAATATATTTGTAATTTAATTGTTATGTAAATAAGTTTTGTTAAACATACATTTGGTACGTTTTTTATATTTAACATATATACTTTTTAAAATATTCAGATAAAAATATCATCAAAATGTAATTGTGATATAATATTATATAATATTATATTAAAAAGCACATATAATATACAAAATAAATGACACAATATAAATATTGTTCTCGATATAATTTACATATTTAACAATACAATCTACTATTACCTACGGATCATTCTACCTATGTTTATTCTATGATAAGAAACCAACCGCGCGAACAAAGAGTAGCGCACAGTTTTTGATTAAATTAGCTGTTCTAGTACGTAAGTACATAATTACTTCAATGATCAATACGTATGTAATTCTATTAATACGCAAAATGGCCACGGAGAGCTCCACTGTCACTTTCTCACAACTGTTAAAGATACTAAAATAGAGCATTTATACACTAGTAATTTCTGCATGTTGACAACTGGTTGACAAGGCATCATAAATTTAAGTGCATCCAAGATGGCTGCTAACATGGCGCACACGTGGCGCGAATATAATTGTTACTGCACGAGGTGTTTAGCTATTCTATAATTAAAGATATGGAAAATTGTTTCTTTGTGCCAAAAACGCTCTCTCTTAAGTATATATTTAAATTTTAATCCCTTGCTATATTCACGGAGTAAAAGTAGCAGCCTATATACGTCCCACTGCTGGGCACAGGCCTCCTCTCATTACTCAGAGGGTTTTAGGGCAAGGAACTGTCCGCCACGCTGCCCCAATGCGTGTTGGCGAACTTAACATGTCTTCGAAATATTTTTTTTCTTATTCCTCAGACATGCAGGTTTCCTCACGATGTTTTCCTTCACCACCGAGCACGTGGTGGACAACATTTAAAATTGCAATTAACAATTTCCTTGGTGCCGGAGATTGGTGCGGATCTGAGCTACCACTGCTGTTTTCGATTTCGAATTCTCGGGAAGCCCGTAGGAAGGGAGCTTTGAAAGAAGCGCTTTGTGCAAAACCCGATCGAAGGATTTCGAAGCTGGTGCCTCCGCCCATCTGTGAATCAGGTAGACCAGAAGATTACCAGCTGATCAACCTCGACCAAAACCGTAACCGTAGGGTCTACTAATCAGCTGGTAACTATATTAAATTTCAAGTCGATTGGGTGTACAGTTTTAGAGATATCGTGATGGCTTGGTCAGTAAGTGGTTCGCAGTTTCGCTTGTATATATATATATATATATATATATATATATATATATATATATATATATATATATATATATATATATATATATATATATATATATATATATATATATATTCTTCTATAAGTGTGTTTGTTACAGTTACAACAGACCAACTTTCTTTTCACTTAACATTAAGTGCCAATTGCATTCCATGGCCACCTGCAGCCAGCTTCGAACAAAGAAGGCTAGAGATATGTTGTCACCTCTGAGGACTGAGGTGGAATGCTTCACAGCTAGTACTTATACTTGCTCTCTATACCCTTCAGAGCAAGCACTGCTATACTTGACGCTGCTTCTCGTCGCTGATCTAGATATTTTCTATTCATAACGGAGGATAGATGTAGGTGCCTAATGTCTACGTCAGCCTTATGGTAAATGGATGCTGTATCTACTTACTAGTCGGACTGCGTGCTCGTTTGCCACCATTATTACAAAAAAACCTATTATGATACGTCTGGGTCATATGATCACTATTAACACAACTAGTGCTAAAATTAAAAATTTTGCACAACCGACTTCTATATAAATTAAATGAGAACATCATTAATGTATAGAAGTCAATTAAATACGCATTATCAAGGGTAACTCAAAAACTACTTGTCAGACCATGATCATGGGACTACATGAGAAGCACCAGTTTAAAAAAAGAATCATTAAAATCGGTTAACCTAGAAAAGGTTCGGAGGTAACGAACATAAAAAATACAGTCGAATTGAGAACTTCCTCTCCTCCTTTCTTTAAGGTCGATGGAAAATCTGATATTAATGACACTTGTGTGCCGGAGATAGATGATTTTCATAGTAACATACATAACACCGAATAGAGCTGGCTCCAAGGTAAATAATTAATCAACCTTGACTTTGTTATGTATTACCACATTCATCATAGTAAGAAATAGAAAATATTTACCATCTTGGCGGCCAATTAAAATATTTACACAGTTTTCAATTACATCGGCTATATTTTTTACAAATTAAAGCACTGTACTGCAAAGTTGTTAATCTTATTCAAATTTATAAGTTTGCATTATAAAGGTGGTGTAAGAATATCTATTACACCATTACCTCCCTGTGAGGCTCGTAAGATGACAGAAGAACGGTAGCTTCTTCCTAATAACAAATGGGTTGCCAATACACTTTGCCAAGCATGGCAACTGTGGCAATTTATGGGGATGTTCAGCAGTTGACTTTTAATCGGCTGTAATGGTAACGATAAACGGTATCTGTAGCCGTCGGTGGTTGAACTTGATTGTGAACATGTGTGAAATCTACTACCTAGGCACTTATGCTAACGATAAAACTTATTGATATACACAAATTACTTTAACTAACAATTAAAATACAAAACTTTTTTAGGAGTCTTCAAATCATTGATTAAACATACTCGTAATTCTGCCGAAGTCGTTCAGGTTTGATTTCTTTTTTTTTAAATTTCCAATCTATAATCATAGCCAAACATTACAATGTTAATTTAGTCCGTGGAAATACATTAGTATGGAGTATTTGCGCCGCTTTCATCTTGGCCTTGGCCATCAAGTTATATATATATATATATATATATATATATATATATATATATATATATATATATATATACGATAAATAATTTATGTTCCATGAGTACGTGACGTTAAAGTCAATTATGTCGTATGGTTTAATTAATTACATTGCATAGCGTTGAATAAAACTATTTTTACGGATTTTATCAC
Organism: Parnassius smintheus behrii; assembly: GCA_036936625.1. Taxonomy (NCBI): domain Eukaryota; kingdom Metazoa; phylum Arthropoda; class Insecta; order Lepidoptera; family Papilionidae; genus Parnassius; species Parnassius smintheus. Next base: position 2,240,561 of record JAUPFT010000020.1, on the reverse strand, counting down.
GTTACATAAAATTATTTTTATTTTGCGACTTTTCGCGTGCTTTACAGAACCCACGGTCACGGAGGGGACTGAGATGTTTGACATCCAATGTCATAGTTATCTTTCAAGTAATGAACATCAATTTTTGGTTGGATCTACACAAAACGAGCTTACAGTATCTTGAAATTACGCGGATATATAACTAACGTGAAGCACCGACCCTCTGAGAAGTCTGCAGTCTGTAAGCATGTTCAAGACCTTCGCCGCCATTATATCAAATTTCATAAACTATAAATCATCGCAAAAGAGAATATGGATAGGTTTCCTTGTGTAACGGATAGTGCACACAATTGAGGGATGGCGGGAGGTGCTCTTCAAACTAGGTAAAACATCATTTTATTTCATTAAGCAGATTATAAGCGAAGTAAGTTTTACCAACTTTAATATAATAGATTTCCGCAAAGTAACGCCTGATTCTATTAATTAGATTTGTCAATGTTAAGTTGTTAATTTAAACTGTCGACGAAATTTCTCAAAAACTCCACATGTGACACATTAAACTGATTAAAATGTTGTAAACACACACTAAACGTTACAATAGGATGTATGGATTTGTATCCATACATCCTATTGTAACGTTTCCCCCTTTTCCCTTTGTCTTTGATAGTTAAAAACATGCTAGAACAGCTTCTTATTTGTTTATTTTTTCAATCTATTCTCCTATATGAACATCCGTTATTTTCCATTGGCTGTTTAAAACAAGTTAATCCAACACGTTGAACTGCGAAATTAATTTGCCATTAGCGGCCGTAAATCTCGCGTTTTGGGAACGAACGGTTAAAAATAGAGGTTAGGAAAACGTCGATGGAGGGAAAACAGTACATTGGCGCCATGCCAGTGCTGGAGCTATTGCTAGCTGAACTCGCTGAACTCGTGCGATTATTATACGGGCTTAGGAAAGAAATATTGTGCAGTGAAGGAGTTACCTAATTGTTTTATTACATGGATAACGCTGTACAGTACAAAGTTACTTTAATTTGTGGTAATTATTGAACTGATTGCTTGTATTTTGTCCCGTTGGTACAAATGAACACGCAGTTTAACTAATGATAAGTGGATGCTGTGGCCCATAGGCACCGACATCTACCCTCGATTAGGAATCCATATGATGCGTTATCACCCCTGAGGACTAAAATGCCTTGATTCTCGTAAAAAAGTTCTCCGGTTATATACACTCACAATAAGAATAACAGCAGCATTAAGCTGCAATTTTACAATGGTATATTGTGAGAGCGTGGTCCTACCTCGGTTGAGTTGACCTATTACTACTGATGTAGTTTCAGCGTAGCTCTACAATGTGTAAAACTAAGCCTATGAAATAAACCAAAAAGATCTTTTGGCTTATGTGTGCTTGGCAAAAGTAAAAGGAATGACTTTCAATAAAAATGACTTGCTATTTAGTATCTGTATTGAATGAAACTTATTCGTTTCCATTATATTCCACTCTATTCTATTTTACTCTATAATAGATGGTTTAACGATGGTCAGCGGCGTTAAAGGTGAAAGATCTTTTTTTTTGTTTTTTTAAAACGTTACCTCCACACTAGGATTCCTCCTGTATCGTAGGGGTAGTATATATACATAAATTTCACAAGAATTAACATTCCTCTCACCATTATTTGTAGGCCATACAAATACTTATTCTGTGCGGTATTCGGACCCGCGGCCATAAGCGAAGCAAATCATTGCTAAGCCGCTACGCTACGGAACCGCCACCTTTGTAACAATTAAAGCAAGTCCTCTCTACAGTGAGAGTAGTCATTGTCCAGCATTGGACATTTACGGGCTGATGATGATTATGACGATAAAAAGGTTATGCCCGATCTAATCAGTCACTGCCAGAAAGACATGATTTTTTTGTCAATTTCTTTCACATCAACAGTTTCCAAGTGTTCTAAGTTCCAAGGGTACTATGATACTCGCAGTAAGTATAACAGGGTCACAAATGTAAACTTTAATAGAGATGCACTCTCTTTATCTTACACTTGCCGCATCGACCACGCTTATATATTTAAATCAAGACCTGATTAAATAATAAAATCTTGCTAGGATCCCAATTCAAACCAACGAATTGAAAAATAATTTAATTTTGTTTACAGAATAAAGGTGACAAACGAGGACATAGTCCACCTGATGCTAAGTGGATACCGTGGCCCATAGACACCTGCATCTATTTTCACTTAATAGTAAAATGTAGATGCGCTGTCATGCTTGAGTATTAAAATTGTAAAATGTCTCGTTTCCAGCAAATGGGTCTCCGGTTCTCTGCACTCAACATTTGAAACACAGCAGCATTAAGCTGCTATATTACGCTGGTGTTCTGTAAGAGCGTCATCATTTGCCGGTCGAACTGAACCATTCGTGCTGCTACCCATAATATTATTGCTGAAGTGTGGATCTACCATGTCGAAAATCATTTCATACGTTGTATTTTTTCATTCGTCTCGTTGATATTATTAATTTCATTGAGTTCATTTATTACTTTTATTTCATACATTCCATTCCTTATGAAATTTAGTTTTTTGAAACGTTAGTCATACACTAAGATTTTCTCCTGTATCGTGTACACATAAATTGTAAGAGGAACTAACATCCAGCTCTTGTACAATTTTTTATATAGAATAAGATTAAAAAACGGCACACAGATTATCTGACAGTCACATCTATCCGTGATTAAGAATCAAAATGAAAAAGCCTTGTCATACCTGAGGACTAAGATGAAATGCCTCGTTCCCAAAAAAAAAAGACCTCGGTTCTCTACCCTCACTAAAAACCACGAAAACATTATTCGTAGATCACGCAAATACTTTGTGAGTGCGGGAATCGAACCAGCAACTTACAACGCTACAAGCATACGCTTATCCACTGATCTACTAGACATCACAAAAAAGGACGAACAAAAACACACAATGTCAAAAACATGTGCCCGCTAATGAAATCAACTTATTGTATTTACGAAAGTTGTTGTTCGAAAGTGTTCTTAAATAACAAAGTTGGAAATATACGAGTAATAATCGAGCAAATAAAACGATTAACAGATTGATGTTGACTACATATTCAATAAGTATTCTTTTAAGCTATTAAAGTTAAGTGATCCAATTTTAATCTAAGATACATGAGGGTAATATGGTCACATTAAGCTTTGCCGCTCTATAGAAGGAGAACGGAGATAAAAACACACAGTCGTATATTATAACTATTATATTAAGAAAAAACATCAAACAATCTTTGGCGATAATTAGGAACACTTCGAAAAATTAACCTAAAAAAACTAGCAACACTAAAATCTAAAATCGACTAAAGTATTTACTATACGAGCTATCGTATCATAGAGCTATCTATGCAAACAAGGCTGTAGTTTTTGAGTCATAATAAAATGACTATATTACGTACTATGTTCCGTTCTGCGCATTTCTTCACTACTTGTATACTAACACTGACAGGTATGACATAATAATGCAGGCTCCTTTTTTCGGTTTCTTTTCCCGCTCCTTCTGTCCTAGCAGACAAGATAGTTGTAGAAGTACAACATTCCAACAAAAATCCACTACTGACCATAGAACTCCTCGATAGATTTTCTCATTATATATATTTATGTATATTTATGATATTAGATGTTATTTCTTAGATATTTGCTATGGTTGCCACGCTTGGCAAACGGTTTGGCAACCACAATTTTTACTTTTAATCAGCTGTTATCAGAAAGGTACAGCTGCCCATCTCCTGGTTCAGATTCTCTCTGTCGCCTCACACGACACCCATGTGACGATGGGGTAGTGAACATTCTTACACCAACGGTGCACGTTTAAACATAAAATACGAGTATTAATACGCGAAGGAAAGCTTTAGCATGTATGCACACGGTGTAGTGTGAGATTTGGCATAGTTAAAGTTAATATGGAGGGGTGCGGAAAGCCAAAACTTATATACTAGGATATGTTTTTCAAATACACTTAATAAAAAAACATACATTATGTTAATACTGCCAATATGTTCCTTACTCATCCGAAGAAAAATGAATATGATAAGGTATAGATAGCACAGAAATCACTTCAGTTCTGGAAAAAAATCAACCCAAATCATTAAAATTAATATGTGTATATGAATATATACCGTAAATACTTAATATTTTGTGACTATTATGTTCAATTTATTTCTTGTTCTGTCATTTTGTATTCCAACGCAATCCATTTTCTGCTTTTAAGAACAGGTAATTTTACTCGCTTTCGGTACACGATATTGAAAAATTTATGCTAATATAAAATTTTCACCTTCATTAATTTCAATGTACCAACTACTTTACCACGCCTACGCTATTTGGTCTTACAAAAATAATTTATTTGTGTAATGGCTGCCAGAAGCGATCGCTGAAAGGAAAAACATTGAAAACAAGTTTTATTATGCTTTATTGCACGATGTTACGATAAGACCCAATCGGTTTTATGTTTATATCTTTATTATATAGGGAGATTGAACGGAACGGAACAAATTATTTATATGTATACCCGTTTAGTTGTGGGCAAAACTGCAAACAACTTTATTCAATTTTTAAATATACACATTTATTTACACAACATTAAAATATACAATATTTATTACCTAAAATAATAAACCTGAAAACTTTCAATCCGTCCTGCTCTTCGCGGTATAGTGCCAAGAACGATGGGTACATTTTCTCGCTGAATATCTATCCTTAGGCCTGCATTTAGATTTTTAATTGAAGATTGATGTAAATCCTATGGGTTATACCTATAGCATAGTGCTTGCATTGTTGTGTTCCAATGTAAAGAGTAAAAAGCAATTAAAAGCCTTGAGGTGTTTTCTTTTAGACCGCAGGTATTATCATATAGTTTTACTCCCCGCGGCATAGTGTTAAGAAAGCTGGCTGCATTTCCTCGTTGAATAGCTATACTTAAGCCTCCTGATATGTCGCTTCATAAGGGGGATCTTTACCATGTCTATGTCAAAGTTGACATGCATGATAGTCGGATTGGCAACCGCAGATTTATTATTCTCTAGTTGTTAGAAAGATGCTGCAGCCCTTCTGGTTTTTGCCCCCTCTTACCTCTTCCAGCACTCGCCGCCAAAATTAAAATATTTTGGGAACATGCAAAGTTTATGCACTGAAGCAATGCGGAAGACTTATTGCTTTATAATCATCTTAGAAATGAGGACGTCTGCGTTTAGAGTAAGATAGACTACATATACATTTATTATACCACGGTCATCAGGCATCAGCCTCCCTTTCTATAATAATTTCTTACGTTACTTACCGTGCAGGGGCGGTGTAAGAATATCCACTACAGCCTATCGTGCACCAAACGTGGCAACTAAATGATCCCCCCGTGAGCCAATTTGTGGGGAGATTTATGTTCAGCTGTAGACCTATATAATGAATTTACCCTAAAAATACATATTGAATAAAACTATTTTTACGACATTTATCGCGTTCAACTTCATTTATTTTTTATTCCCGAAGTTTCACGGGCCACGGTCATGCGAGGATTGGGACACCTCTCTTTCTGTCCAGAAGTCTGGAGTCCCAGGTACGAGCCACCTTTTAACCCGTTCATTTGCTAGATACAGCATATCGAATATTGTCGTCCGGCTGGCAAATGTTACACAGCTCGTAATGATTGACTCTCTGACCCTGCACGGAGGGTCAACATTACAAGCTGTGTAAAATTTTCATCCGAAAACAGCCTTAACTATTAACCTACAGGCTGTATGTTGTTTTGTTTTTAAAAAATATTTAATCTGTACATTTAAGTGTAGAAAAACCGCTAGAAAACAACTTGTTTTATGATTTTTGACAAGTTGTATGAATGTAATCCTCAAATAAGAAATAAAATTCGATTCGTTGTCACCCCTGAGTACCAAGATGGTATGCCTCGTTTCCAGTAATAATACTCACCATAAGAAACACAGCAGCGTTGACCTGCTATTTTACGCTGGTATTCTGTGAGAGCGTGATCATTCCCCGGTCGAGCCGACAACCCATTCGTGCTACAAACATAATACGGTGCCAGCACTGCTCTGCCACATAACAATTGTTTTACGCATAGATTACACGCTGTTTTAGTAATTTTATAAAATCTAATATCAATAACAATTTCTTTGACAAACATGTTTTCGAGTTGGAGGCCAAGAAGTGCTCGCCTGTGGGTTGACAAATGGCGCATACGTCATTATTTAACCCGTTACGTAAATAAAACAAGTGCACCAATTGTTTGCTTGGCTGGCGGCCATGTTGGGCGCACTTTTGAATGTTGGTATTACGTACACAAGTAAAATATGAGATAATTTCTTTTATATTTTATTAGCTTTTATCGTTTTTATTTTTATGTCTAGATAATGGAGCAGTTTCAACATTAATCATATCGTATCATCCTCTTGTTGCCTTAGCCAGGTATCGGAATCCTCGGCGTTGACATATCGAGTGACCTGCAGCTTCTTGGTCACTTTGAAGGGAAGGCCAAATTGGCCTCTAAAAAGCTTAGCACGGTCAGCAGATCGGGGCAGCATTTCATGTCAACACTTGCAATACTGTTCGCATCTCAGAGCCGGGGCTTCCCAGCACAGCTCCTTCCATTTGATCACATCCAGTACAGAGCTGTTCAAATCGTCGACGAACGAGCTCTTTTCGATCGGCTTGACTCACTGGCACTGCGAAGAGATGTTGCAACTCTTTGCGTATTTTATCGCATTTACTACGGAGAGTGCACTGAGGAATTTTCCGGACTAATTCCAGATGCACAATTTCGCCATCGCACATCACGACAAAACTTGCAAAACCGCTAATAACATCCGGATGACTGGCGGTTCACCACTCGAAGGTTTCTTCCTCTTACAAATTCCTTGTGAAATCGTCTACCACCAGAGATATTTACGGACCTATACGACTTAGAGATCTTGAATAAAAGAGCCTACTCCTTTTTAAAAGGGCGGCAACGCATCTGCAATTCTTCGGTGTTGCAGTTATTTATGGGCGGCGGTAGTCACTTACCATTGGGTGAGCCCCATGCTCGTTTGCCCTATACCATATAAAAAATATAAAAAAATTCGGCACTTACCATCAGGTGAGTCCATGCTTGTTTATCCCCTCTTCTACAAAAATTAATTAATTAATAATTGAGCGATAGCCACGAGGCATATGATGAGATGTGATGGCCACGCTTATGATTGCTACTCGATTTCAATACCATTAATTACCTCGATCGAGACAGTTTGGTAAATTATTAAAAGGTTAAAATATAATTAAGGCCTATGTATGTACGTCCAATTACTAACCAGCCACCTCACAATTTGAGAGATTATGGACCAGTTATTTTGTCACGATGCTACAGTGCTTGTCGGTGGATTTCAGATGTCCTGGAAATATTTTATTTCTCAATCATGTATGTTCCCTCGCAATAATTTATTTCATTATCAAGTGCGTGGTAAATATATAAAATATTAGCTAAAAGATTCTGTTGAATTAGTAAAGAGGTGATAACACCATAGTGAACAAGAATGATTAAATAGTGAGTGACAAAGCAAACATATGCAGCGAAGGTGCGTGGTGGAGTTGATTATTTACGCCCCAGCAACAGAAGCTTATCGACCAAATGGACGATATTTTGCTTCGTTTATCGTAACACGTACAGCAAGGCTATGCGATGAACTACCTCCGTCTGGCTATCCACCTGGGTGTAATCTGGGCGTCTTCAAGGCAAGAGTGAAGAAGCTTTGTAGCCCTAAGACAGTGTGATTTACCATCTAGGATTTTATCACCACCCACCACCAGATAGGATCGTAGTCACGCACTAGCTAGTAATGAGTAAAAATGTATGGGCCAAATTAAGAATACCCAACGAATGATCATGTATGCCTAGATTTTTACGTGGTAGAGCCATGCTACACTTATATTATGATTGCAGCACGAAATGCTCGTTTTGACCGAGAAAGGGCCACGTTCACACAGAATAGGTACCAGCGTGGAATAGCAACTTAATGCTGATGTTTTTCATATGGTGAGTGTAGAGAACAGGAGAGATCACGGATGAGAATATACCTGCATTTTGATTCGTAATCGAGGATATATGTAGATGTTTATGGGCCACCGCATCCACTTACCATGAAGTGTACCATGTGCTCGTTTTTCAACACTATACGAAAATACTTATCTATAAGTATTTTCATATTTCATAGACATCGAGCGGTTTGGCACTTTTAATTATACTAAATCCTGTATTTAAAAAATGTAAATATAGCAACATTGAAACTCAGCATATAATGTGGGTAGCCTATTTGTTTTGTTTTCTTCTTTTCTTTATTTTAAAATAATTTAAAAATCCTTATACGAGTTGTGTGTTTATTTACCGTAGTTATTATTTTATTTTTTATTAATACAAAACCGTAGATATTGCTTCCATACGTATCCTTTTTGGAAAAAACGGCAAATTCTATTGTCAGTCCAATTATGTATAAATCTGGGTATGCATATGTATATGTATATTATATGTTATGAATTTTAGGACATCAACAGCGAACGTGCACTCAGCTACCCAAGCTGCCTCTGAGTAAGGGCTGGACTGAAAACCAGTGCTATCACTGAGTCCGGTCCGTTTCACGTTTTTTTGCTGCAGCACAGGGTATTTTTCTTAAATTTCTAATGATGTTAAATTACTTTTAATTTAGTTTTATTTATCTTTTGGCGTTTAATTACCTTTTACTTGTTATGCTGCATGCTTAAACTGGAATAAAATGGATTTTATATAAATATATAAAAATGAATTGCTATCCGTTAGTCTTGCAAAACTCGAAAATGTCTGGACCGATATTAATGAATTTTTGTGAGTGTTGAATGGGTTCCTGTAAGCCACATTTACAACTCGACCCGATAGGTAGTGCTGTTGTTGAGATCTAGAACTCAACCGTGCGAAGCTGGCGAAACTAGCGATTGCTAGTTCTTGTATATATGGATGAGATAGTGGTGAGAGGTAGGTGTGTCAGGATCATGCCAAATGGAAGTATGAGTCTCTACCTAACGCTTTGGGTGACAAGCGTGAGAGTTGGTGAATACATGTATTTTATAAAACAATAGTAGAGTCACATATATTTTCTTACAAACACAACCGTGACTTCGATAGTTTTTAAAAAGAACATTTTCAGTATTTTTTGTATAATAGATCTTCTAACGTCTAGCTTAAATTGAGGGGAGTTATAAAACGTATAAAGACGAACGCAACCCCATCTGTCAAGGTGTCTGTCTGTCACAGCTCGCGAGATTTATTTTCGCGGCAGCACAGCGGAGTAGCTCTCATTTAAAGACGAGGTGTGGAGGGAGAAATGACTTTATGAATTGCTTCAATTTCAAATATATTCCACTTCTGTTTTTATTCTATATTTATGTTTGCGAATTCCGTCAGAGATATTGATATTATATTTAAGTAGGTACTTCTACTTTTGTAGAGCCGTAGTAGCTCAGGGGCTAAGCGCTCGGTGTAAATTTCACAGTACGTGAGAAACCCGGGTTCGATCCCAGCCAGCACCAATAACATTTTTGATTGCAATTTTAAGTGACAGAGAGGAAACCTGCATGTCTGATAAATAAGAAAAAAATATTTCGAAGACATGTGATGTTCGCCAACAGGCATTGGGGCAGCGCGGTGGACTATTCCTTGCCCTAAAACCCTCTCAGAAATGAGAGGAGGCCTGAGTCCAGCAGTGGGACGTATTAGACTGACTTTACTTTTACTTTTTTAATTTTACTTCCGTGTCTAGTGGCGGTGCGGCACAAAAGATTTCAACATTTCCGTTGTTGATATTAACCCCTGGAATTGAGGTGATTGCTACCATGCTATTTCTAATTTATTTTAGAGAACAGTAGTCTATGGGTCAAAGCATCCACCTACCATCAGGTGAACTGTGTGCTTGTTAAAGGAGGTTAACCCCTTTTCTTGTAGTCGGTTTATAAATTAACGAGTGAAGTGATAACTTTTCATCACTTTAAATGTTCAAAATATAGTATAAAAGTTTCTTGTCACGAACGTGATAAATAACTTCAAAGAAGCAAGTTATTTATACGACTCGTATTTTTATGTCAATTCACCGATTTCTTGGAAACGAATGAACCGTTTTCAAATAATCTTTTTCAATTTAATAGATTATAGTTTAGGATTTAATGCCGGCGGGGATCTAACCAGAGTTGCTCCCGTAGTGTACCCCGCGTTCGATCCCCGCCGGTACCAATAAAATTGTTAATTGCAATTTTAAGTGCTGATTTACCACGTGCTTGGCAAGGAAAACATCGTGAAGAAACCTGAATGTCTGAGAAATAAGAAAAAAATATTACAAACAAATGAGAACTTCGCCAACACGCGCGGCGGACATTTCCTTGCCCTAAAACCGAAACAAGTGCCCAAAGGTTGGCTACTCTGCGCGGTATTTTATTTATTATAAAGATTTGTGTGCATTTTTCTTTACATTATATAATAATGAATAATGTTAAGTTTGTTTGTTTTAATTTTATTCACGCCCACGGAGGATCAGCGTCGAAGTATTTTATTAGTAAGTACCAAGACTATGCTGAGTTTTAACCATTTACCAAATTTTTAATATGTTATTATTGTAAGTGAATTGCTATAAGCTATAAGGCTACATCCTATATACATCCCACTGCTGGGCGAAGGGTTTTCAGGGTTTCAGGGTTTTCACGCCACGCTGTCCCAATGCGTGTTGGCAAACTTCACATGTCTTCTAAATATTTTTTCTTATTTTTGAGACATGCAGGTTTCCTCACGATATAATACTTCACTTCCAAGCACGCGGTAAATTAGCACTTTAAACTGAAATTAACAATTTCATTGACGCCGCCGAGGATCGAACCCAGGTCGCTCGTGTACTGAAATTTACAATGAACGCTTAGCCTCTGAGCTATCACAGCTCAAATTGCTAGTATGTGTTACTAAATAAACTTATTTTCTTTTTCTTTTTTTTTACATACTAGTTCTAACTTACTAAAACTTTAACTTGCTTAGTTTCAATAAAATAAATAAACTTTTAGTAACAAGTTAAGTCGGACTATCTACATAAATATTTATTTAAATAGTCCGACTAGGTAAGTCAAACTTCGACCGAGAGTTCAATCGACGGATTCAACTCGGCTGCGGCTGAGCGTTCGGGAAATTACGACATCTTCTTGTCAGGTATACCTCAAAACCTGAAAACGAGATTGTACAACCAGCGTGTTGCCAGTGATGACTTATGGAAATTAGACGTGGTCCTTCACTGCTGGCCGTATGAGGACGCTCAAGGTCGCTCAGCGAGCCATGAAAAGGGTTATGCTCGGAGTTTTTCTGCGTGATAGACTAAGAAATGAGTATATCTGCAGTAGGACCAGAGCGACCGACATAGCTCAACGGATAAGTAAGATATTGGCAATGGGCCGGTCATATAGCTCGGAGAAAGAACAACCGATGGGGAAAAAGGGTACTCGAGTGGCAGCTTCGTACCGGTAGACGTAGTGTATGGCGACCTTCACTATATAGAGTGACGACCTGGTGAGACATGCAGGGAATCGATAAATGCAGGTGGCTCAGGACCGTGCTTTGTGGCATTCCTTGTGGGAGGCCTATGCTCAGCGGTGGACTTGTGAAGGACTGTGAAGATGATGTTGATGAATTTAAAATAGACTTCAAGTAAGGAACATAAAATAATTTCCACATAATAGCATCTGTAGCCGCTTTTTATTTCATCGAGTTTCAAATTTGTGATTTGAAATCGATTCTAAAAAGTTTTCTCTGAAAGTGATAAACGAACAAACAAGGCATACATACATTAGTTTTATCAATTACATAAATAATATTTAGTATTATCAAGTAGTATTTGAGTCGTGAGTCCACTACTTTATCCAAGTATACCACTCTGCGGGAGCACGTCCAAAACACCGATGTTTTCCCTCGAAGCGATAAATCAGTTGCTTCCTATAACTCCCCCCCGCCCTATTCCCCACTCACCAGTTACTTTGTACGTCTTTACTGAGCACAGGTGAATATAGAAAAACAAAGTTAATATTATTACGAGATAGCAACGCTCACGACTGGGATTTCATCTTGTTTTTGTAGTTAGTTGTTTTTGTGTTCACGTTAAAGATATATTGTATACATTAAGGAATTTATGTTTTTTTCTCAAGATAGGCGGCGAATAGATAAAAATATATTTGTTTGCCGAGTATAAGTGACAACTCGTTAACTACTTCGTTGGTCCGGGCGTCGTAAACGTGACTCCTAATTATAATCGGGATTCGAATACAGTATCGCGCGTATGCCTTGAAATTAAGGAGATACGACAAGGGGATTCTTTTTAGCGGTAAACACGCATGCTTGTATCTTCTGGGGATTGAATTGGACCAAATTTAGTCGCCCACAATCGGAGACTTTGTTCAGCAGAGACTTGACTTCAGACACAAATTTATCCCAGTACTCGGCGAAGTTTTCTTGAGAAATGGCACTGCCGGTGTATTATCATCAGTGCTGTCGTCTGCATAGTAATGAATATTACCAGTTTGCAACATATCATTGGTATGTAGAAGAAACTACATTGGTGATAGCATGTAGCCTTGTTGAACGCTAGCGTTAGTGGACTTGTAATCAGAGAATGCACCGTTTCGTCAAGGACACTGATGATTTAATTGCACAATTTCTCGGGAAGCTCTAGGAATAAAGCTTCGAAAGAAGCGCTTTGAATCAGACCTGATAGAAGGCCTTAGCCTTGTACTCTACTACCTCCGCCCATCTATGAGTCAGGTAGACCAGAAGATCATCCGCTGATCGACCATGACGAAAACCAGTCACTAATCACTTGGTGATCCTCAAGGTACCTCATGAGTTGGCAGTTTATAATGGCTCCATTATTCTGGAGGACAAGGAGTTTATGGTGATGGGCCTGCTGTTGGACGGGTCTGAGCGGTCACCTTTTTTAGGGATCGGGTGGACCAAGGCTGTCTTCCATGAATTTAAGACTACGCCCTGGGAGTAGGAGTACCGAAAAAGACGCGTTATAACCGTTGCCAACTCCGGAGCACACGTCTTTAGCACAATTGGAGGGACTCCTTTAGGCCCACTCGATTTTTTCACGTTCAGGGAGAGGAGTACTTTGCGAACCGAGTGCTGTGTAAACCATACATCCTGCTTGGAGCACTCACACCGCGAGATGGTCGTTGGTGTCCCCCCCCCCCCTCAACGAGAGCCAAGTTGCACGCAAAGAGAGAGACTAATAGATCGACTTTCTCTCTCAGTTATTCAGATTTTCTGCCTACACATTCTCAGTATCAGCTCGAAGACAGTGAGTTGGTGATGTTTCACCCCCGCGTCTCAGAAAGCACGTAAAGCCATTTGTCCTGCGCCCGCTATCTCTCCGGTCATGTCGGATTGTCATCCCCATCGGACTCATCGGACTATGTGAGTTTAGGAACAAAGTGTGCACCTGTGCTTGCACGTGCACTCTGGCACTCTAACCCTGTCCAGCGCTGTGGACGGCTATTCTCTGTCGAGAATGGCCGCCGTGACAGAAACTCAAACTGGAGGACATTATTATTATTACTATTATAGGTAATAAACGAACTTACACTGCATCTGATAATAAGTGGAATCAGTAGTGTTGCGCTTCCTGGTCTACATGTCAATGGATATATAATATATAATATATAATAGGTAGTGGTAGTGGGTGGTAGAGTAATTTTAATGACGTCATCATTTCAACAGTCGTACTAGCATATTTACTCAAAGGTCAAAAAATGCCGTATGGGGAAGTACAAGCTCGCTCAGCAAACTATTAAAATCGATTATAGATGTAGATATCTATAGACCACAGTCCATAGACTGTGTCCTCGTTTGTCACCCTTATTCTATAAAAAAAATCTTGTAAGATTTTCATTCCTTTTTAGGGTTCCGTAGTCAACTAGGAACCCTTATAGTTTCGCCATGTCTATCTGTCCGTCTGTCCGTCCTTGCTTAATCTCTGTGACCGTTAGCACTAGAAAGCTGAAATTTGGTACCAATATGTGTGTCAATCACGCCGACAAAGTGGTAAAATAAAAATTGAAAAAAAATGTTTTGATTTCTTAAATTTACGCGAACACTACACATTGAATAAAACTATTATTTACGGATTTTATCGCGTTTAATTACTTTTAATTTATTTTTATTATTATCCCGACGTTTCGGGAGCTTTACAGCGCCCATGGTCACGGGGGGGACTGAGATGTTTGACGTCCCAATGTCATAGTTAGTCCGGCTACCTTCAGTTTTTTAATATTAATTTTTGGTCCGATTTACGCAAAACGAGCTTATAGTATCATGAAGTCTTGCAGTGGTATGCTTGGGTTTGGGTTTAATTTTGTTAATTATAGGATCCCAAGCAGATGGTAGCACCCAACCATCTTCTCTATTGAAATTTGGATGTTTTTTAATCTCAATAGCCTCGCGTATCATCCTTGGTAGGAATCGGTGTTCTTTTGCGAGAATTTGTGGTTTATCAAATCTAATGTAATGGTGGGGACGATCTTGAACATGTTCGCAGACTGCAGACTTCCCAGAGCGTCGGTGCTTCACATCAGCTATATGTTCCTTCACGCGGGTTTTTATAGATCTCTTTGTTTGACCTATGTAAGAGAGACCACATTCACAATCTAGCTTATACACACCTGCATCTTGTAGAGGAATATTACATTTGATGGATGGTAAAAATTGACTAATCTTCTTCAGCGGCTTGTAGTATGTCTTAATGGACGCTCGCTTCAAGATGTAGCCAATCTTGTCCGTGACTCCTCTAACATATGGTAGTAAAGCAGGCGCGCGCTCGACTGTGGCCGGCTTCACTCGTTCACTGTGACGTAGGCGCGGGACCCGAAGCTTGTTGTCTTGCAATACTTGCTTGACGTGCTGAAGCTCCGCGGCCAGATGTTTTCTGTCACAGATCCCTCGTGCTCTCTGAAACAAAGATTTACCCACGGTAGCTAACTGTGAAGGATGATGGTGAGATTCACCATTTAGATATTGGTTGGTATGGGTCTTTTTCCTATACACAGTGTGACCAATAGTGTTATCAGGATTTCGGATGACTAAAACATCTAGGAAAGCTAAAGAATTATTTGCCTCTAACTCCATTGTGAATTGTATTTTAGAGTTTATGGAGTTAAGGTGGTCTAAAAATGCAGTTACTTTGTCAGATGGTAAAATTGTGAAGGTGTCGTCTACGTACCGCTTGTAGAACCTTGGATTTACAGGAGCAGTAAGAAGGGCTTTCTCCTCAAAGTCCTCCATGAATATGTCGGCGACTATGGGAGACACAGGTGAGCCCATCGCCACACCATCTACTTGCTTGTAGAACTCCTCCTTCCACAATAGATAGCCAGATGTGAGGCAATGTTCAAGTAGTATTGCATATTCTTGAGGCATGTTATTTTCTTCTAGCTTCCTAGTTACAATTGAGATGCAGTCCACAATAGGTAGGCATGTAAATAGTGACTGAACATCAAAACTGACCATAGTTTCATTGTTAGCGAGATGTAGGTCTTTTATCTCACTCACAAAATGGTATGAATCCTTTGTGTGTGCTCTGGTATGTCCTCTTAGTGGTGATAGTATTTTTGCTAAGTATTGTGCCAGCTTATAAGTTGGTGAATCGATCTGGCTCACTATGGGACGTAGTGGAGCGTTTGGTTTGTGTATCTTCGGTAACCCATACAACCTCGGTGGTTTGACACATGATGGTATTAGCGAATTCACGTCGAGATTTAATTTTTCGGAGTATTTCTTTATTAAATCGTGATCGTAAAAAATGTTTTATTAGGGTAGCCCCCTATATGTAAAGTGGGAAGTGATTTTTTTAATTTCAACCCTAACGTGTGGTATATTGTTGGAAAGGTATTTAAAAACGAATAGGGGTTTACTAAAATCATTTTTTGATAATGTCAATAATTTCGGAAATAATCGCTCCAAAAGTAAAAAACAATGTGCCCCCCCCCCCTTTTTTTCATATTTTCTAAACTTATGTTTCAAAAGTTAGCTTTTGAACCATAAGTTTAGAAAATATGAAAAAATCTGAAAAGTATAACTTTATAAGGACTTTCTAGGAAAATTATTTTGAACTTGGATGGAAACAACAGTACCCACTACCGGGAGCAGTTGCAGGAGCGCGGAGCGCTGCTGGAGCGCGAACATAATGGATACCCACCTTTAAACTCATAAGTGGGAACACTTATTGTGATGGACGGGAAACTATGGAACCCTACACGGAGCGTGGCCCGACATGCTCTTGGCCAGGTTTTTTACTTCCTCTTTGATATTTTTTGACGATTTTTAATTGTAGGTGTTATACAGTTTGTTGGAGGTATCGAGATAAGAGCAAACTATTACTACTTATATGAATTATTTAGGAGAAGTCTTGTGGTGAAATTTTGGAGGGACATGATGATGATGATGACGATGAAGTTTCCGTATTATTTGTCTTAAAACACAGTACAGGATGAAAAGGTGGACTTAATGCTAAAAGCGTTCCCTGCCAGTCAACCTTAGATAACAATACGAAGGCAGTTACAGAGAACATAAAAACTATTATAAAAAGTTAACATACATATATAAATAATACCCAAGAGAATGAAATAACGGTAATATATATGTTGCAGCCAACTGACTTAATTAGCCGTCCAATTAACAGCCTATCCTTTCATCAACATTATCAAAGCTATTAATTACAGATTACCGGACATTCCTCATATTTTTTGCAATTTGTCTTGTACGTTGCCATTGTTTGTTATTGTAATTGTTATTTATTTAGTAATAACTGTAAAAAGAAGATAAATAAGTTTAATAAATATAGATCGGGTGGAGTTCAAGGCCCATAAACAATCGTAGATGTTTCCTTATTATTCGTTCGAGGAAAGAACCTTTTGTTCCCTATCACATTAATAATATTACGTATTGACCGGCACGCGTCTTGTTTCGCGATTGTAAGGGCATGTTCCTTTTATAGTTTTATAAAGCATTGATGGTCTTATTCCATATCATCCATCTAATGTATTGAAAAGCCTTGAGTCATTACTATAGGATTTTAAAGGAATTAAATCAAAGTAAACGCATTTTACGTTTTATGTGTATTAATTACCGTGTAGTGGCGGTGTTAGAATACACACTACTTTTGACGTTCCAATGTTAGTCCGGCTACCTTCAGTTTTTGAAAATTAATTTTTGGTCCGACCTACGCAAAACGAGCTTACCAGTATCATGTAGTTTTGCAGTGGTATGCTTGGGTTTGGGTTTAATTTTGTTAATTATAGGATCCGGAGCAGGTGCTGCACCCATCCATCTTCTCTATTGGAATTTGGATGTTTTTTTTTTAATTTCAATCGCCTCGCGTGTTATCCTTGGTAGGAATCGGTGTTCTTTTGCGAAGATTTGTGGTTTATTAAATCTAATGTAATGGTGGGGACGATCTTGAACATGTTCGCAGACTTCAGACTTCCTGGAGCATGGGTGCTTCACGTCAGCTATATGTTCCTTCACACGGGTTTCTATATATATTTTTGATTGACCTATGTTGCATCTTGTAAAGGAATATTATTATTTGATGGGTGGCAAAAATTGACTGATCTTCCTCGGCGGCTTGTAGTATGTTTTAATGGAAGCTTCCTTAAGCTCGTTTTGCGTATATCGCACCAAAATTAATATTCAAAAACTGAAGGTAGCCGGACTAATTATGACATTGGGACGTCAAACATCTCAGTCCCCCCATGACCATGGTTGCTGTAAAGCAGCCGAAATGTCGGGAACTTAAAAATAGGTTAAAACAGTTGACTAAACGCGATAAAATCCGTAAATATAGTTTTATTTAATCTTTATAATTGTTTATATATTTTATTAAGAAATATGCCCTCCATAAGTTAAGAAGTTAATAACAATGAATTAATACTTACGATAAATTGACGATAGTAAAACGATCTTAGCAGCAGGCCTGTTGTTATTATATTTTCATCGAGAAAATGGCCAGAACTCGAGACGCGTTCACATTTAGTAATATTTCATTTCTCAAAGGACAGAAGTATTTTACAACGAATTGGTAAAGTTATTAGTGTTGCCATCATTCATTCGTTCACTTATTACAAGCTTGCCTGCCTCCCTGGTTAATGATCGTAACGCGATAGTTGATTATGAGGACCCGGGTTGGATCGGGTCAAATCGGTTTGGGTTTTTTATGAAGAAAGTCTCAGTCAAGAAGTTGGTGGTGTTTCTTTCACCACTTGTCTCGAAAAGCACGTAAAGCCGTTGATCCTGCGCCTGATCTCTCCTCTCCGGACGTATCGGTTACCATCCCATCGGACTATGAGAGTGAGGGAAAGGAAAGAGAGCACATATGCTTACGCATACACTCGGGCACTATAATTCCGTAGAGATTTGAGACTGGTTGCCGTGACCGAATTTGGTCTGGAGGACATTATCCACCTAGAAACCATGTCACCAGTCACAAGACATATCATCATAGACCTCAGGAGTGACAACAGAGATGCTTTTTAATTGAGAAAAAATTTAGGTGACAATAGAAACGAAGAAAAAAGAAAGAAAGAAAGAAAAATTTATTTGGTACATACATTATAACAAAAAGAATAAATTAAGAAAAACATTTTTTTATATCTTATCAAAAATATTTAAAAAAGGAATAATATAATATGCACAAAAATGGTCTCTACTCAGCTTTAAGTTACGAACTGAAGATATAAATACATCAATTAACGCTGATTTTCAGTGGAGCCAGGAGTGTGAGGCAGATGACAAATAACAGAATAGAAAAAAAAAACAAAACAAAAATATAAAATAAAATAAAAAAAACAAAAGGTGGACTGTGTGTTGGTATGCAACCTTATTCTATAATAAGGGGTTTTCGACAGGTAGGGTACACTATTACCTCTAATTGCTATTTAGAAAAAAGATATAAGTCTTATCCTCCAATTTGTTTATAAGACTTTAGTGTAAACTTGACTTTACCTTTGTTTTTCCGTTTGAGAGGTTTGCAGGCGACGTTACTACGCCTATTTGTCAGCGTGAATAATAGGCGCGATGAGCCCTTTTCCGCCATCTTGTCATATTACTTCGTCCCCTATAAGATTACGAGAAGCTGAATGTCCGATCACATTGGAAATTGTCTACCATTTTTTCATAACTAAAACATACATATTAACAAATATTAGTCAGAAAGAAAGAAGGAAAGAAAGAAAAATGAAATTGTTTAAATATAGATTATAAATAATACTTACTGAAGTCATTCCTACGTTTAATTTGCCACTGGTTCAGAAGAGCCCTCCGTCCCGGAAAGGACTATCAGGAAGCCCAGAAAGACCTCTTTAAAAGTAGAACAGTTTACAATCATATAGTGGATATGTTACACAATTGACTACATAAAACAAATTAGAAATAGCTTGTAGCGTTCACTTCATTCCCAGGGATTATGATCAGCCAAAAATTCCTTAATACTTATTATAATAAAACTTTTTGTAAAATATTTGTTTAATAAAGCTTTTAAATTTGGCGGTAGACAAATTTTGTATATTTTCTGGGATTTGATGTAAAAGCGTATACATCGCCCCAAGTATAAATTACTGACTTAATGGAGTCAGAATTCAACAACTAAATAATAATATTTATTGTCCAGTTCAAATCTGGACACGGGAGTTTTCTAATGTCGAGAGAATTTGCCTCAATTGTCATGCTAGGCCAAGATTGACGATTGTTGTACCCGTAGTACCAGACGAAACTGCTGCCCATTCCCGTTATGGGTATTTTACGTGTGGATGTATACGGGCTATACCTAAACCGCTACCTAGAGGAAGGCGTAACAGTCCTCTTGTATTTCTACAAGGCACGGATAACTTGATTAATTTATAAAATGAAAACACTCATTTTGTTTTTCATTTTAATTTATTCTTATAAAAATGTGATAGCATTTATTGAAACAGAAGTTATTAAACCTAAGTATTGAAATCATTCAAACAAATGACTTTTCACACTTTATATTTATTTTTATACGTGGTAGAATGATGCTGCAGTTATATTAGTAGTATAGTTGTAGCACGAATGGGTCGGCTCGACCGGGGAAGGACCAAGCTCTCACAGAATACCAGCGTAAAATAGTAGCTTAATGCTGCTGCAATTTGTATGGTGAGTGTAGAGAACCAGAGACCTCATATATATATATATATATATATATATATATATATATATATATATATATATATATATATATATATATATATATATATATATATAATTGAAAACTTTAACTTCAATAAAAATTAAAAAAAAATTAAATTTTATATTAACAGAATAAGTGTTGTACCGTGGAGTAGTAGTTTCATGGAGTGTAAACCTAGCTAAGGTGTTATTACAGGATGTGAGGTATTCCATCTCAGTCCACAGATGTAACAAATGCATCTTCAGCGTACCCTCTTGTAATAGGTTCCAGACGTCTATAGATTGCAGTAACCATTTGCTGTGAAGTCGAAGATTTATTGGACAGCAGTGAACTGACGCAGGCAGATAATTATGATATAATAATACGTTTATGCTTCTGTAAAACTCGGCTACTGGGTGCGGTCATTGGCTAACACGATTTTATTGCTACGCAGTGTACCTTCTTTAAGTAAAATTCGCAAAATAGAAAAGAAAAGTAGAAGAAAACGTCCTATTGGAAAAATAGACAAGAAAAATATAAAAATACATCATAATATTATTCTCCATTTAAACGTCAACCGCAATTCCGAATAGAAGTCGTCCGAGCGGAATCATTTGATAGATACAGGTATCAATTTCGAGAAAAAGGGTCGAGGTACAGTTGAGGAAAAAAATGTAGCGCAACATTTACGTCATCTTTATTAAGGGATAATCAGTGAAGTATTATCGGGGACAAACGTGACTGTGCAAAGCAATGAAGGCTCAATGGATAAACAAGGTTGCTATAAAATTATCATTTGTATATGGGATGAATGTAAGCATTAAGTATGCATTATTACTGAAAGCAATCAGCGGGATAACATATCGACTTATCTGTTAAGCCACGCTCAAACAGAATACCGGCGTGGAATAGCAATAACTGTTTCATATCGCGAGTAGAACCGAAGACATTTTTACTCTCTGAGGTGCGTTTTCATTTGATTCTGAATCGAGGATAGATGTAGTGGTCTATGGACTGGGCTACATTATCCAATTATCGTCAGGTAGACTGAGTGCTAGTTCGTTACCCTATTAAAAACTTGTTGGTTTTATTTATAGAGATTATAGTATTTCTAGCTATATGAAGGCTTTGTTAAGTTGTACGTGTTTGTACGATACGTACTAAAAATTACTTATTTATAGAGATTATAGTATTTCTAGCTATATGAAGGCTTTGTTAAGTTGTACGTGTTTGTACGATACGTACTAAAAACTACTTATTTATAGAGATTATAGTATTTCTAGCTATATGAAGGCTTTGTTAAGTTGTACGTGTTTGTACGATACATACTAAAAACTACTTATTTATAGAGATTATAGTATTTCTAGCTATATGAAGGCTTTGTTAAGTTGTACGTGTTTGTACGATACATACTAAAAACTACTTATTTATAGAGATTATAGTATTTCTAGCTATATGAAGGCTTTGTTAAGTTGTACGTGTTTGTACGATACATACTAAAAACTACTTATTTATAGAGATTATAGTATTTCTAGCTATATGAAGGCCTTGTTAAGTTGTACGTGTTTGTACGATACATACTAAAAACTACTTATTTATAGAGATTATTGTATTTCTAGCTATATGAAGGCTTTGTTAAAATATTGTAAGTACCCGCGATAAACCTTAACGGTTTACGAACATTAATGTCGAGTCAAATGTCGAGCTCGTCGATTTAAATTAAACAAATAATCATCATCGTGATGGCATCACCACCATTGCGAAATTATCAGCTCTTTGCTTACCAAGCCGTCAACCCAGCATAAGTCGTAAAACCTTTCAAGTAATGTACGCTAAATGACGCATTTTGGAAATACCTACGTCTGGCAATGGTCTTTGATGATATGAAAATTTATCACGAACATCATCACAGTTCTTCACAGGTTCGACCCCTAACTATAGATCTCACCAAATGCTACGAAATACGGCCCCGAACTACCAGCATCCATCGACATCCTATATGTCTTAAATGTCATTATGAAGTCGTCACTTTGTCTTGAGGGTCCATCATCGTTACTGATTCTATTATACCACCACCACCAGTTAAGGACCTATATGTCATCACTGGCAACACGCACTCTTTGAATACTCTTGTTAAAAGGTTTTTAGGAATAAGTTAGGAGAAGATGTGACACAATCTTCCGAACAAATTGCACTTGGAGGAGCCATGCTGCAGCTTTATAATTGAAAAATTTGTGCTAGAGCTAGAGTGGGAAGGACCACGGTCTCAAACAACAGCAGCTTAATGATGCTTTAAGCTGCTGTGTTTCGTTAGACGAGTGTCGAGAGTCGGGGACCCTTGTTGTTCGTGAAAATGGACATTCCATTTTACATCTCAAGGGTAAAAATACACATGACAAAACATAGATGTGTTGTTAACCCTGACGACGAAGATGGAATGCCATACGAAATACAGCACCTGCTATTTTACGCTGACAATCTGTGAGAGCGTGATCCTGCCTCGGTCAAGCCGACCCATTCGTGCTACAGCCATAAGACAGATGCAACGTGGCTCTGCCACGTAACGTTCTTTCATCGAAGTTGGATCTACCTGGTCGGACAATTTTATTAGTACGCTTTTATTAATTGGCCTTCGTGAATCTCTTTAAGTTAAATTAAGTAATTGATTTTAAACAAACTTTCCGATGAGCTAAAAATCAGATGACAATGTAAGAATATGAAAAAAAAACGAATTGTATACTTTTTAGTTCGTTTTAAAAACGTGGTAATTAATTTTTTATAGATAAACTTGTTTCCTACATATACATACTCGTCAATTTCGATCGTCCTGTTACCAACAACTACCGCTATAGTTTTGACATAGGCCTTACATGATCTTTAATGTGAATTAAACATTAACTAAATTCCATTAAAGTTTAATAAATATTGTTTCGCTCAGTGTACATGAACGAATATAGCTCCCAGTATCAAAGAATCGCCGGACCCTTGCTTTTTCCATTCAGGAAACTTCATATTTATTTGCGGATAGCGAAAAATAAATGACCCAGTTACGGATCCTTATCGAGTATAGGTATTCGTATATCTATATAAAAATGAGCCGTAAAATTTATAGTTGTTCTATTTTTAACATAACGGTTACCGTTACCGCCTATAAAAGTCCACTGCTGATCATAGGCCCACTCCATAGATTGCCTCATACGCTGCTGCCTATATTTATTTATTTATTTATGCTTTCATGCACAAAAAAGTACATATTATGGCGGACTTAATGTCAGAGGGCATTCTTACCTAGTCAACCATTAGGCAAAACAGAGATAGACATTATGGAGGCGGTGCAGCAATAAGCAAATATATATATATATATATATATATATATATATATATATATATATATATATATATATATATATATATATATATATATATATATATATATATATATATATATATATATACAATAGGTTCTTATAAATATTACCTATGTCAGAACAAATATGAAATATATACGAAAAAAAAAGAGCTGAGTTAATTCAAACTTGCAACAATTTAATCATATACTTACGGACTTGACTTTTAAAGACGAATTTGTTAGGAGCTTTTTTAATCTCAAGAGGGATGTCGTTTCAGAGTCTGATGGCCATGAGGGCGAAAGAGTGAGATAAATAACCAGTACGGTGTAAAGGAGTGAGCAACTTAAGATTGGCCTAGATCCTGATTTGTTCCTCTCTGTCGCCTCTTGCGACACCCACCAGATGAAATGCGGTAGTGGATATTCTTACACCGCCACGGCAGGGTAAACAAACAAAAACCTACCTTATTTTTGTAATTACTTTCAACTTTCGAATACTTCCTCATCAGCTCTTAAAAGTCTATTTCTAAGCATATCCCGTTATAAAATGGATTTGCCTTCATCAGCACGCTTGGCAGGTGAATTCGTAATGACTATACTAGAGGACTCGTATCGTTGACGCTGCTGGCAATGGTCTGAGTTATTCTATCAGGTATAAACGAAATGGTAATCGTGGCTTGTATAATAAATGGTACTCAGGGCTTTCGATAATGACGCCATTTATCGAAAGCCCTGAGCTCTTTTTAGTATTCCCCACGGTTATAACTTACGTTACCCATGGGATGAAAATGGTTAAGGGAATCTTCTTACGTCGCCTTCACTGCGATTTCGAATATTATCGTTAGTGATTAACCGAGCAATATTACTCGTAAAATTGTTTTATTCTGTGCTACAGGAGGATTATTATCACAATGTAATAAAAACAGATACCTCACTTTACGAAACTTCCCTGTATCCAATGTAACCTGTATGATAAGGTCATGATAGAGTAAGCTGAGTAATTGGGAAACATTTTAGAATATAACTCTACAGAAATAAACGACCTCGACTGCGACCTGTTTAGAGTAATAGATAGCACCTTGAACGCCATGATAATTAAAGACACGTCTTTAAATCACTTTTGAAAGAAAATCTCCACGCTATGGCGATTTATCTGAATCCTTAAGTAATGAAAACTGATGCAATGTTGACTGTAATTGTATCATGATCAATAAGCAGTTGCTGTGGCAATGGGCCCGCCATATCACTCGAAGAACCGACAACCAATGAGGTAGATAGGTTCTCGAATGGCAGCCTCGTACCGGTAGCAAAGTGTATGGCGGCCCCCCACGAGATGGAGTGATTATCTGGTAAGACATGCGGGAGGTCAATGGATGCAAGTGGCTCAGTACAGTGCTTTGTGAAATTCCTTGGTGGAGGCCCGTGTCCAGCAGTGAACTTGCGAAGGACTGTAATGATGATGATGATGATGATGATAATGATGATGAATTACTATATTACTCATATAACTAACTAAAACTAAAAACTTAAAGTATCATACAGTCCCATTCCAACGGTATAGTGTCAAGAACGCTGGCTGCGTTTCCTCGCTGAATTGCTACACTTACAATTTGAGCAAGAAAAGAACCAGGCCTCTTATCACCAGCAGCGAAGATCAGTCGCAGATACAGTTCTTTTGAGAACTTCACCACATGTGGCCTCCACGGACCGATAGTCTCGACAGCAAATGACATAAATATATAGTCATCTTTTAGAGACTCATATTTGCGCTACTTACTTAGTTCAGTTGCCTCTAACGCCGCCCCGGCTCTAAACGAGGTAGCCATGAAATATTTTACTTCATGCGTATTATTTTAATGGAAATAATATACCAAACTGGCATGCTGTCCACTTAATTGTCGCTAAAAATCAAGATTCATATACGTCGTCAACCCTGAGGACTAAGATAAAACCAGAACCAGAGTTACCAGAAGAATGGGTATATCAGTGATCGTACTAAATACAGCAGCATTATAATTTACGTACGTACTCTGTAAGAGCATGGTCTTTACTAGGCCGATTCGATCCATTCGTGCTGAATGCATAACGCAGTAGCATCAAGACTGGGTAAATTCCACTGATGTAAACAAAGGGATTACATAATTAAAAACTGGAATGTATGCATTATGAACACTAACCCTTACGAAATAAGATACATATAGAATGGTATACCTAGAATACAATATTTTTATACAGTATCGTTTACAAATAATTCTTATTGAAAGTCATTTTTTTATGACAACTAGTTTGTATAAGACTGTTGTCTTGGGAAAAATTACCAACGGTACATTTTTATCCTTCCCATTAAACAATATAAAATATGTTGTATAATTATTTACCAGACTCATTTAATATGACTTCACGTACACTTTACACATGCTAGAGACATGCTGCACCTATATTATGGTTTTATCACGAATGGGTCGGCTCGACCGGGGACGGACCGCGCTCCCACAGAATACCAGCGTAAACAGCAGCTTAATGCTGCTGTTTCTTATGGTGAGTGTAGAGAACGTGAGACCCTTTTTACTGAATACGAGGTATTCCATCTTAGTCCTCAGGGTGACAACGCATACATATTGATTCTTAATCGAGGGTAAAGTGGCCGATAGATATAGAAATAGAAACTTTTTTATTCAATGTAGATTATAAAAATACTTATTGAAAGTCACTTTTTTAATTTACCACTGGTTCGTAAAAAAAACCTCTATCCTGGGAAGAACCAGCAAGAAACCCAGCGGGACTATTTTTTTAATAATAGCTTACAATCATGTTTACAATCAACAACACAAGACAAATTAGAAATAGCTTGGTAGCGATCACCCTTCCCAGGGGTTATTATCATCGATAAATTCCTTAATATTATAATAACCCTTTTTATACAAACTTAGTTTAATAACATTTTTTAAATTTGTGTATGACAAATTTTGTATATTTTCTGGGATTTTGTTGTAAAAGCGTATACATCGCCCCAAGAATGAATTACTGACTCGGTGGAGTCGAGTAACTGGTACTACCAGCTTGTGTCTGCTCCTAGTATTTACAGAATGAATATCACTTATTTTCGCAAAACTACTTTTATTTTTGTGTACGTACATTACATTTTCATAAATGTATTGAGAGGCCAGAGTTAATATATTAATTTCCTTAAATTTTTTTCTCAGTGACTCTTTTGGTTTTAAATTATATATTGCTCTAATGGCCCTCTTCTATAAAATAAATATAATTTCAGTGTCAGTCGCGTGTCCCCATAGCAAAATACCATACGACATAATGCTATGGAAATAACTAAAGTAAACTATTCTAGTTGTTTCAACACTGGTAAGAGTTCTAATCTTTTTTACAGCATATGCTGCAGAACTAAGTCCGCTAGCTAGTTTTGATATATGGGGGAGCCATTGAAGCTTTGCGTCCAGTGTGATTCCAAGAAAAATGGTGGTATCAACAAGACTCAGTTCCTCCCCATTTAAAATTACATTAGTATTGACATGTTTAACATTAGGAGTTACGAATTTCATACATTTAGTTTTAGTTCTATTCAAATGCAAATTATTAACATTAAACCAATTGAATAACTTAGCCATAGCATCTATCTATCGGCTAATGTATTCTCTCACCATGAGGTGGACTGTGTGTTCGTTTGTCACCCTTATTCTATAAAAATATACCATCAGGTTAGACACTCGTCAAACACTGTCTCATAAAAGTAATAAAAACTATGATGACGTGCTCAATAAATTTTTCCTTTTCATTTCTCTCTGTACTTTCCTGCCTCCCAAGTGAGCAAAATTGAGACACAGTATCCACGGCACCATTTTATTTATTAGATGTCAAAATTTTATAACAATATAAAAAGCTTCTGGTACAGTTTATATATGTATAGTATATAATACAGGTTAAAGATATAAGGATTATTGAATTTAGTTCAAACGAAATTTAATTCTGAAATCTAATAATCCTAATATTCTATCGACCTTCACACCTTTTATTTTTCCTCGAATCCTGTCACGTTCCTCTACAGTGTTCCAGAAAATCATGTCCGGGTGAGTTTTTCTGGATATTCAGCAATTGGATTGGCGACGAGGCGAGGCGCCGAGTCAATGAAAATCATAGGTGATGCCGGAGGGGCTAGTTGACTGAGGAAAATGTTATCGCTGGATGCGTACGCGAATAAGAATTATTACGGAGGATTTAGTCCTGTTGCCAAATAAATAAGATGATGCTGAATGAGAATATAACCTTAAATTAAACATCAAAGTCCAAGTCAATATATTATATGTTCCAAAATTGGCCTTTACAAAAGCATTTTATATGTATAAATGTAATAACAGGCTGTGAGACAAGCAACTAAAAAGCGTATAACCGTATCTCAAATTTAAGTTTATTTTGCAAAAAAATCCAAATTTTCTATGTATGTTTACTATCATATTATAAATCATCTCCATCCGTCTAATCTTAAGTAAAGCAGTACAGCTCATACACGTCACATTGGCACAGGCCTCCTGTCATGTCTGAGAGGGTATTAGAAACAGGGAGTGTCCGCCGCGCTGCCCCAGTGCGTGTTGGCGGACTTCACATGTCTCAGATTTTTTTTCGCAGACATATAGGTACTCCCTCACGATGTTTTCATTTACCGCCAAGCACGTGTAAAATTAGTATTTAAAATTGCAACAAACAATACAAATAGTGTAAAATTAGTATTTAAAATTGCAACAAATAATAATATTATGGTAATAAATTAAATTCTATTTAATTTTAATTAAAATTATCTTTTTTATAGGATAAGGGTGACAAAAGAGCATACAGTCCACTTGATGGTAAGTGGTTGCTGCGACCCAAAGAAATTTACATCAATTCTCGATTACGGATTAAAATGCAGATTCGTTGTCACTCGTGAATACTAAAATGAAATGCCTCTTTTCCAGTAAAATGACTCTCCGGTTCTCTACACTCACCATACGAAACACAGCAGCGTTAAGCTACTATTTTACGCTGGTATTCTGTAAAAACGTGGTCCGTGCTTCAACTATACTACTAATATAGCTGTAGCATAGCTCTACCACGTGTGAAACGAATGATGAATACCACGTATAAAACGAATGATGTTAAATATAACCATAATATTAAATAATTAAGTATCTTTCGTTATTTAAAATTAATAAAGACCTATTTACACATTGTCCTTAAATTTGGAATGAAACAAATATTGATGAGCCACATCCGCAGGTTTCGATTCCATGTCACCGAGTGTAACAAGGTTTACAGATGGCGACCAGGTACCCCGAACTGTTATAGGTTTGTCATAGACTTACAATCAATTAGACCTGATTTTTCGTATATAATATCGGCATTATCATCACAGCCCATCACACTTTCAATACTGAATACATCGTACAACGAACGCCACAAAGCACATAATACCGTATAAAATATTGTAATGGGTCCGATTTTGCAAATTGGAAATTTTAACCACGTTTAAAGTCTTTAGAATCGAATAGTATGGTTTATAAGAGGAGGTCCGTGTCAATTTTCGCCTCGTGTATCTCGAGAACAAAGAGTGATATTGACATGGAACCAGTTTCACTTAACGCATAATAATGTAACTTAGACCTCATTAAATTTTGAGCAAAATCGATCAAGTCGTTTTTTGTGCCGAATGAAAAATTGTACAAAATATTAAAACATATGATATTTTTTTATTATTTCCACTTGAAAGTTAGTCGTGTGGACCTTTCGGGTCGCACCTAGACTGTTTTTTCTTTCGTATTTTCAGTTTCGTTTTTTCATTTTCATTAGCAGCAAAATTCTGCCATATTTTGTGTGGTGGGTGCTGAGAACTGCGGACGATTTTTACTGGTAACGAGCCGTTTCACCTAGTAGGAGTGACCACGCATCTGCATTTGGATTCTCCCTCGAGAATACATGTGGGCGGTTATGGACCACAGCATATTACCATTATGTAAAATGTATGTAATATTTTATATGTGGTATAGTGTACGTGGTAGCCAGCTATATTATGATTGTAGCAGGAATAGGTCGGTTCAGTCGGGGAAGGACCACGCTCTCACAAAATACCAGCGTAAAATAGCAGCTTTATGCTGCTGTGTATCATATTGTTACGTAGATACCCGGCGTTCCTTTTTACTGGAAATGATGTATTACATCTTAGTTTTCAGTGGTGACAACGCATCCGCATTTCGATTTGTAATTGAGAATAGATGTAGATGTCTATGGGCCGCAGCAACCACTTACCATCAGGTGGACTGTGTGCTCGTTTGTCACCCTATCTTATAAAAAAAGGTTTGAAAACATTGTTAAAACCACAAGAAAACCTATTTTGTTTCAGAAAAATTCCCGCTCTATTTCTTTATATCTCTACATTGCCCCCAGTAAAATCTTTCGCTAGATGTACGTAGAAAATATACTAGTCTTAACAAAATACGAAGCGGGGGTGAATCTGGTGAATTCGTTTACAGATCGCAATAATATTCGTACGTTTCTACTTTTTACTACACAGTTTTATAATATTTGTGAGATTTAGGGATTTTGAATTATATATTAAAATAATGAAATTAAATTAAATATATTTATTTATTTACTACAATAAAACGTAACGATGTTAAAAAATTTATACGCTAAGATTCGCGTAATAAAATAAAATGATGTTTCTTACCTAGTTTGAAGAGCATCCCACGCCCTCCCTGATTTGCGTGCATTATCCCTGTCACCTAATCCAAGCACTTATTATATATTTATACAAGCACAACACACCAGGAAATACACACCACCGTCCAAAATAGGACACTGGGCATCCTCAGCTGAAGTTGGCTCTGAGTTGGCTGACCGCTAAGTCTCGAAGTAGGTAAAACAAATTATTTTATTTTATTACACAGATCTTAGTTTATGAAGTTTTTAACGTTGTGAATATAATGGACTTCCGCAAAGTAACGCCTGATTATATTATTTATATCTATTTCTTCAACGCAATAAATTAAAATTTGCTTGTCAAATAAAATTATTACAAATCTACTACCGTTTAGACATGAGGGTTGTCTGACCGAAGAAAAACCAACGAAACAATCTCCTTAGGTATACTCCTTTAAAGTTAAAATTACACACGCATGATACACGACATATACCCCCCCCCCATCTTATACTTAGACCCCATATCTTACCGTGGGTGTCGTAAGAGGCGACAGAGGGAGACAGGCAGGAGATGGGCAGCAGCATCTTCTTGATAACAACAGTGATATAATTAAAATAAACTGCGGTTGCCAACCCGCTCGCCAAGCATGGCAACTATGGCAAATATCCCCCCATGAATAACGACGCAAACAAACGGCCCCCAGTCCTCGGCGGCTCCGCTATTCTTGGCTACGGTGGCGACCATGGTAACGGCGGGGCAGGGGGTGCTAAGAATCTCCGGTGGAGTTTCGGTCGCCACCTAAGGCGACTCGACCTGGCAACGTATAACGCACGCACCCTGAGGACTGACGAGAAGATACTGGAGCTGGAAGAAGAGGTAGACTAGTTGCGCTGGCATATTATTTGATTATCCGAGGTCCGAAGAGAGAAGGAGGACACGGTAATCCTCGCGTTCGGCAAATTGTTCTATCACCGGGAGGGCTACCATCTGTCCCAAGGAGGTATCGGATTTATCGTCCACAAGTCTCTCGTCAATAGCGTTGTAAAGATTGAGAGTGTGTCAACGAGGGTCGCGTACCTGACACTCAGAATCATCAAACGGTATTCGCTGAAGGTCATACAGGTTTACGCACCAACCTCGGCAGATTCCGATGAGGAGGTGGAGGAAATGTATGAGGATATTTCCAGAGCCATGCATTCCTCCAAAACCCACTACACGGTGTTGATGGGAGACTTCAACGCAAAACTAGGCACAAGAGAAAACGGTGAGCTGAAGTTAGGGAAATTTGGAGTAGGACAACGGAAACGTAGGGCCAGCAGCTGGCCGACTTTATGGAGAAAGAGGGACTCTTTATGATGAACTCTTTCTTCCAGAAGCGGCGCCACACGAAGTGGACCTGGTCGAGCCCCGACGGTTCGACAAAAAATGAGATTGACTTCATTATGACGACCAGACGCCAACCGTTCAATGATGTCTCAGTGATCGCAAGGGTGAAAACTACCAGCGATCACCGAATGGTTAGAGGCACACTGAACTTAAACGTTAAGTTGGAGTGGTCTCGTCTAATGAAGTCAACGCTCCGTCCTCCTCGTGCTTTAATCCAGAATCCCGAAACTTTTCAGCTCGAGCTACGTAACCGCTTTCAGTGTCTAGAAGATTGCAATGCAGTGGACGATATGAATGACAAGCTCGTGGAAACTGTCCATGCGGTTAGAGCTAAGTTCTGCAAGACCCGCCGCAGAAGAACACAAAAACTCTCCGATCACACTCTTAATCTCATGGCTGTTAGACGGGAGATGAGGCTGCAATCGTCAACAGATTTGACAGCATACAGGTAACTGAACAGACAGATCTCCAAATGCATGCGGCGACACTTACGCAACTTTAATTCTGCCCGTATTAAAGAAGCGATAAAACTGCCCGTATTAAAGAAGCGATCGAGCGGAACCAGGGCTCCAAAGTCTTTGCCAGAGATCTGTCTGCCAGAAAGAGCCAACTGTCAAAGCTGAAGACTGAATGTGGCAGCATTGTTTCCGGGACACCTGAGATTCTGAGTGAGATTGAGAGGTTCTATGGGCAGCTGTACACATCATCGTTGGAGCCACACGCAAGTGTGAGTAACGATCCAAGAGCGGGTCTTATCCGACACCATTCCGATGATATCCCGGACGTCAGTCTGAGCGAGATTAGAATGGCTCTCCATCACCTTAAAATGGCAGGGCCCCAGACGAGGATGGAATTACAGCGGAGCTTCTGAAATCGGGTGGAACAACGGTACTTGAAGTCCTTCAGAAGCTCTTCAATTCCGTCCTCCATGGTGGCACGACTCCGGAGGCGTGGAGCAGAAGCGCGGTGGTCTTGTTTTTAAGAAAGGCGATAACGCTCTCTTGAAGAACTACAGACCGATTTCCCTTCTGAGCCGCGTCTACGTGCTGTTTTTGAGAGTCATTACGAATCGTCTCGCACGCAGACTCGAAGACTTCCAGCCTCCCGAAAGAGCCGGTTTCCGAAAAGGCTTCAGTAACATAGACCACATACATAAACTGCGGCAGATTGTACAGAAGACCGAAGAGTACAATCTGCCACTTTGCCTGGCGTATGTGGACTATGAGAAAGCCTTTGATTCCGTCGAAATTTGGGCGGTACTACAGTCCCTTCAGCGGTGCTAAGTTGACTGTCGGTATATCGAAGTGCTGAAGTGTTTGTACAGTAGGACTACGATGGCTATCCGAGTACAGAACCAGAGTTCGAAACCTATCCAACTGCAGAGACGTGTAAGACAGGGTGACGTTATATCCCCGAAACTCTTCACCACTGCATTGGAAGACGTTTTCAAGCTACTGGACTGGAAAGGATACGGTATTAACGTCAATGGCGAGTACATCACTCATCTTCGATTTGCCGACGATATAGTCCTTATGGCAGAATTGCTGCAGGACCTCAGCACTATGCTCAATGACCTCAATGGTATCTCCCAACGGCCTATCCGTTGAAGTCCTATCTTACGATGAACATGGACAAAACAAAGATCATGTTTAATGTCCATGTCACACCTATGCCGGTAGTTGTTGGGAGCACTATGCTTGAAGTTGTTGACAAGTACGTTAACCTGGGACAAATAGTCCGACTAGGTAAGTCTAAATTCGACCGAGAGGTCAATCGACGGATTCAACTCGGCTGGGCAGCGTTCGGGAAATTACGACACATCTTCTCGTCAGGTATACCTCAATCTCTGAAAACTATAGTGTACAACTAACGCGTGTTGTCAGTGATGACTTACGGATCTGAGACGTTGTCCTTCACTGCTGGCCGTATGAGGACGCTTAAGGTCGCTCAGCGAGCTATGCAGAGTGCTATGCTCGGAGTTTCTTTGCGTGATAGACTCAGAAATGAGGATATCCGCAGTAAAACAAGAGTGACCGACATAGCCCAACGGATTAGTAAGCTGAAGTGGCAATGGGCCGGCCATATAGCTCGAAGAACCGAAAACCGATGGAGAGGAAAGGTTCTCGAGTGGCAGTCTCGTACCTGTAGGCGTAGTGTAGGGCGAACCCCCCACTAGATGGATTGACGACCTGGTAATACATGCAGGAAGTCGATGGATGCAGGTGGCTTAGGACCGTGCTTTGTGGCATTACTTGGGGGAGGCCTATGTTGACACTGCTGACAGTGGACTTGTGAAGGGCTGTAATGATGATGATGATACATGACACATGACACACACACACACACACACACACACACACACACACACACACACACACACACACACACACACACACACACGCACGCACGCACACACACACACACGCACGCACACACGCACGAATAAGTGCAATTTGGCCTAACAATAGAATTAGTACTATATTCTTTTTGATAGTCTGAAGCTTGTAGCACAGTTTCGACCAACTCTGGCTTTATTTTTTTATTTTTTTAACTTACATATTTCTTTATAATAGTAATATACATTATAATACTTAGACAATAGGTGGGGAAGTCTAAGGCCCGTAGCACAGTTTTTACTAACCCAGACTTTAGAGCTCAAAAATAATTGTAACTATAATGTAATGTATGTTAATAAATTGTACAGAAGTAACTGAAACATGTTCTATGATGTACCTAAAAGAAAACCTTAGATTTTGAAGCCCATCATTGCATAGCGAACCCGAGCACACACAAACAGAATCTGTCCACAAATATGACGCACGTGGCAGCTATTGAATTAATCAACCTTAATATTTAAGAGAAGTAGTACATCCAACACGCGCCGAATATAGGCGTATAATTTTAGTTTTTTTTAATCAAATCTGAAGTTAGAGTAGAGATGATGGTAAGTTTTACTGCATTTCAAGAACACCTGCAGCCAACTTTATACAGAGAAGGCTATAGATGCGTTGTAAGTCCTGAGGACTAAGCTCTTCAGACCGGAACAGACCAATGAAAGCTGCTATTATTTGGCGGTAAAAACAAAAGAGTAGTACTTAGTACCTACCCAAACACACTCTTACACAGAAAAAGAGTTTTTCAGTCTGATAAAAGATTCAAAGAAAATGTACAATATTTACGTGGTAGAACTACGCTGCAGCTATATCGTGGTTGTAACACGAATGGGTCGGCTTGAGCGGGCACGACCACGCTCTCACAGAATACCAGCGTAAAATAGCAGCTTAATGCTTCTGTGTTTCGTATAGTGAGTGTAGAGAACGGAAAACACTTCATTCCATCTCAGTAGTCGCGAACAACGCATCCGCATTTTGATTCGTAATCTAGGATAGATGTAGATGTCTATGGGCCACAGCAACCACTTACCATCAGGTGGACTGTGTGCTCGTTTTGTTACCCTTATCCTATAAAAAATAAATTCCATCTTAGTTGTCAGAAGTGACAATGCATCTGTATTTCGACTCTTAATCGAGGATTAATGTAGATGACCCATAGAGTCGCAGTATTCACTTGCCATCGGGTGGACTGTGTACTAATTTGTCAACCCCATTTTATAAAATAAACAATGCTAGGCTTTTTCTAAGCTAGTGCGTATAAATCATCACCATTTACCGCTAAGTGGGATCGTAGTCACGCCAGCTAGATAATAGTTTACAAAAAATTATAGATTGAATTACGATTAACTGCAATTAATGAACGGCTCTATAGCGTAGTAGCGTGGGGCTTGGCCACAGTGCTGCGGGACATAAGTTGGAATCCCGCATTAAATATATGGTTTAAAAATATTTTTTCAATGTATGGATGCTTAACCATTGATTATTCATGATAAAGGTTGTATTTTATTTTTTAAGAAATAAAAGATTGCAGATATTTTTGCAATTAAGCTGAGTATTAAATACAATAATTTCAGTTACCATACTAAAAATGGTTTGAATAAATCATAATTGTCTAACATAATGCAGCAACAGCCATACCGTTATTTCTCATTCACTGAATATACTTATACTAAAAAATCCAAGAGACACGCACAGTGTGAGTGAAATTTTAAGGATTTTAAATATGAAATATCGTACTTAAATAACTTTTTAATTCAAGTAGTAATTTAATCATTCTTCCACAGACTAAAGATTTTTTTCATGGATAGCAAGGAAAAAGTAATAAACAATACTTGTCATTGTTGGTCCTTCCAGCCAGATAGCATAATATAGCAAAACAAATCAATATATTTGCAATTTCGTTCGATCTCTCTGCTCATATTGGATAAGTTATATTAGGAATTTTTTATTAGATAACTACCTAATGGCGACTCCCTAGTAACAGTTAAACAAAAACAAAGAACCGTAGCGTGATCACCCGACGTTATCGTAAACCCTCTTTCAGAAGAATAAAGTTGCGTACATTAAAACCGTATATTAACGAGTAAACGATAAGGATGAAATAACTTCCGGTAACTTGGAAGTTATTCCCAACATTTAAATCTCTTAATAGTGAACTAAAATAATTTTGTTTCTACACGAAATTTAAATGAGGTATAATATTCGATATCGAATGAAAAGCTTTATTTTAAAAATATCTGGTCATACTTTC
Organism: Parnassius smintheus behrii; assembly: GCA_036936625.1. Lineage (NCBI taxonomy): Eukaryota > Metazoa > Arthropoda > Insecta > Lepidoptera > Papilionidae > Parnassius > Parnassius smintheus. The sequence goes on along the minus strand of JAUPFT010000020.1, from coordinate 2,204,253 downwards.
TGGTTTGCGATACGAAAGGTTAACTGGATAGCATCATCTTTTGGTCATTGCCAGCATGGGGTTTTTGGTGACAATGTAATTTGATTATGCTGAGCAGAAGGGCTTACTTAGCTCCACTGTTAAGGGACTTTCGGGAAAATACTATTAATAAACTACGATTTGTAATAAGAAGGTAGATATGTATTTACTATAAAGTAATAAACAACGTAACTACATAAGCTACAAATAAATATTTTATTATCTATTTCCTTCACATTGTAATTCCTGTCAGAAGAATCTCATTATAAAACTTTAGCACTCAGGCATGAATATTTGACGCGTAGAATTCATGATTCCCGTTAGCGGAAGTAAACAAAATTTCATCTTATTACATTTCATAAAGCCATCGTAGCCCTACTGTACAAACACTTCAGCACTTCGATATACCGACAGTCAACTTGGCACCGCTGAAGGGACTGTAGCACCGCCCAAATTTCGACGGAATCAAAGGCTTTCTCATAGTCCACATACGCCAGGCAAAGTGGCAGATTGTACTCTTCAGTCTTCTGTACAATCTGCCGCAGGGTATGTATGTGGTCTATGGTACTGAAGCCTTTTCGGAAACCGGCTTGTTCGGGAGGCTGGAAGTCGTCAAGTCTGCGTGCGAGACGATTCGTAATGACTCTCGAAAACAGCACGTAGACGCGGCTCAGAAGGGAAATCGGTCTGTAGTTCTTTAAGAGAGCGTTGTCGCCTTTCTTAAAGAACAAGACCACCGCACTTCTGCTCCACGCCTCTGGAGTAGTGCCACCATGGAGGACGGAATTGAAGAGCTTCTGAAGGACTACAAGTACCGGTGTTCCACCCGCTTTCAGAAGCTCCGCTGTAATTCCATCCTCGCCTGGGGCCCTGCCGTTTTTAAGGTGCTGGAGAGCCATTCTAATCTCGCTTAGACTGACGTCCGGGATATCATCGGAATAGTGTCGGATAAGACTTGCTCTTGGATCGTTACTCACACTTGCGTGTGGCTCCAACGATGATGTGTACAGCTGCCCATAGAACCTCTCAATCTCACTCAAAATCTCAGGTGTCCCGGAAACGATGTTGCCACACTCAGTCTTCAGCTTTGACAGTTGGCTCTTTCTGGCAGACAGATCTCTGGCAAAGACTTTGGAGCCCTGGTTCCGCTCGATCGCTTCTTTAATACGAGAAGTATTAAAGTTGCGTAAGTCTCGCCGCATGCATTTGGAGATCTGTCTGTTCAGTTGCCTGTATGCTGTCAAATCTGTTGACGATTGCAGCCTCATCTCCCGTCTAACAGCCATGAGATTAAGAGTGTGATCGGAGAGTTTTTGTGTTCTTCTGCGGCGGGTCTTGCAGAACTTAGCTCCGACCGCATGGACAGTTTCCACGAGCTTGTCGTTCATATCGTCCACTGCATTGCAATCTTCTAGGCACTGGAAGCGGTTACGTAACTCGAGCTGAAAGGTTTCGGGATTCTGGATTAGAGCACGAGGGGGACGGAGCGTTGACTTCATTAGACGAGACCTCTCCAACTTAACGTTTAGGTTCAGTGTGCCTCTAACCATTCGGTGATCGCTGCCAGTTTTCACCCTTGCGATCACTGAGACATCACTGAACAGTTGGCGTCTGGTCGTCATAATGAAGTCAATCTCATTTTTTGTCGAACCGTCGGGGCTCGACCAGGTCCACTTCCTGTGGGGCCGCTTCTGGAAGAAAGAGTTCATCATAAAGAGTCCCTCTTTCTCCATAAAGTCGGCCAGCTGCTGGCCCCTTCGGTTCCGTTGCCCTACTCCAAATTTCCCTACCTTCAGCTCACCGCTTTCTCTTGTGCCTAGTTTTGCGTTGAAGTCTCCCATCAACACCGTGTAGTGAGTTTTGGAGGAATGTATGGCTCTGGAAATATCCTCATACATTTCCTCCACCTCCTCATCGGGGTGTGCCGAGGTTGGTGCGTAAACCTGAATGACCTTCAGCGAATACCGTTTGGTGATTCTGAGTATCAGGTACGCGACCCTCGTCGACACACTCCCAATCTTTACAACGTTGTTGACGAGAGACTTGTGGACGATAAATCCGACACCTCCTTGGGACAGATGGTCGCCCTCCCGGTGATAGAACAAGTTGCCGGACTCGAGGATTGCCGTGTCCTCCCCCTCTCTTCGGACCTCGGATAATCCAATAATATGCCAGCGCAACTTGTCTACCTCTTCTTCCAGCTCCAGTATCTTCTCGTCAGTCCTCAGGGTGCGTGCGTTATATGTTGCCAGGTCGAGTCGTCGTAGGTGGCAACCGAACCTCCACCGGAGATTCTTAGCACCCCCTGTCCCGCCGTTACCATGGTCGCCACCGTAGCCAGGAATAGCGGGGCCGCCGGGGACTGGGGGCCGTCTTTTTGTGTATTTGTTCATTGGGGGGTATTTGCCGTAGTTGCCACGCTTGGCGAGCGGGTTGGCAACCGCAGTAGGGCTACGATGGCTATCCGAGTACAGAACCAGAGCTCGAAACCTATCCAACTGCAGAGAGGTGTAAGACAGGGTGACGTTATATCCCCGAAACTCTTCACCGCTGCATTGGAAGACGTTTTCAAGCTACTGGACTGGAAAGGATACGGTATTGACATCAATGGCGAGTACATCACTCACCTTCGATTTGCCGACGATATAGTCCTTATGGCAGAATCGCTGGAGGACTTAAGCACTATGCTCAATGACCTCAATAGTGCCTCCCAACGGATAGGTCTTAAGATGAACATGGACAAAACAAAGATCATGTTCAATGTCCATGTCACACCTATGCCGGTAGTTGTTGGGAGCACTATGCTCGAAGTTGTTGACGAGTACGTTTACCTGGGACAAATAGTCCGACTAGGTAAGTCCAACTTCGACCGAGAGGTCAATCGACGGATTCAACTCGGCTGGGCAGCGTTCGGGAAATTACGACATATCTTTTCGTCAGGTATACCTCAATCTCTAAAAACTAGATTGTACAACCAGTGCGTGTTGCCAGTGATGACTTATGGATCTGAGACGTGGTCCTTCACTGCTGGCCGTATGAGGACGCTTAAGGTCGCTCAGCGAGCTATGGAGAGGGCTATGCTCGGAGTTTCTCTGCGTGATAGACTCAGAAATGAGGATATCCGCAGTAAAACCAGAGTGACCGACATAGCCCAACGGATTAGTAAGCTGAAGTGGCAATGGGCCGGCCATATAGCTCGAAGAACCGATAACCGATGGGGAAGAAAGGTTCTCGAGTGGCAGCCTCGTACCGGTAGGCGTAGTGTAGGGCGACCCCCCACTAGATGGAGTGACGACCTGGTAAGACATGCAGGAAGTCGATGGATGCAGGTGGCTCAGGACCGTGCTTTGTGGCATTACTTGGGGGAGGCCTATGTTCAGCAGTGGACTTGTGAAAGGCTGTAATGATGATGATGATGATGATGACATTTCATAATGACAAGATTATGACATTTAATCTAATTGAAAATATTTTCCTCATTTTACTATCTCACCTCGTTTTTTCTTTGGTGTATTCGATACAACACAACGACGATACAACACCTGATGGTAAGTGGATGCTATGGCCCATAGACATCAACGCATATCCTTAATCAAGAATCATTAGAAGCGTTTTCACTTCTAGCGACTAAGATGTAATGCCATGTTTACAGTAAAAAGGGTCTTCGGTTCTCTACATTTACCATAGGAGACACAGCAGCATTAAGCTGCTGTTTTGTGAAAGTACAAATCCAGTCGCGCCTACTCATTCATGCTTGCATTGTAAAATTTATGGCGCATTTAGTCCCTAAGCTACCATGGCTCTTTAAATAAAAAACCCCTCATGATCATTAAAACCTATCGAAATTCCACAGCTGAACACAAGCCTATAGACTGTCTCATAGGGAGGATATTTGCCACAGCTGCCACGCTTGGCACGGGGATTAACAACAACAGTTTATTTATTGGGTTGTTATTATAAAGATGCTTCTGCCTCTCTTCTGTTTAATTTTTATCTATTATCTATTACGGCCCACTGGGTGGTATGGGCAAGTAGACTCCTTTTTACCTTCTGCGCGACTAAAGTAAGGGTAATGCGTTTATAAGTACGAGGGTGGATTGAAAAGTACTCGGCCTAACACAGATCCATTCAATTCTAAAAATCAAATCTACCCACATTATTTAGTTCAGTTCAAACTAGTTCATTGTGTGAAGTTCGAAACGTGTGCGATAATTAGTTGTGATTTTATAAATTTATTAACAAAGTAATCGGACATAATTTCCGCGAATGGAGCAAATCGAGCAGCGTGCCGTCATTAAGTACCTCCATAAGAAGGGGCTATCATCAAAAGCCATCCATGATGACATGGTCAGTACATTAGGCGATTGTGCTTTGTCATATTCATCCGTCAAAAAATGGATAGCAGAATTTAAGCGTGGTAGAGAGAGTGTGAAAGATGAACCCCGCTCTGGAAGGCCTTCGACGTCAACTACTGACGAAAATATTAAAAAAAGTACTTGATTTAATAATGGGAGACCGCAGATTAAAAATTAGAGAGAAAGCCAAGATTATAGGCATCTCTTATGAACGAACTCAAAACATCATTGTCAACGAGTTGGGTTTCCACAAGGTGTCTGCAAGGTGGGTTCCGCGACTGCTTTCAGTTGAACAAAAAAGGACGCGATTGACTATTTCACGCGACTGTTTGGAGTTATTTGAAGCCGATGCAGATGATTTTTTGAATCGTTTTGTTACTACGGACGAAACATGGGTTCATTACTGTACACCGGAAACAAAACAACAATCAAAACAGTGGAGAAGACCTGGTTCACCACCCCCTAAAAAGGCTAAGTCGATTTTGTCGGCAAATAAGGTGATGGCTTCAGTATTCTGGGACTCGAAAGGTGTGATTATGATTGATTATCTTGAAAGGGGTCAGACTATAAACTCCGATTACTACTGCACCTTACTACGTCGTTTACGAGAAGAAATAAAAGAAAAACGTCGAGGAATGCTCAGAAGAAAAGTCCTGTTTCATCAAGATAACGCCCGTGTTCACACGTCAGTACAGTCAATGGCTGAAATTCACAACTGTGGCTTTGAACTGTTACCCCATCCGCCGTATTCACCTGATCTGGCACCATCAGACTTCTTTCTGTTCCCTAACCTAAAAAAGCACTTGGGAGGTCAAAGATTTTCGACAAACGACGAGGTCAAAGCAGCTGTAGACGCATATTTTGACTCTAAGGAAGAATCATTTTTTTTCAACGGTCTAAATGCTTGGAAGGGGAGGTGGCAAAAGTGTATTGAACTTGATGGTGATTATGTAGAAAAATAAAAATATAACTGATTTAGTATGTGTTTATTTTCTTGGTTAGGCCGAGTACTTTTCAATCTACCCTCGTATATGTATGTATTATGTATTTTTGTTCCATTTTTGGCGCTCTAGAGACCAAACGGGTGGGTTAATCTTGATGATTCTTACGTCAATTAATTTGTTTTAATCTTGTGAGTATCCCTGATGAAATGGCAGTAATCAAAATTTTATATGGCGACAACCAGAAGCCATATTGTGAGAAAAAAAATTAACGTCAACGAACTATGTTAAGTGTATCATTGAATAGGTCTTTGAAAATCATCTAAAGGTTGCTCCAATCATTTTTCAGTATTTATTACCAACTCCATTCCATTCATGATCTATAACGATTTACAGTTTGTAAAATCGTGCAATAGGCAAAAATTACGAAAAAAGTAATTATTCACTTTTCAGTGGACTATTACCCGTCAGTCAGGTTTTTAATTACCATTAATCGCACATTTATAATAACAATTACCTATGATATCATTGTTCAATAATAAACCCGTTACAATAACATCAGTTACCCGCAATAACATAACAAGTGAACAGCAATAAACAATTTAACAATTTACAATCAATGTTTCTTAATCTTAGCTAATTTGCAAGTAAAATGAACGCAAAATTACACCAATTGTTGACTAAGATCGTGTAAACATGTAATAAATTGTAATCAAGACTGGTTCCGGCGTAAATTATTAGTGGAAGCGGATATGCTCGTATAGGCTGTTCATTAAAACGTTAACGAAGGCCTGATGGGTCCAGTAATAGGTGACACGACCACTGATCATGAGATCGCGGGTTCGGATCCCGGATCAGGCCAAAATCAGTTATTGGTCTTTTCTGTCAATTAATTCTCAGTAGCAGTAGCCATGCTTAATGAAACCCGGCTAATGGCCTTGCCTCTGAGATCATTCCCTCTGTCCCATCGATCTAGGAGAGTGAAGGAATAGAGAGTACACCCATGCCTGCACGCACACTTGTGCACTTTAATCTTGTACCGCGCTGGTTAGTCGTCGGTAAAACTGATTGCCGTGAACGAAATTCGTTCTGGAGTTCTTTCAGATTTTTGATACTGTAACAATTTCTTTGTGTAATAATATAGCATTATATAAATTATGTTTTGGTATGAAAGTGCTTTAGATGCTTTCAATTGAGTACAAGTAACAAAAATAGGAAAATGTAGCAACTGTACTTTGAAATTAAATTTTTATCAAAATATAAGTAATTACAGATCACATCAACAAAGACCTTTCAAGCACTAAAGATTTACCTATATTTAAATTGGTCAAGTGGGTTGATAAATGAAAAACCGATATCTTCACATTGCTAATAAATGCTGTTTAACATTCTACTTCTTCTTACCATTTTACTTCTGTCTTCTTTAGTAGAAAGTAAATCAAATACCGGAAATAGCCCCTACCATATTAGGAAATAATCCCCCCCCCCGTACTAGGGTGTATTTGCCTTAATCGTAACGCTTGGCAGGCGGATATATGATTGCAGTATCTCACCACACGTCACCAGTCTGTTTTTTTTAAGTCAGTTTTTCGTGGTAGAGCCACACTGCAGCTGCATAATAGTTGTAGCACGAATGGGTCGGCTCGACCGAGGCAGAACCACGCCCTCACAAACACCAGCGTAAAATATCAGTATAATGCTGCTATGTTTCGTATGATAAGTGTAGAGAACCGGAGACCCATTTTACTGGAATCGAGGCATTCCATATTAGTCCTCAGGGGTGACAACGCATTTGCATTTTGATTCTTAATTGAGGATAAATGTGGATGTCTATGGATCACAGCATCCACTTACGCTTTTTTATGCTCGTTAATCACCCAATGTTATAAAAAAGTTGCCCCTTCACATACTCAGGGGACGAATTCATCCATCCATCCATTACAGCCTGCAAAAATCCAATGCTAAATAAAGCCCTCGGCCATAGATTGTCTCATAGGAGGATTCGGCCATAGTTTCCACGCTTAGCAAGTGGTTTGGCAATCGCAGTTTTTTATTTTTTTATGAGGAAGACGCTGCTGACCATCAACTGACTTGTTGACCTTGTCGCGGCGCTGTAATCGCACCACAAGTGAAAACAAAGCCTAAATCACACTATGGAAGTTCCGTAGTATTGCGATAGGTACTACACGGAGTGTTGGCTGCTCCCGGAGCTAAATACCTTGACCATCGAAGAGATCTCCCTACTTCCTTCCACAGCCAAACCCTATATCGCCTCTTACGACATTTACGGGACGATATGAGGCAGTGGATATTCTTGTACCGCCACTACACGATCAACATTAAACCCATTTAAATAGGTCTTCATATCTGTTGTCGATACCGCTGTAAGCACATCACTTGCTTCGGTCCTCTATTCGCCGCTAACTGTGCGCTCTCATGCGAGGTGTCGAAACTGCATTATTACACGAAGCTGTCCCCTGTTACTATGTGAATGTCGTCAACTATCCGCACAATGGCATAACACGTCTAGATACGTAACACTGTCGTGACAATGTATTGGACGAAAAATTAACTTAAAACAGTTGATTGAACAGAACAAGACTGCCGTTCTCTTTGTTGATGATTTAATTACTTCAGTTTTATGCTGATAATAAAGGTTGTATTATAAGTAAAAGAATACAGGCTTTATACGTCCCACTGCTGGACATAGACCACCTTTCAGTCCTAAACGGGTTATAGGGCAAGGAAATATCCGCTGCGCAGCCCCAATGCGTGTTGGCGAACTTCATATGTCTGCTAAATAATTTATTTCCTCATTTCTCACTATATTTTCGTGGACGTGGTAAATCAGCACGTAAATTTGCGATTAACAATTTCATTGGTGCTAGCGGGAACCGAACCCGGGTTGCTCGCGTACTGGGAAATTTATAGCGACCGCTTAGCCCCTAAGCTACTATGGCTAAGGATGTATTACAGCAACGCTTCTGTTCGGATGCATAAAATCAGAAAGACCTTAATACCTCTTTCAAAAATTAAAATGGAGAAGAGCAGATGACTGTCGAAGCATCAGAACGGGTACACCAATTCTGGCAATCCCATATCACCGAACAGCCGCGTTTCGTGGCAGTTTTAGATACATGGCCACTAAATGTTGGAATAATTTACCACCACCCTTACGGGAATCTAAATCTGTAAACGGTTTTAAAGCTCAAGCAAAAAAACGCCTTTTAGCATTTCAAAAATCATAATTTCACGTGTAGTGGCAGGTTATTTCATAAGTACCGTTTAACAAATATAGAGGAATAAATAATTTGTATATAGTACAATGTAAAATGTAATATATTTTTATGTGCGAGTGTGTATATGCACGTGTATGTATATGATTTTTTTTAACACTTATGTTTATTCTTAAAAATGTACTTTGAAGGAATAGTTATTTAATTTTTTTTAAATGGAATGTTAGCACCGATAATGACGCGGGCGCAATATCGAATAAATACTATTCAGGGCTCCGCTGATAACCAGCGCTGCTGCAGTACCTGCGGTAGCATATGCTGAGACGGAATCCTTTTTGGCATCACATCACTCACTATTGTTGAGACTTATTTTGAATTATGTTTACCACCTTGTGTGTTTTTATGTTCTTGTTTACTTTTAAATATATATTTTGTGAGTGTATTGATGCTAATAAAACCTATGTCTATGTCTAACGGTTTTGAGTTTTAAATGCAATTCATTCTAATTCTATCCATTAACTATCCATCGATACAAACATTATTGGTATAATTAAATGTCAAGTAGAGTACCAGAGACCCATTTTAGTGGAAACAAGACATTCTATCTTACTCCGCAGAGGTGGCGACGTATCTGCATTTTGTTTCTTAAACGAGGATAGATGGAAATGTCTATGGGCTGCATCATCCTCTTACCATCAGGTCTCATTTGTAACCTTATGCTATTAAAAAGGTCAGACCAGATTCTAGGCTGGTACTGAGAATTTTTCCCAAAAGACCCGGGATTTGAGCCACTGATCACATAATCAACAAGACAGTAAATTTCAACGAAACTTTACGAAATTCACAGACTGAAATTTTGATTTATACCTTAATTCAAACGAATTTTATTGCTTACTTTAGCTTCAGCTACATTGCCATCGCTTTCAGGGGTCAGACTTCCTCTATAAAATAACCTAGATACGCAAATATTCGTTAAGCAAATATAAATACTGGAAACAATCAAGCAATTCATTTCATTGACATTGCGTGCCGGCGTCCGCTACATAAAGTTGATGGTTTTATTATAAACTATGCTATGTGTTTATGGCAAAGCTGTAAAAACACCACTATTAAGTAATTTATTACATGAATCTGTATAAAGTAACACACAATATGCGTCTAGGGTTTAGGGAAAAAGATTTAGTAGAATAGGTAAAATAATAAATGATACTGGTTTTGTAGGAACTTTTACGCTTTGAATTTTTTTTTTGTGTTTAGTGAGTACACGAGCCTACGGTTCACCTCATGGCAAGTGATAAGTGTCGGCCGCTAGCCACGAACAACTACAGCCACAAAAATTATACATAGGTAGGCGCCGGCCCTTAAAAAATTAGTAAGCTCGTTTCTTGAAGGACCCTAAGTCGTATCTGTTCGGAAAAATTCAATGTCCTATGGTAAACGATTCCACCAAGTAGTCGTGTGACTTACTCAGTACTTAGTAGTCGTTGCCTTATTCAACGTTACCGACGTTTCAAGTACTTTGCATTACGCATGGTAGACCATGAAATGCCGTGGATGCTGAAAAGTTTAATTATATCATTTTTTTAGATATATTTCGCATGTAATTAACTTATTTTATATTCTCAACCTTTCAAGTATTTGTAGGGACCTCCGATGCCATGGGAGCTATGTAAAGAAATACAGGAGTACATTGTTCATCTGATTGTATGCTGTGGCCTACAGACCACACGCATATCTAAGAATCAAAACGCTGATGTGTAGTCATAGAGGGTTAAGATAGATTGTCTCGTTTCCAGTGATAAAGGTCTCCGATTCTCTACACTCATCAAACGAAACACAGCAGCGTTAAGTTGCCATTTCACGCTGGTATTCTGTGAGTGTGGAATATATAAGCTGAAAAGGCAAGTTGACCATATAGCTCGAAGAACCAGCAACCGATGGAGAAGCGGGCTTCTATACTGGCAGCCTCATACCAGTAAGCGAAGTGTGGGGTGGTCCCCCACTAGATGGAGTGATGAGCTGGTAAGACATGCTGGAAGTCGATAGATGCTCGTGGCTTAGGACCGTGTTTTGTGGTATTCTAGATAGACTACAGTTGCTATTTATATGACGCAAGTGCAAAATGTCATTTAGATAAATTAAATTCAATTCAAAATCAGGCACTAAGGATTATAGGATGATTTATTAAAACCACTCCAATTCATGTTATTAAGAGTGGGCTTGGTGTAGGTCCACTGTACTTACGAAGGAAGTATCTAGCATACAAATTATGTCTGAAGTTAAAGTCTACAGGAAATACATACATAAACACTCACGCCTGTCACCCAGAGGGGTAGGCAGAGACTACAGACTTCCATTTGGCACGATCCTGACACACCTCTCTCGCCTCCTTCACATCCATACACCTACGCATACATGCTCGTCGGTTAAGGGTACTCCTAATTTGGCCCGTTTCCAATAAATCGCCAATTTGGTCGATAAATTTTCGCCTAGGACGTCCCTTTCCGACTCTGCCATTCACTTCTGCAACATTAATTTTCTTTGTCACTCTTTCCTCGTTCATTCTTTCCACATGGCCAAACCACCGAAGCATTCCTTTCTTAATCCTGGTCACAACATCATCTTGCAAACCACACTCTTCTCTTATTACACAATTTCTTACCCTGTCATTCAGATTCAGCCCTAACATACTCCTTAACGACCGCATTTCTACTGCGTTTATTCTACTCTCGTGCTTCTTCTGCCACACCCAACTTTCACTACCATACGTTAAAGTAGGGACCAACACAGCATTGTGAATTGCCATACGTGCCTTTTTCGACACATTCTGACTCTTCACAATAGAGTGCAAGGCCCCATTTACTCTATTTCCCGCATTCACTCGTCGTTCTATATCCTTATCATATCTCCCATCCCTGCTAAATACGCAGCCCAAATATACAAACTCATCTACTTGCTCGATCAAATCCCCTTCTATTCTTATCTCACAAATCGTTTTACTTTCTTCTCTTTCAAAAACCATACCTTCGTCTTACTTGCGTTCACTTTCATACCCCTTTCTTTTAATGATCCGTTCATTAATGTAACCATCATTTGCAACTCGGCCGCCGACGACGCAAGAATGATTTGATCATCGGCGTACAAAAGGCATTTGACGATCTGCAGGAAATAATATTATAACTTCTCGGGTATTAGATGAACTCTGCACTCTTCGACAAAATTGTTATTGGAGAAACAAAACCATTCCTTTATTGGTATCCTCATATAATGAAGTTAAAAAATCCGAATAACATCATCATGTCCTTTATTAATGTTTACTTTGCGAACATGGGTGACCAATATTAACGTAAAAGAAGTAATTGTACCTAATCTAGAAACGATCCAATATTTAAAAATTTCATATGACAGTAACTTATAAAATATGAAGTCATTAAAGAGTTGTATATAAAATATGATGGCTAGAGTTTTATTTTTACGGATGGGTCGAAGAGTGTAGAAGGACGTGGGTCTGCATTTTATGTGCCTAGTATAGATATAATACAAAGTCAAAATAATCATTTTTTTTAAAATAAGTGCTCATACTTTTATTATGACTTTGGAACTTATTGCGATCTCGGAAGCTTTGACATATGTTATCAGCAGCCAAAATAAAAATTTCGTCATATGTAGGTACAGACAGCAAGAGTTCGTTGCAACATATAGCTCGATGCGCCGCCGCTTACAGAGGTATATCGATAGCTTGATGAAATAACTTCAAAAGGCATTCAGCTGAGATTGCAATGGGCTCCATCGCATATTGGGTTACGGGGCAACGAAACGAAAAAAAAGACTAACATGTTAGCGAAATATGCGGCTAAGAGTGGAAGGGAAACTAATATTATTTTGGATCACTTAGAAGAGCCTTGGTAGCTCAGATGGTTAACGCTCGCTGTAAATGTAACAGAACGCGAGTAACCCGGGTTCGATCCCCGCCGGCAACAATGAAATTGTTAATTGTATCTTTAAGTGCTGATTTACCACATGCTCGGGGGTGAAGGAAAACATCGTGAGGAAACCTGCATGTCTGAGGAATAAGAAAAAAATTATTTCGAGGACATGTGTGAAGTTCGCCAACACGCATTAGGGCAGCGCGGCGGACACTTGCCCTAAAACCCTCTCAGAAATGACCTGCAAGTTACAGCCTATATGCGTCCCACTGCTGGCCTGTGCCCAGCAGTGGGACGTATATAGGCTGTAACTTTACTTTACTTTACTTACTTAGATGTTTTACCTAAATTCAAAAATATATGTTGTGAAATGTGGAAGGAATATTTTAACAATCGATCATTAGAAAAAGGAATATGGTACAAAACCATACAGTGTCTCTCCATTGTGAAAACTGTGGAGTTATAGAAGACTTTATATTAATGGAATATATTCGGAGTATATATATATATATATGGAATGTGTTCGATTTAAGTCTCTTAGAAGTAATTTAGTAAGTCTTTAATTCGAACAGAACCGACATAGGTACATATCATAATATTTTATCTCAACCAAATGGCGACGATGCGAAAGTTGTGTTGATATCCATGGCCCACGTAGTATAATAATAAACGTTATTTGAGTAAATGATGTATGTTAGGATATGAGGGGACTGACATACGGTAAGCAGTAAATTTCAATTGAAAATTTAATAGTTGTAGAATTTTAAAAAATGATGATGAGGATTCTGCGAGAACGTGTCCTACCCATTTTATAGCTGCAGCGAAGCTTAACCGTATAAAAACATATCTTTCAATAAAGATTAAATATCTACCATTTACCATTAATATACTTCTTATGCCTTAATGCACATTTGGAATTGAATAATCTATTTTACTGTAATGGCAGGCGACCGCACAGATAATGTATAGACAAATAATGTTATAAATAACGTTGCATTGTGCCGGTCTAAAACAATGGTCGCCTGAAAGCTCGTAAATCGCTCCACACTATTGTTTCTGATCACAAAAACTATCTCCCTCCCGCTCAAACTAATACGTGTTTATACATTGCCATCCCTTACATATAGCAACGAGCTCAGATTTACAGCTTCCTACAGCCGTTTGTATGGAAATTTAAAAAGATTGAGCGCTTAAAAAACTATTTGAAGCTATTGTGGTGGAAATTAAGTGGAAATATTTCTAGCTAAATACAACTGAATGTAATTTTTTACATTAAATTATAGTAGCAGTATATTTCATTTTTTTCATTTATGCCGTGGCAGCTCTAACCGCGTAGTGGCGGTGTGAGAATATCCACCACCCTGTATCATGCAGTAGGTGTCGTAAGACACGACAGAGAGATAAACTAATCGGGAGGCAACAACATCTTCCTAATTATGGCAAATATCCTATGGGGCAATCTATGGAGGAGGCCTATGTTCAGCAGTGGACTTTAATAGGCGTTAAAGGTGATGGTAACGTAGTGGTTCAGGGGCAGTTCTCCATTCAATTAACCTGGGTTCAATCCCCGGCACCAATTACTTTTAAGAGCTAACAAATTTAAATTCTATAATAATATAACTTTATAATTATTATTTTTTTTTTATAGAAGAGGGGGCAAACGAGCATGCGGCTCACCTGATGTTAAGTGACTACCGCCGCCCATGATCAACCGCAACACCAGGAGAATTGCGGGTGCGTTGCCGGCCCTTTAGAAAGGAGTAAGCTCTTTTCTTGAAGATCCCCAGGTCGAGCTCAACAGGCTATGAAGAGGCTAATATTTATTTATATTGGATTTTGGTTCCTTTCGTTTATCACATTATAATTTTTTTGACTGCCTCGTTAACTTAAAGATTTCAAACGCGGTTGCTGTTCATAAGGTCCTGGGTTTCAATCTAGGGTCGGTCCAAAACCGTTTATTGAGTGCTTCTGTCTAGAAATTCTCAATAACATCCCGGAGTCAGGAAGTTAGACTTGTTTTCAATGTCGTGCCTCAGAAGGCACATAAAGCCGCAGGTTCCGCTCCTGATCTCTGGCCATGCTGGATTACCGTGGGAATTGAGTGCACCTGCGTTTGCGCATATACTTGGGTACTATAAGCTTGTTCTGCGCATACGGTTAGTCTCCGTTGATACAGGACACCGTGACTGAAATCGGTCTGGTTGAAATTATTATTATTAAATAATTTTTATTTTTAAAAAATAACTCATCCTGATAGCAGATTCAATTTTAAGTTATCGTACACCTAGTCTCATTCATGATGTAACTGACTGTATGTGGAATTATGTGTAACTAGTAATATAAGGCTGTCCCTATTAAGCTACCGTTACCGTTACTGTTACGTCCAATTAAAGGTCCACTTTTGAACGTTGGCCTCTCCCACATATTGCTTCATTTGTCAATAGTTGCCAGGCGGGTTGGTAGCCGCAGATTTTATTTTTAGGTGTTCTTGGAAAGACACTGCTCCCCATATTCTGGTTTGTTTCTATCGCTTATCTATTACGTCACCCGCGGGACGATATTCATCACCCGTACTTTACAATGCATGTAATTGTGATGGTGGTGGTTTTGAAATAAATAAATTTCACACCGGTTCTTTGCGGTAAAACGTAATCTAATTTTAACTCGTAAATCGTAGATTTTTTGCAGCTATTATTCAACAAGATAGCAATATACCCAAAAGTCTAAATCCGTTCGCTGTTCCCATTGTTTTTCACCCTATCAGCCGCCGTTCCCGGTCACGATCGCTCTCCTGTTGACCCAAAAAAGCTAAAAAGGAGTATATTATCGCGGCGAAGTGTTATCACACCTTTTATCGCAACTGTTACGTTCATTTGTTTCGAGATTGTGATCGGGGAAGCATTGGAGTTTGTTTCCGTTGTTTATTTTGAAATGTTTATTTTATTAAATATTTATTTAGCTATGTCACCGTTTAGTGCCGATATAAGAATATCCACTAACATATTGGTCATTATTCAGGGAAACAAATCAGAAAACGGGCAGCAGCGTCTTCCTAATATCGACTAAAATTTTAAAAAAAAATGCGATTGCCAACCCGCTTGCCAAGCGTGGCAAATATGGCATACATGGAAAATATCCCCCCTATGACGTAATATATCGGAAAGACCTTTGGTAAACAGTACACTTTAATAGGTTTTGACGGTAACGGTATTTCATGTATTTTTCTTCTTCATCACGCTAGAAAAGCGCATTGGCGATTGTTATACCAGATATTATTACATACCGTTTGAAGTAATTTATAAGATAGCATTGATGGTTTTTTATATCGCGGTGTCATTTAGTGCACATAATTTGGCTAAGAACCTTAGAATAATTCGTATTGTTGTAGTTCAAGATTATTCGATATACCTATGTATAGATTTGTTTAATGCCATCTACCACACCTTCACCCTGGGGTCATCCACCATTCACATTACACACATACCGACCGGGTTACAGTAACATAGTACATACATACACACGAGTCCATGGATGGACAATGACATTCTCCAAAGGATATTTGTAAGGAATGAATCAATAGATTACAATCCGGCTGGCCATATAGCGTTACCTCGTTACCATATAGCTTTACATTTAGATTAGTGGCGTTACTTGAGAGATGCCTCTCTGTTTAGCAGTATGAGAAAGTAAAGTAAGATAACATAGTAAGAACTATTAGTATTGATGTAACTTTTGATAACTTACATCAGTCAGTAAATAAGTTGATTGTTTTTATAAAACTGAAGTGTACGAACTTAACTTTTAACCGACTTCGAAAACAAGGAGGTACTCAATTCGACTGTATTTTTATGTGTATTGCTTATATATTATTCTAGTATGTATTATTATAGTATACTTTTTTACTTGAAAGCTTATGTTTTTTATGTGATCTCATATGAATTTGATTTGACTAGTAGTTTTTAAGTTATCATTAATAATGCGTATTTAATTAACTTTTATTAAATTGATGATATTCTTATTTTATTTATATTGAAATTGGTTGCGCAAAATTTCTGATTTTACCACTTGTTTTTAAAACGCCTGGTTTTTCTTGTTGAATACAGATTAATATTAATAATAATGGAATAGTTCCTATCAAAAGTTACTATACTTTATATAAAATCCAGCGAGAAATTTTTTACGTTAGTTCACACTTTATAATAAAAAATTGCTTAGTATCGGTCATCTCACATTCCAGGGTTATCAATTATGTATATGGTCGAGGAGTACGATTACTACTCTATGCGGCATACTTGTAAACGGATGGATTCTTGTCGACTATCCAATAGTGATATTAAACGTTAAAAAATGAAATAAGAAGATACCCGAGAAGTTTCACTCAACGTTCCTTATCCGATCACAGAAACCTGATTAAAAAAGATAATAGATTTTGAGAAAATGCGTGACGTGACAAACGTAATTTTAACTTCTCACGTCGAAGAAATCCTAATTTCATTTAACTGCATTCCCGTACCGTCTCTTACACTGGAAACGCGTGCAGCTAGGAGATACAGTCGGTTGGCCGCTTTCCACCTACCCACTGCCCTTTGTGTGGGCCAACTGGGACGGTAAATTCTGTGTATCGGCGGCCGGTTCACAAATTACGAGTTTTCTAATCAGTGGCGAGCTCGCCGCCGGTTATCTGAGCATCGATCGATGCAATTAAGCACCGTGACTACGTTACATTACTATTGTTTTGTTTATCGAGGTTTAATTTATGTACGGCTAATGTTTACAGGATGCCAGATAACGGTTATTTATTGCTACAAATATAATAGAAAAATGAACTTACGTAACAAACCCATACGTCTAGCATCCTGACAACATATAGTGGTGGTGTAAGAACATTTACTAACTACCCCAAATCCCGTGGGTGTTGTAATAGGGTTCATATGAAAACTGGAAGAAGAGATGAGCAGTAGCTTTATACGTGCTAGAGCCATGCTGTAGCTATATTATGATTGTAGCACGAATGGGTCGGCTCGACCGGGAAAGTAGCTGTGTTTCGTATGGTGAGTGTTGAGAACCGGACACCCTTTTTACAGGAAACGATGCATTCCATCTTAATCCACAGGGTTGGCAACACATCTGCATTTTAATTCCTAATCGAGGATAAATGTCTATGGGCCACAGCATCCACTTACCATCAGGTGGACTGTGTTCTCGTTTCTCACCCTTATTCTATAAAAAAGCAACTTCTTTCTGATAGTAGTAGTACTGGTAGTAGTAGTAGATAGTAATTTAAAATAACAAAGAACAACAACACACATACAACCTCCCAATGAGGCAATCTTGGGGTAGCCTATGTTCAGCAGTGGGCTTTTATAGGTTGTTTTAAGTGAATGACTCATCGCTCTTCCTTAGTTTACATCATATATCTACGCATACATCGGTTAAAGGTACTTTTTTTGTTTAAAAAAAATGTGCCGGCGGGCATCGAAACCTGGTTGTCCCGAATATTGTGAAATTAAAAGGGATCAAATGAAATTGTAAGCAAAAATTTGAAGTAGTGATTGACTACGTACTTAGCGGTGAAGAAAACATCGTGAAGAAACATAAATCTTCAACAAATAAAAAAAAATTTTTATTATTATATTGTTATTTAAATTTACTCAGAAATTGCAGTAAAATGGCCTGCACTTATACACACTCATTAAGTTCACTTAAGTTTTAATTGTTAGAGTTTATAGTTAAGTATGTAATATAGAGTGTTTACTGAAAAGATGATCTCTACTGAAACTTGTGTAAAAAATGCGTCAACATATTTAGGACTACCTGTTCCCCCGATTTCGCCCGCGTATAATTAAGGGTTTTAATGTTTTTTGCGTGGTACCTAATTCTTTCGCTAAAAGAAATGTAAAGTTACCAATTACAAAATTATAAAATTACAAATTGTGTAGTGAGAGTTCTGTCAAAATCGGTCCTGCCATTTTAGAAATTAATCGGAATAAGCAGACCGAAAGACAAAAATTTTAAAAATTGTGTTTTACTCCCGACACAAAAGAGAAGAGGAGTGTTATAAGGTTGACCGCTAGGTGTGTGCGAGTGTGTGTATTACCACACATGTTTTATACGTGGTAGAGCCACGCTGCGGCCATATTATGGTTGCAGCTTGTAGCACGAATGGGTCGGCCCGACCGGGAAAGGACCACACCCTCACAGAACACTAGAGTAAAATAGCAGCGTAATGCTGCTGTGTTGTTCGTATGTCTGCTTGTGTGGTGAGTGTAGACCTGTAGACTGGAGACCGGTTTTACTGGAAACAAGGTGTTCCATCTTAGTCCTCAGGCGTGACGACGCATGTGTATTTTGATTCTGAATCGAGGTTAAATGTAGATGTCTATGGACCAAAGCATCAAATTACCATCAGGTGGACTGTCGTTTGTCACCCTAATTCTAGATCATAAGCTTTTTCGTTTCGGGGTTTTATAAAATTTAAATTTAAGTTATACGTGTATTTGTTTGTCGAGATAACAATATGGTACAAAACTTTTAGATATGTTTTCTTGATTTCATTAATTTTTATATGTTTTGTTAACAATATAAACCTTATATATATATATATATATATATATATATATATATAAATATATACATATGTCGCAGCCAACTAGCTAAATCAGCCTTTCAGTTAACAGCCTAGCCTTTTAACTAAACGGTGCTGTTCGATTTGCTACCTATATGATATTCAGACGTAGTGTTTGTTACAACATTTAATAAACTGGCTGGCTAATGCTTAGGTCATTCGTACGATAGGGTGAAACAGCGCCGTTCAACTAGCAGTCTGAATGATATTCAGCCCATGCGTTTCAGCCGACGCGTCTAATACAGCATTTCATGTCTAATTATGCACTATGTGCGATATTATACAAATATACGCGGCTTTGGGATGATCCAAGGTCCACCCCAGCCGCACCTACTGTCGCTGATATTACAACTGTTGCAAAGTTGTATTAGACGCAGCGGCTGAATATCATTCAGGCTCCTTGTTAAACATAAAAAGGCTAAGCTGTTAACCGAACAGCTAATTAAGCTCGTTGGTTGCGACAGCTTGTACTATTTTTCATTAAACTTTGGAAAACACAATCAAATTTGTTGTTTGCCGACGCCATATTCACAGTTTGGAGAGTTTCAGCGCTAGGTGGCAGAAAATGGAACTATATTGAAATGGACAGGCTAGGCAAGTAAGGAAATGTCATAGATCCCAGTCATTTGCCTAGCTGTTTGATCAAAAGCTAGGCAAGAGCTAGAGTATCATTCAGGCCGCTAGTTGAACGGCACTGTTTAGTAAAGGCGCTAGGCTGTTGATTGAAGGACTGATTGAGCTAGTTGGCTGCGATATATATATGTATATATATATATATATATATATATATATATATATATATATATATATACAGTGGGTTGCCAAATTATTAGGGACAGTCAATTTTTTTCTTGTTTTCTAACTTTGGATGCACTTGACTACAGTTCAAGTGGTTAGAGTGGAGATGAAATTTATTATATCGTTTGACCTGCTTCTTTCGCTAACATAATAAGTAGATTTTGAGATTTATGGGGTTTGTTTTTATATTTAAGAAATTTTTGAATAGCGTGCGAGCGTCATTATGCTTAAGACGCGATAGAGTGAAAGACAGATTTGAAGATTTCAAACAAAGTAAATTTTATATTTGTGCTTTTAAATTGTGTCAAAATGTAAGTACTATTATAATTTATTATTATATATTTTTGTTGAATAATTTTGATAATTTTATTTTATTTTATAATATTTATTTCGTCTTCCAGCATGGGTAAGGGGTGTGATTTGTCTCCTCGGAAAAAATCTGAAATTAAAACCCTTCTCGAGCACGCCACTCACTCCCAAAGGAAGATAGCAGATATTGCTGGTGTTTCCAAGTCGGTAGTTAATAGAATAAAAATTAATTTGGACAAAAAGCAGCCCCTGTCGCCTAAGAGAAAAGGCAACAGTGGGAGAAAGCGCGTCACAACACCACGTTCAGACAGAAAAATTAGGGATATCTGTCTACAAAACCGAAAAAAAAGTGCTAGCCTGTTAACTCAATTAGTCCAAGAATCTGGAATATCAGTTTCCAAGAGAACTGTGCAACGCAGGTTGGCAGAAGAAGGATTAACAGGCGACTGGCTTGGGCTCGGCAACATCGACAAATGACAATTGAGGACTGGAATAAGGTCAGTTTACCTTATTTCTGTTGTTTTTTCCTATTTGCCATTATATTCGGTAACATTATTCAATATTTCTATTTTTTTTCAGGTGTGTTTCTCCGATGAATCAACTTTTGAAATTTTGGCCGACAAAAGTAGCTTCGTCAGACGGCGCCCAGGTGAAAAATATCACCCCGACTGTATCGTGGAGAGGGTGAAACACCCTGTCAAAATAATGGTGTGGTCAGTAATAAGTGCAAAGGGTGTTGGACGGCTCTACTTTGTCCAGGGGACCATGGGACAACACCAATATAAAGAAGTGTTACAAAATCGATTGTTGCCAACACTCAGGGAATGGTTCCCTGATGGTAAGAACTTCACCTTTATGCATGATTCAGCACCCTGCCACAAAGCAAGAAGTGTCACCAAGTTTCTAGAAGAGAATAACATTCCAGTCTTACCTTGGCCTGGCAATTCTCCTGATATGAACCCCATAGAAAATTTTTGGGAGATCACTAAAGCAGAAATTGCCAAAGAAATGATAACCACCAAGGTAAGACTGATTGAAAGGCTAATAGAGGTTTGGCATCACAATCCTAGAATAAAAGAAAGCGCTAAAAAATGCATAGATAGTATGCCCAGACGCATAGAAGCACTAATTGCAGTCAAAGGAAATGTTACAAAATACTGGCCAGTAAAATTCGACAACATCTTGTACTTATTTAATTTAATTTTAATTATTTTTAATTACTTTATAATATTTCTTATTACTTTTATGACATTATAGGATATTGTCCTAATTATTAAAAACGTATTTAGATTAAGAAGCCTTTGTTTTATTCATTAAATTTAGCCAAATACTTGACAAATGCATTTTTTTCAACTGTCCCTAATAATTTGGCAACCCACTGTATATATATATATATATATATATATATATATATATATATATATATATATATATATATATATATATATATATATATAATTATCCTGTACGTGTGTTTGTCATTGAACTTCCAAACAGCTGGACCGATTTTGTTGTTTGAGTTTGTGTATTTGCGTGGTTCCCTGGGTGGTTTAGATTCACAATTATGCCCGGTAGGTGGCGCTGTTGGTGAGATCTAAAAATAACTCGTGCGATGCCCGGACGGATCAATAGTAATAAACAGATAAATGAGGACAGGAGTGTGACAATTGCAACAATACATCATTGCCGGTTTTTTTATAGGATAGGGTGACAAACGAGCACACAGTCCACCTGATGGTAAGTGGTTGCTGCGGCCCATAGACATCTAAATCTATGTATTCTCGATTACGAATCAAAATGCAGATGTAACCCGTGAGGACTAAGACCGAATGCCTCGTTTCCAGTAAAAAGGGTCTCCGGTAATCTACACTTAGCATACGAAACACAGCAGCATTAAGATAATATTTGACGCTGGTATTCTGTGAGAGCGTGGTCCTTACCAGGTCGAGCCGACCCATTCGTGCTACAACTACACTACTAATATAACTGCATGATGGCTCAACCACTTATTAAACCACACTTTAATGTGAAGTTGCAACCTTTTCTGTAGAATAAAATATTTTGAGGACTTATTACTTCATAGTACTCAGAAATAAGAGGAGGTTTGTGTGCAGCACTTTTTTATAGAATAAGGGTGACAAACGAGCACGCAATCCACCTGACGGTAAGTGGATGTTGTGGCCCATAGATATTTACATCTATTCGTTTAAGAATCAAAATGCAGATTCATTGTCACTCCTAAGGACTAAGATGGACTAAGAACACCTCACTATCGGTAAAATGGGTTAAGGATTTTCACGATTTTTATTTGCTTGAACTGTATGTATCTATATTTGCATGAATGTAGAATTTTTAGAAAATTCGTAGTAGAAAATGTATAATTTAACAAAGTTTGAAAACAAACATAAAACCAAATTCACTTAAAACAGCGCTTGGTCGAGCAAAGTCGAAGCTTAATTGAGAATAAAACCGAGGAACCCCCAAGAAGGGAATCTATAAAAACATCATAAATACAAGGAATAACACTCACAAAGCATCTAATGTACTTTCTAAACAGTGATTATCCAAGCAAATTATAAAGTACCAAGCAAACGTTCATTTTTACGATAATAGGTCGTTATCTTATCCCAGCGTGGTTATAATGATTTCGAAATGACCGTAAACCAAAACGAGCGGTGCTGCGGTGTCTTAAGTATAAAATATTACAGCTTAACTTGTTTACGAGTCACTTAGTTACACGATAAATCTTCCGCAGGATGGTCAGTGATTCCGCGTGATAGCAAATTAATTATTTTAATGCCTACTAACTCATAACTAGTATTACTAGTAAACAAAGGCGTTAACGTGGACCGGCTTTTATTGCAAGTGCGGAAACAGTGTACAAATAAAATGTGATTTCCTTATCTTTTTAACTAATAATAAGACAAAGTAATAGTAGTAATAACAATTATTGTAATGAGATATTTTTATATAGAATTAGGGTAACAAGCTTTTTTACTGGAAACGAGGTATCTTAGTCGTCAGGGATTAAAATTTAAAACGCATCTGCATTTCGATTCTTAATCGATGATAAATGTAGATATCGAGAGGCTACAGCATCCACTTAGCATCAGGTGTGCTCGTGTTCTTTTTAGATAAAGTTGAAAAACAAGTACATAGTCTATAGCATAAAAAGGCTCTCCGATTCTCTATGCTCACCATACGAAACACAAATAACAGCATAAGCTACTATTTTACGTTGGTATTCTGTGAGAGCGTGATCCTACCCCGGTCGAGCCGACCCATTTGTGCTACGACCGTAATATAGCTGCAGTATGAGTCTTTCAAAATATCAATAATAAATTACAATATTTATTATAACTAGATAGAGTAACAACCAGGTAAGATACGAAAGTCGTTAAATGCAGGCAGCTCAGGACCGCGCTTAGTGGTATTCATTGAGGGAAGCCTATGTTTAGCAATGGACTCGTTAAAGTCTGCAATGCTGATGATGATCATGATTAAGGCAACACTTACAGTCACACCTGGTGGTATGCAGCGATGTTGCTCTAGATGCAAAATGGTTGTCTTGTTTTAGTAAACAAAGGTAATTCACTCTTATCTTAAGTGTCTCTTTAAGGAAATTTTTAAATGATTGTAATCAGACGGTAAAACAGATTTGAACTAATATGATATTCATATTTTAGTGTGTGGTTTCGGTGTAAGAACATCTTGTATACCTCCCCCATATACCCCGCAGACAGAGAGAGGCAGAGGAAAAAATCAGGAGATGGGCAGCAGCGGCTCCCTGAAAACGACAAACAAATAAGAAAAAGCGGTAGCTGTCTTACATGTCAAACATGGCAACTATGGCAAATATACCCCTTATGGAGCAATCTATGGGGGGTCTATGTTCAGCCTTGGGCCTTAATACATTGAAACGGTAATGGTAATTCATATTCGAATCACATTCATGCACAACCAACTGCAAATAAAGAAGACCACGCATGCATTTGTCACAGGGTACAAGATGCAATGTCTCAGAAAGAAAGATATTTATCCACTGGAACTGTACACATAAAAAAACCAGTTAAAAGTAGGGTAGATTAAAATTAAAAGTGGTGGGGTATATCTAAAAAGAAGATTTGTCGTAATTTCCCGAACGCTGACCAGCCGAGTTGAATCCTCTCCGTCGAAGATGGACTTATTTAGTCGGACTATTTGTCCCAGGTAAACGTACTTCTTTTTCACGCCTCCGGAGTAGTGCCACCATGGAGGACGGAATTGAAGAGCTTCTGAAGGACTTCAAGTACCGGTGTTCCACCCGCTTTCGGAAGCTCCGCTGTAATTCCATCTTCGCCCGGGGACTTGCCGTTTTTAAGGTGCTTGAGAGCCATTCTAATCTGGCTCAGACTGACGTCCGGGATATCATCGAAATAGTGTCAGAGAGATTTGCTCTTGGATCGTTACTCACACTTGCGTGTGGCTTCAACGATGATGTGTACAGCTGCCAATAGAATCCCTGAATCTCACTCAAAATCTCAGGTGTTCCGGAAACGATGCTGCCACACTCAGTCTTCAGCTTTGACGGTTGGCTCTTTCTGGCAGACAGATCACTGGCAAAGACTTTGGAGCCTTGATTCCACTCGATCGCTTCTTTAATACGAGCAGTATTAAAGTTGCGTAAGTCTCGCCGCATGCATTTGGAGATGTCTCATCTCCCGTCCAACTGCCATAAGATTAGGAGTGTGATCGGAGAGTTTTTGTGTTTTTCTGCGGCGGGTCTTGCAGAACTTAGCTCCGACCACATGGACAGTTTCAACGAGCTTGTCATTCATATCGTCCACTGCATTGCAATCTTCTTGGCACTGAAAGCGGTTACGTAACTCGAGCTGAAAGGTTTCGAGATTCTGGATTAGAGCACGAGGGGACGGAGCGTTGACTTCATTAGACGAGACCTCTCCAACTTAACGTTTGGGTTCAGTGTGCCTCTAACGCCAGTGTGCCATTCGGTGATCGCTGCCAGTTTTCACCCTTGCGATCACTGAGACATCACTGAACAGTTGGCGTCTGGTCGTCATAATGAAGTCAATCTCATTTTTGTTGCACCGTCGGGGCTCCCTCTTTCTCCATGAAATCGGCCAGCTGCTGGCCCCTTGGGTTTTGTTGCCATATCCCAAAATTTCCTATCTTCAGCTCACCGTTTTTTCTTGTGCCCAGTTTTGCGTTGAAGTCTCCAATTAACACCGTATAGTGAGTTTTGGAGGAATGCATGGTTCTAAAAATATCCTCATACATTTCTTCCACCTCCGCATCGGGATGTTCTGACGTTAGCGCGTAAACCTGTATGACCTTCAGCGTATACCGTTTGGTGATTCCGAGTATAAGGTACGCAACCCTCGTGGATACACTCCAATCTTTAAAACGTTGTTAACGAGAGACTTGTGTGTGATAAATCCAACGCCTCCTTGGAACAGATAGTCGCCCTCCCGATGATAGGACAAGTTGCCGGATTCGAGAATCACCGTGTCCTCTCCCTCTCTTCGGACCTCGGATAATCCTATAATATTCCAGCGCAACTTGTCTATCTCCTCTTCCAGCTCCAGGATCTCCTCGTCAGTCCTCGGGGTGCGTGAGTTATATGATGCCAGGTCGAGTCGTCGTAGGTGATAACCGAACCTCCACCAGAGATTCTTAGCACCCCCTACCCCGCCGTTACCATGGTCGCCACCGTAGCCAGGAATAGCGGGGCCGCCGGGGACTAGGGGCTGTCGATTTGTGTAATTCTTCATGGGGGGGGGGGGGGGGGGGCATATTGCCATAGTTGCCACGCTTGACGAGCGGGTTGACGGCAGTTTATTTTTGTTGTAAAGTTGCTGTTATCAGGAAGATGCTACTACCCATCTCCTGCCTGTTTTCTTACACTATATTTCCCTTATTCTTTCTATTACTGATAACGCTAATGTGTGCTATCCGGACCTATCGCAAAATCTTGTCAACGAGTTGGAGCGTACTTTCAAGAGTTATGTGTGTTCAGTAGTTTGTGTTTTCAATTTACGTACGTAAAATACGACCATAATATATTAAATGGCTCACTATACTCCAAAGGCGTTGCTTTTAAGACGGAAAAAAGTGTGAATTTTATTGACACTTTTTTCCGTCTTAAATGATTCTAATTCTCTATTTCCGGGCAAGAAACTCGTCTTCCTAACGCTCCTAAGGTACTATTCGAGAATATAGAACAATTTTTTCTAGTTTTTTCTTCACAATTTAGGCTATTCTCTTCTGGAACTGGGAGGCCTTACCCGCTGATATCAAGGAAGTTACGAATAAGCTTTTGTTTAAAAGATTGGTGCTACAACGTTATGTAGACAACAAATAATGTTTGTTCGTAAAAATTATTTATTAATGTAGGTACGAGTATGTATTTTGTGTGTTTTTTATCTAGTTGTTAGGTAGTGTTGTATTGGGTAATGTATTTAGTATAGTTTAACTGTTTTTCCTTGATTTTTAAGTCCTTAATTTACACCTACTAACATCTTTATTTATTCCATGTTTCTTAGGGTTGACTGGTAGAGAATGCCATAGGGCATTTTGTCTGCTTTTCGTAACCCTTAGTTGATGGTGTGTTGTAATAAAGTACAAATAAATAAATAAATCCGAGTATTAATCCGTCACTGCTGCTATATGTAAGAGAGATAGATTTGCTAATTTAATTAACAAAACCGTCTATCTTTACTCCAACTCGCCCAGAGGTAAATACACGGAAAGATAAATTGTTCAGTATCCAACTATTCCCATTTAAATGTAATGAGAGACACGGGCCCTGTTTTATAAATTAAAGTTGAATTAACCACGGAGGTCGAGTACATTTGAGAAAAATGTGCTTATAATTTGATAGTGCAGTATTTTTTATTGAATAAGGGTTACAAACGAGCACACGGTTCATCTGATGGTAAGTGAATACTGTGTCACATATGCATCTAAATTAATACTCAATTAAGGTTCAAAATGATACGTGGTCATCCTTGAGAACTAATATAGATCGCCCCGTTTTCAGTAAAAAGGGTTTTCGGTTCTCTATATTTACCATATAAAACACAACAGCTTAATGATGCTATTTTACACTGGTATTCTGTGAGAGCATGGTGTGGGTAAGTGTGGTGGGGTTATTTATTTATTCAACCCCTCAACAGTTAAAATACCTATCCCGGTTATATGTGTCAAATATCTATTGTCAATAACTGTCATTACGCCGACTCGATTCCCGCCATTTTCCTTCATTTTTTAATACTTTAAATACTATTGTATACTTCGCTTTTAGCGCTAATGTTATCTTTATATATAAAAATTATGTGTCATGTGGTTTGTCCGCGATGGACCCCTAAACTACTTAACCGATTTTAATAAAATTTGCACACCGTGTTCAGTTTCGCCCAACTTGGGAGATAGAATAGTTTTTCGCCCATGAGTGACCCACAATTTTTTTTAGCGAGTTTAAAGATTTTTAATAGGACATGACAAAGGGTTGTCGAAAAGGGCAGAACAACGTCTGCCTGGCAAGTTAGTATTAATATATAAATTTAGATGAGAAAAACATGTTTAGTATATTTTCTTATATAAAACATAACATTATACCAATATATTTAAAGAAAACACGAAATATAAGTAAATTATATCTACCGGGCAGTAAATACAAGCCGCAACGATTGTAACGTATAAGAAATGACGCCATTTATACTGTTAAGGGGTTAATGATTTTTCTATATTTACACGAACTAGACATTGAATAAAACCTATTTTACGGATATCATCGCATTTCACTAGAGGAATCGCAGGAGTTCCTTGAAGAAGAAGTAAACTCTTTTCATAAAAGTAGCTTAGTCATATCGGTCCGGGAGAATGGTGAAAGCAGATTTCACGAACTAGAAGAAATGTGAAAGAATTAGTCTATAAAAATATGTTCAAACTTATTTAATAGACGTCAACTTGGCAAGCGTAAGCGTCAACTTTGACAGGCCTGTTGGTCTAGTGGTTAGTGACCCTGACTGCTATGCCGGAGGTCGGGGGTTCGATTCCCACCCAGGACAAATGTTTGTGTGATGAGCACGATCATTTGTTCTGTGTCTGGGTGTAATTTATCTATAATATTTATGTATTTAGAAATATATAAGTAGATATGATTATCAGTTGTCTAGTACCCATAACACAAGCTCTGCTTAGCTTGGGACTAGATGGAAATAACAATTTCAATGGTGCCGGCGGGGATCGAACCCAGGTTGCTCGCGTTCTGTTATATTTACAGCGAGCGTTAACCATCTGAGCTACCACGGCTCTACCATACCATATAATAAATAAAATAAAATTCAAATCCGAGTATGATATACTGCAAGACTTCAAGATACTCTAAGCTTGTTCTGCGTAGGTCGAATTAAAAAATTTATCAAACACTTTCGTTCTTCCCGCGACCATGGGTGCTGTAAAACACTCGAAACGTTGGGAAATAAAAAGTTAAAATTAAGGCTACAGTCTTTTAAAGTTGACTCACATCGAATCATTAGCGCCACTTTGATTTCTTTTTTTACAGCAAATTATTGTTTCAGAGTAAAATATTTTGATAACACATAAATACCCAGATTATAAGTAATGGCTAAATTTTTTTTTGGTTCATCTATGTGGTCTATGTTAGATAAATCAAACGGTAAATAGAGCTCTCTCGCACCCAACGCAATTTCGAGCTTTGTTCGTGTACCATTATAAGGCAATCGATAATAAAAAGGCGAAATCTATTCAGCGCGTTAATAGCTAAACATCTTCATCTCCAAAATGCGCTGTTTCTTTTTTTCTAAATATCTTTCATTGTCTTAAATAAGAGGTCTCAATTTCGTTAAATTTCGCTGTTTTCGCCTCATAAAAAACTATTTGTTTCATAGCAATAGCTGAAAATATTTATGCTATAATTATTTTTTTCTCAAGGGCAGGTGTTTAATTAGACAAATATTAAAAAATAATAATTTAAACCACTTTATTTCAAAATTAATAATTATTTCGATCGACCTATAAAATATTGACTTTATAAACAATAATTGCGGGCAATATTCCCTAGAAGCCGCTGAGCGGCTGTAGCGTTCAGACGTCTTGTCTGTGCCAAATTTTTGCACTTCCTCTCGCTCTAACATTCCTCTTTCTCTCTGTTTCCCTAATCTTGGTTGCGCATTGTTACGAATTGAAAGTTTCTCTACTTTATTATTTTTTGCATATAATTCTTTAAGGGTTTATAAATCATTTTGTATTTGTTTTATAACTTTTAATTTCGATATGGACGATAAACGTAAAAAATATGCTTGTACCAGAAAACGAAAATTGAAATCAAACGTTGAAGCAATGAACAGAAATAGAATTCAAAGGTAAGTTTTTTTGTGTTTCATAGTAAAATTGTTAACAACGTGCATATGTGTGAGCACTTGGTTAAATATTAGGTATATAATTAGGTACCTAACCTACATAATATGTAAGTTCTTCAAGGAAATATAGAAGTATTATACATTTTTTGATTGCACATGATGTTTTGTTTACAAGCGACAGTAGCCTAATGACAGGGAGCGGACCGCGAACTCAAAAAGGTCGTGGGTTCGAATCCACCATTCGACTACTGGCGTGAACCACTCGTAACACAAGCAATTTAAGCTTACCACGAGTGGTTAATGTCCTTTTTTTTTAAAAAAAGTACATTATGTTTTTATAGAAATACTTTTTTAATTTAATTTTTAAGTGTCATAAGGAAAATTTCGTCTTTTTGATTTTCAACTAGAGATTTCCTTGTTACCGGTAGCTGCTGATGTCGAGTTAATGACATTTTTAGATACGAAAACTATTCAGTAATACACGTAGACTACAAGTAAACTATTAAGTAATATCCTCAGCATCCCGTAATTTATTGTACGCCCACTATGGCCAATTTTGGATATAATGTGGCGTCAAACTGCTTACGACGTCCAATATACGGACGTCAAATAGGAGACTTAGCGCAATGTTCGCAAATTGTCATGCTGATCACAGAAACGTCAAAATCTAAAAAAAATTGGACGTCATTTTTCTTCCTCTTTAGCTTCCTGAGCTAATTGATTCTCGCATGGAACGCTCGATGCCAATCAAAGACCCTCCATACATCATTCAAGCCATTGCGAATAAATTAAAAAAAAGCGCTAAGTCGTCCGTCGATGCTGCTGTACAAGAATAGTAATTCATGCATATAGGTAAATGCTATACAAAGTTACATTATACTTTAATGAGAAACTATAAATATGTGTGATAGTGGACTGTTTGTACTTATATAGAAATTATTTTGAGTTTTTTTTTTAATCTATTTTAGTATTTAGAACTACTTGACGTACTTGACGGATTTTCGATAGTGTCATCGACTTATTACGAAACCCTCAGTGCACGACTCATTCTAGCACTTGCCAGATTCATTTGAATAATCAATAATACGAGTACATGTTATACAGGTTCTAGATGATTATCTTTTAGAAACCTTTTCAACAAAACAACAAAAATTATACAAACTTAAAATATATTTTTTTTGTGTAACGAATTTTGTAATAAAAGCATGGAACAAAAATAGATACGAGGTAGAAAATCTGTATGTGAGAATTTGTTAGCTAATTATCAATAATCTTGTATATTAGATAAATTGATACTGGAAAATCTTAGTAGAGCAACTTTCCACGCTACGGCCAGAAAGATAACTGCGGTGGCGGTACATGAAGTGGCGGGGCAGGGAGGGTGTAGATGTGTCACCAGAACGCAATTTTTCTGTTTTGCTCTGAAAGACTGGGCTCTTAAACGCGATGAAATCCGTAAAATTAGTTTCATTTAATAATAATTATTTTAATATATTTTTTTTACTCGAGCGTACTTGCGGCGCAAACGAACCGAGTCGTAACACAGTGAACCAACGATAGATTTTAATCAGCTCGAAGGTTTTATCGGCCCGACTTTTTGTTTCCACTAACAATAGCTCCGCTGTTCCAATGTGAACCGGCGACGGGCTTCGTCGTTAACTACACTGTAGATACGACCTTTTACAATAGCGTAGCGTAGCAACACTTAATAAATATTTTAGAGATTTGGTATCTCAAGGTCTTATGTTATTTTGAATTGACTTTGAAGATATCATTTTTAAACAAGGACGGGTATGATTATGCTCAACAGAATACACTACGAATCAGACCTGCACCTTGTTATTTAATTTATATATGTGCTATTGTATTATAAGTTTATATATATATATATATATATATATATATATATATATATATATATATATATAACATAAAAACTCACGCCTGTCACCCAGAGGGGTAGGCAGAGACTACAGACTTCCATTTGGCACGATCCTGACACACCTCTCTCGCCTCCTTCACATCCATACACGTCGGTTAAGGGTACTCCTAATTTGGCCCGTTTTCAATAAATCGCTAATTTTCGCCTAGGACGTCCTTTCCGACTCTGCCATTCACTTCCGCAACATAAATTTTCTTTGTACTCTTTCCTCATTCTTTCTTTCCACATGACCAAACCACCGAAGCATTCCTTTCTTAATCCTGGTCACAACATCATCTTGCAAACCACACTCTTCTCTTTTTACACAATTTCTTACCCTGTCACTAAGATTCAGCCCTAACATACTCCTTAATGACCGCATTTCTACTGCGTTCATTCTACTCTCGTGCTTCTTTTTTATTTTTTTATTTATTAATTTATTTCAGATAACATAAGATCCATATCATTAAAATTAGTTGATTTAAAAATATTAATTCATTGATAATAAATAATAATAATATGTCATGAAAATACAATAAGTAATATAGGTACATAACGTAACATATAAACACAATAATAACTAACACATAATTATTATTTAGTATCTTCTCACTCCCACAATTACTGGGACATGTTTGTTACAGCAATGCCGGAGGATAGGACAGTCCAATCTGTCTCCTATCATTTTCAGAATAATATTGGAGCTGGCCCGCACTCTGCGCACCAGTGACGCGCACCGCTTACGCATGGTCGCGTGAAAACAGGCAGTGCGCGCCTCCGCAAACATGCCGGAGGCACTGCAGAAGCGGGGCAGCCCCAAAACCACCCTGAAAGCGTTATTGTACAGGACGCGGAGATCGTTGTAACTTCGTTTATTATAGTCTGCCCACAGGCTCGATGAATAGAGTGACGTACAATAAGCTCTAAACAGTGTAATTTTTACCTCCTGTGAGCAACGCGTAAATCTGCGGGCTATCATGTTTGCTCTGATGGACAGCGCTCTCCGCTCCCGCTCAATGTCCGCATTGTCCTTGAGGTCATTGGTTATTATGTGTCCCAGGTACTTAAATTGGTTGACAACTTCTAGCGGCACCCTATTCAGTAAGACTGGAGGCAAACTCTGGGGACTCTTGGTACCTGCCTTGAAGACCATACATTGACTTTTGTTCACATTGTACTTTAGACCGTGTCCACTCGCATACTCTTCACAAATGCGTATCAGTTTTCTTAAGCCACAGATCGACGCGCTCAGCAAAACCATGTCGTCAGCGTAACTCAGATTATTAACACATACGCCGTCGATATGACAGCCGACGCGCTGGCTGCTGAGAGTGACAATCAAATCATTCATATACAAATTAAAAAGTGTCGGAGATGTTAATCCGCCCTGCCTGACTCCACATTCGAGCGAATACGGATCCGACACTGCTCCCGCCCAACGTACGCTGTTAGATTGGTGTGAATACCAATACTGGAACATGCTGATGAGTTCCTCAGACAAGTTTATGCTTCTCAGCTTATCCCATAAACGGTCGTATCGGACTAAATCAAAAGCCCTTGATAAGTCGAGGAAGCAGGCATATACAGGTGTCTTGCGGTTTGTGTAGTATCTAACGGTATGCTTAAAACACAGTATTGCGCTTTCAGTCGACAGCTGCGGTCGAAACCCGTACTGGTTATCATTCAGCTTTACGTATTTATTTAACTGTGCATTAAGCAACCCGTCAAACACCTTTGCTATGACAGTGGCAAGGGAGATTGGCCTGTAGTTACTTTTGTCGGTAAGATCACCAGTTTTATTTTTCACTACAGGTACCACGACTGTCTTCATAAAATCGGCTGGTAAGTAAGAATGGCCCACGCACAGCGAATAAAACATAGCCAATACCCTCGCGACATGTGGCCCGGCGTACTGCAGGTGCTCAATACTAAGACCGTCATGTCCCGGTGACTTACCTCTTGAAATACTTTTTATGGCTTTTGAAACATCTTTTGCCAAAAACGCGGTCGTTACCACGTGACTACTTACGTTACTATTGATCACATCCCCGGCGGGGCCCAGTGGCGATTTCACAGAAAAGTGGTCCCTAAAGACATTTGCAATGTCCTTGGGGTCGTTCACACCATCAACGCTCACAGGGAGGCCAGGCCGTACACTTCTTACAAATCTTCTTTTGCCACACCCAACTTTCACTACCATACGTTAAAGTAGGGACCAACACAGCATTGTGAATTGCCATACGTGCCTTTTTCGACACATTTTGACTCTTCACAATAGAGTGCATAGGGCCCCATTTACTCTATTTCCCGCATTCACTCGTCGTTCTATATCCTTATCATATCTGCCATCCCTGCTAAATACGCAGCCCAAATATACAAACTCATCTACTTGCTCGATCAAGTCCCCTTCTATTCTTTTTTACGTGGTAGAGCCATGCTGCAGTTATATTAGTAGTATAGTTGTAGCACGAATGGGTCGGCTCGACCGGGGAAGGACCACGCTCTCACAGAATACCAGCGTGAAATAGTAGCTTAATGCTGCTGTATTTCGTATGGTGAGTGTAGAGAACCGGAGACCCTTTTTACTGGAAATGAGGCATTCCATCTCAGTCCTCACGGGTGACAACGCATCTGCATTTTGATTTGTAATGGAAGATAGATGTAGATGTCTATGGGCCGCAGCAACCACTTACCATCAGGTGGACTGTGTGCTCGTTTGTCAGCCTATTCTATAAAAAAAAAATTCACAAATCGTTTTACTTTCTTCTCTTTCAAAAACCATAACTTTCGTCTTACTTGCGTTCACTTTCATACCCCTTTCTTTTAATGATCTGTTCATTAATGTAACCATCATTTGCAACTCGGCCGCCGACGATGCAAGGATAACTTGATCATCGGCGTACAAAAGGCATTTGACGGTTAATTCACCCATTCTTAATCCACATTCTTCAACTTTCAAATTTTGCAAACAACTGTCCATAAATAGGTTGAATAGCCACGGGGAAGCCACACAGCCCTGCCTGACACCTTTATGGATGTCAAACCAGTCCGAGTAGACCCCGTTGATCCTAACACAAGCACTGGAGCCCCTATAAAGGGACTCCAATGCCTGTATCAAGCCAGCGCTCAACCCAAATGAGTTCAGTGTTTGCCATACCACATCCCTATTCACTTTATCCTTTTCCAAGTCCATGAACGCACAAAAAACCTTTTGGTTTTTGGCCAAAAACTTCTTCGCGATTATGCGCATGGAAAAGACTTGATCTGTACATCCCATTCCCTTTCTAAATCCCGCTTGCAAATCCCAAATTTTTCCATCAGTTTCTTTCATGACCCTTTCAATCAGTACCTTAGCATACAGTTTTCTCACAATGCTAAGAAGGCTGATGCCACGGTAGTTTTTACAGTCCTGCTGCGACCCTTTTCCTTACACGCATTGATATATATATATATATATATATATATATATATATATATATCTCTTCGGACCTCGGATAATCCTATAATATTCCAGCGCAACTTGTCTATCTCCTCTTCCAGCTCCAGGATCTCCTCGTCAGTCCTCGGGGTGCGTGAGTTATATGATGCCAGGTCGAGTCGTCGTAGGTGATAACCGAACCTCCACCAGAGATTCTTAGCACCCCCTACCCCGCCGTTACCATGGTCGCCACCGTAGCCAGGAATAGCGGGGCCGCCGGGGACTAGGGGCTGTCGATTTGTGTAATTCTTCATGGGGGGGGGGGGCATATTGCCATAGTTGCCACGCTTGACGAGCGGGTTGACGGCAGTTTATTTTTGTTGGAAAGTTGCTGTTATCAGGAAGATGCTACTACCCATCTCCTGCCTGTTTTCTTACACTATATTTCCCTTATTCTTTCTATTACTGATAACGCTAATGTGTGCTATCCGGACCTATCGCAAAATCTTGTCAACGAGTTGGAGCGTACTTTCAAGAGTTATGTGTGTTCAGTAGTTTGTGTTTTCAATTTACGTACGTAAAATACGACCATAATATATTAAATGGCTCACTATACTCCAAAGGCGTTGCTTTTAAGACGGAAAAAAGTGTGAATTTTATTGACACTTTTTTCCGTCTTAAATGATTCTAATTCTCTATTTCCGGGCGAGAAACTCGTCTTCCTAACGCTCCTAAGGTACTATTCGAGAATATAGAACAATTTTTTCTAGTTTTTTCTTCACAATTTAGGCTATTCTCTTCTGGAACTGGGAGGCCTTACCCGCTGATATCAAGGAAGTTACGAATAAGCTTTTGTTTAAAAGATTGGTGCTACAACGTTATGTAGACAACAAATAATGTTTGTTCGTAAAAATTATTTATTAATGTAGGTACGAGTATGTATTTTGTGTGTTTTTTATCTAGTTGTTAGGTAGTGTTGTATTGGGTAATGTATTTAGTATAGTTTAACTGTTTTTCCTTGATTTTTAAGTCCTTAATTTACACCTACTAACATCTTTATTTATTCCATGTTTCTTAGGGTTGACTGGTAGAGAATGCCATAGGGCATTTTGTCTGCTTTTCGTAACCCTTAGTTGATGGTGTGTTGTAATAAAGTACAAATAAATAAATAAATCCGAGTATTAATCCGTCACTGCTGCTATATGTAAGAGAGATAGATTTGCTAATTTAATTAACAAAACCGTCTATCTTTACGCCCAGAGGTAAATACACGGAAAGATAAATTGTTCAGTATCCAACTATTCCCATTTAAATGTAATGAGAGACACGGGCCCTGTTTTATAAATTAAAGTTGAATTAACCACGGAGGTCGAGTACATTTGAGAAACTTGTGCTTATAATTTGATAGTGCAGTATTTTTTATTGAATAAGGGTTACAAACGAGCACACGGTTCATCTGATGGTAAGTGAATACTGTGTCACATATGCATCTAAATTAATACTCAATTAAGGTTCAAAATGATACGTGGTCATCCTTGAGAACTAATATAGATCGCCCCGTTTTCAGTAAAAAGGGTTTTCGGTTCTCTATATTTACCATATAAAACACAACAGCTTAATGATGCTATTTTACACTGGTATTCTGTGAGAGCATGGTGTGGGTAAGTGTGGTGGGGTTATTTATTTATTCAACCCCTCAACAGTTAAAATACCTATCCCGGTTATATGTGTCAAATATCTATTGTCAATAACTGTCATTACGCCGACTCGATTCCCGCCATTTTCCTTCATTTTTTAATACTTTAAATACTATTGTATACTTCGCTTTTAGCGCTAATGTTATCTTTATATATAAAAATTATGTGTCATGTGGTTTGTCCGCGATGGACCCCTAAACTACTTAACCGATTTTAATAAAATTTGCACACCGTGTTCAGTTTCGCCCAACTTGGGAGATAGAATAGTTTTTTGCCCATGAGTGACCCACAATTTTTTTTAGCGAGTTTAAAGATTTTTAATAGGACATGACAAAGGGTTGTCGAAAAGGGCAGAACAACGTCTGCCTGGCAAGTTAGTATTAATATATAAATTTAGATGAGAAAAACATGTTTAGTATATTTTCTTATATAAAACATAACATTATACCAATATATTTAAAGAAAACACGAAATATAAGTAAATTATATCTACCGGGCAGTAAATACAAGCCGCAACGATTGTAACGTATAAGAAATGACGCCATTTATACTGTTAAGGGGTTAATGATTTTTCTATATTTACACGAACTAGACATTGAATAAAACCTATTTTACGGATATCATCGCATTTCACTAGAGGAATCGCAGGAGTTCCTTGAAGAAGAAGTAAACTCTTTTCATAAAAGTAGCTTAGTCATATCGGTCCGGGAGAATGGTGAAAGCAGATTTCACGAACTAGAAGAAATGTGAAAGAATTAGTCTATAAAAATATGTTCAAACTTATTTAATAGACGTCAACTTGGCAAGCGTAAGCGTCAACTTTGACAGGCCTGTTGGTCTAGTGGTTAGTGACCCTGACTGCTATGCCGGAGGTCGGGGGTTCGATTCCCACCCAGGACAAATGTTTGTGTGATGAGCACGATCATTTGTTCTGTGTCTGGGTGTAATTTATCTATAATATTTATGTATTTAGAAATATATAAGTAGATATGATTATCAGTTGTCTAGTACCCATAACACAAGCTCTGCTTAGCTTGGGACTAGATGGAAATAACAATTTCAATGGTGCCGGCGGGGATCGAACCCAGGTTGCTCGCGTTCTGTTATATTTACAGCGAGCGTTAACCATCTGAGCTACCACGGCTCTACCATACCATATAATAAATAAAATAAAATTCAAATCCGAGTATGATATACTGCAAGACTTCAAGATACTCTAAGCTTGTTCTGCGTAGGTCGAATTAAAAAATTTATCAAACACTTTCGTTCTTCCCGCGACCATGGGTGCTGTAAAACACTCGAAACGTTGGGAAATAAAAAGTTAAAATTAAGGCTACAGTCTTTTAAAGTTGACTCACATCGAATCATTAGCGCCACTTTGATTTCTTTTTTTACAGCAAATTATTGTTTCAGAGTAAAATATTTTGATAACACATAAATACCCAGATTATAAGTAATGGCTAAATTTTTTTTTTGGTTCATCTATGTGGTCTATGTTAGATAAATCAAACGGTAAATAGAGCTCTCTCGCACCCAACGCAATTTCGAGCTTTGTTCGTGT
Source organism: Parnassius smintheus behrii (assembly GCA_036936625.1). Classification (NCBI taxonomy): domain Eukaryota; kingdom Metazoa; phylum Arthropoda; class Insecta; order Lepidoptera; family Papilionidae; genus Parnassius; species Parnassius smintheus. The sequence goes on along the minus strand of JAUPFT010000020.1, from coordinate 2,166,065 downwards.
ACCATTATAAGGCAATCGATAATAAAAAGGCGAAATCTATTCAGCGCGTTAATAGCTAAACATCTTCATCTCCAAAATGCGCTGTTTCTTTTTTTCTAAATATCTTTCATTGTCTTAAATAAGAGGTCTCAATTTCGTTAAATTTCGCTGTTTTCGCCTCATAAAAAACTATTTGTTTCATAGCAATAGCTGAAAATATTTATGCTATAATTATTTTTTTCTCAAGGGCAGGTGTTTAATTAGACAAATATTAAAAAATAATAATTTAAACCACTTTATTTCAAAATTAATAATTATTTCGATAATATAGCGTTCAGACGTCTTGTCTGTGCCAAATTTTTGCACTTCCTCTCGCTCTAACATTCCTCTTTCTCTCTCTTTCCCTAATCTTGGTTGCGCATTGTTACGAATTGAAAGTTTCTCTACTTTATTATTTTTTGCATATAATTCTTTAAGGGTTTATAAATCATTTTGTATTTGTTTTATAACTTTTAATTTCGATATGGACGATAAACGTAAAAAATATGCTTGTACCAGAAAACGAAAATTGAAATCAAACGTTGAAGCAATGAACAGAAATAGAATTCAAAGGTAAGTTTTTTTGTGTTTCATAGTAAAATTGTTAACAACGTGCATATGTGTGAGCACTTGGTTAAATATTAGGTATATAATTAGGTACCTAACCTACATATTATGTAAGTTCTTCAAGGAAATATAGAAGTATTATACATTTTTGGATTGCACATGATGTTTTGTTTACAAGCGACAGTAGCCTAATGACAGGGAGCGGACCGCGAACTCAAAAAGGTCGTGGGTTCGAATCCACCATTCGACTACTGGCGTGAACCACTCGTAACACAAGCAATTTAAGCTTACCACGAGTGGTTAATGTCCTTTTTTAAAAAAAAGTACATTATGTTTTTATAGAAATACTTTTTTAATTTAATTTTTAAGTGTCATAAGGAAAATTTCGTCTTTTTGATTTTCAACTAGAGATTTCCTTGTTACCGGTAGCTGCTGATGTCGAGTTAATGACATTTTTAGATACGAAAACTATTCAGTAATACACGTAGACTACAAGTAAACTATTAAGTAATATCCTCAGCATCCCGTAATTTATTGTACGCCCACTATGGCCAATTTTGGATATAATGTGGCGTCAAACTGCTTACGAAGTCCAATATACGGACGTCAAATAGGAGACTTAGCGCAATGTTCGCAAATTGTCATGCTGATCACAGAAACGTCAAAATCTAAAAAAAATTGGACGTCATTTTTCTTCCTCTTTAGCTTCCTGAGCTAATTGATTCTCGCATGGAACGCTCGATGCCAATCAAAGACCCTCCATACATCATTCAAGCCATTGCGAATAAATTAAAAAAAAGCGCTAAGTCGTCCGTCGATGCTGCTGTACAAGAATAGTAATTCATGCATATAGGTAAATGCTATACAAAGTTACATTATACTTTAATGAGAAACTATAAATATGTGTGATAGTGGACTGTTTGTACTTATATAGAAATTATTTTGAGTTTTTTTTTAATCTATTTTAGTATTTAGAACTACTTGACGTACTTGACGGATTTTCGATAGTGTCATCGACTTATTACGAAACCCTCAGTGCACGACTCATTCTAGCACTTGCCAGATTCATTTGAATAATCAATAATACGAGTACATGTTATACAGGTTCTAGATGATTATCTTTTAGAAACCTTTTCAACAAAACAACAAAAATTATACAAACTTAAAATATATTTTTTTTGTGTAACGAATTTTGTAATAAAAGCATGGAACAAAAATAGATACGAGGTAGAAAATCTGTATGTGAGAATTTGTTAGCTAATTATCAATAATCTTGTATATTAGATAAATTGATACTGGAAAATCTTAGTAGAGCAACTTTCCACGCTACGGCCAGAAAGATAACTGCGGTGGCGGTACATGAAGTGGCGGGGCAGGGAGGGTGTAGATGTGTCACCAGAACGCAATTTTTCTGTTTTGCTCTGAAAGACTGGGCTCTTAAACGCGATGAAATCCGTAAAATTAGTTTCATTTAATAATAATTATTTTAATATATTTTTTTTACTCGAGCGTACTTGCGGCGCAAACGAACCGAGTCGTAACACAGTGAACCAACGATAGATTTTAATCAGCTCGAAGGTTTTATCGGCCCGACTTTTTGTTTCCACTAACAATAGCTCCGCTGTTCCAATGTGAACCGGCGACGGGCTTCGTCGTTAACTACACTGTAGATACGACCTTTTACAATAGCGTAGCGTAGCAACACTTAATAAATATTTTAGAGATTTGGTATCTCAAGGTCTTATGTTATTTTGAATTGACTTTGAAGATATCATTTTTAAACAAGGACGGGTATGATTATGCTCAACAGAATACACTACGAATCAGACCTGCACCTTGTTATTTAATTTATATATGTGCTATTGTATTATAAGTTTATATATATATATATATATATATATATATATATATATATATATATATATATATATATATATATATATATATAACATAAAAACTCACGCCTGTCACCCAGAGGGGTAGGCAGAGACTACAGACTTCCATTTGGCACGATCCTGACACACCTCTCTCGCCTCCTTCACATCCATACACGTCAGTTAAGGGTACTCCTAATTTGGCCCGTTTTCAATAAATCGCTAATTTTCGCCTAGGACGTCCTTTCCGACTCTGCCATTCACTTCCGCAACATAAATTTTCTTTGTACTCTTTCCTCATTCTTTCTTTCCACATGACCAAACCACCGAAGCATTCCTTTCTTAATCCTGGTCACAACATCATCTTGCAAACCACACTCTTCTCTTTTTACACAATTTCTTACCCTGTCACTAAGATTCAGCCCTAACATACTCCTTAATGACCGCATTTCTACTGCGTTCATTCTACTCTCGTGCTTCTTTTTTATTTTTTTATTTATTAATTTATTTCAGATAACATAAGATCCATATCATTAAAATTAGTTGATTTAAAAATATTAATTCATTGATAATAAATAATAATAATATGTCATGAAAATACAATAAGTAATATAGGTACATAACGTAACATATAAACACAATAATAACTAACACATAATTATTATTTAGTATCTTCTCACTCCCACAATTACTGGGACATGTTTGTTACAGCAATGCCGGAGGATAGGACAGTCCAATCTGTCTCCTATCATTTTCAGAATAATATTGGAGCTGGCCCGCACTCTGCGCACCAGTGACGCGCACCGCTTACGCATGGTCGCGTGAAAACAGGCAGTGCGCGCCTCCGCAAACATGCCGGAGGCACTGCAGAAGCGGGGCAGCCCCAAAACCACCCTGAAAGCGTTATTGTACAGGACGCGGAGATCGTTGTAACTTCGTTTATTATAGTCTGCCCACAGGCTCGATGAATAGAGTGACGTACAATAAGCTCTAAACAGTGTAATTTTTACCTCCTGTGAGCAACGCGTAAATCTGCGGGCTATCATGTTTGCTCTGATGGACAGCGCTCTCCGCTCCCGCTCAATGTCCGCATTGTCCTTGAGGTCATTGGTTATTATGTGTCCCAGGTACTTAAATTGGTTGACAACTTCTAGCGGCACCCTATTCAGTAAGACTGGAGGCAAACTCTGGGGACTCTTGGTACCTGCCTTGAAGACCATACATTGACTTTTGTTCACATTGTACTTTAGACCGTGTCCACTCGCATACTCTTCACAAATGCGTATCAGTTTTCTTAAGCCACAGATCGACGCGCTCAGCAAAACCATGTCGTCAGCGTAACTCAGATTATTAACACATACGCCGTCGATATGACAGCCGACGCGCTGGCTGCTGAGAGTGACAATCAAATCATTCATATACAAATTAAAAAGTGTCGGAGATGTTAATCCGCCCTGCCTGACTCCACATTCGAGCGAATACGGATCCGACACTGCTCCCGCCCAACGTACGCTGTTAGATTGGTGTGAATACCAATACTGGAACACGCTGATGAGTTCCTCAGACAAGTTTATGCTTCTCAGCTTATCCCATAAACGGTCGTATCGGACTAAATCAAAAGCCCTTGATAAGTCGAGGAAGCAGGCATATACAGGTGTCTTGCGGTTTGTGTAGTATCTAACGGTATGCTTAAAACACAGTATTGCGCTTTCAGTCGACAGCTGCGGTCGAAACCCGTACTGGTTATCATTCAGCTTTACGTATTTATTTAACTGTGCATTAAGCAACCCGTCAAACACCTTTGCTATGACAGTGGCAAGGGAGATTGGCCTGTAGTTACTTTTGTCGGTAAGATCACCAGTTTTATTTTTCACTACAGGTACCACGACTGTCTTCATAAAATCGGCTGGTAAGTAAGAATGGCCCACGCACAGCGAATAAAACATAGCCAATACCCTCGCGACATGTGGCCCGGCGTACTGCAGGTGCTCAATACTAAGACCGTCATGTCCCGGTGACTTACCTCTTGAAATACTTTTTATGGCTTTTGAAACATCTTTTGCCAAAAACGCGGTCGTTACCACGTGACTACTTACGTTACTATTGATCACATCCCCGGCGGGGCCCAGTGGCGATTTCACAGAAAAGTGGTCCCTAAAGACATTTGCAATGTCCTTGGGGTCGTTCACACCATCAACGCTCACAGGGAGGCCAGGCCGTACACTTCTTACAAATCTTCTTTTGCCACACCCAACTTTCACTACCATACGTTATAGTAGGGACCAACACAGCATTGTGAATTGCCATACGTGCCTTTTTCGACACATTTTGACTCTTCACAATAGAGTGCATAGGGCCCCATTTACTCTATTTCCCGCATTCACTCGTCGTTCTATATCCTTATCATATCTGCCATCCCTGCTAAATACGCAGCCCAAATATACAAACTCATCTACTTGCTCGATCAAGTCCCCTTCTATTCTTTTTTACGTGGTAGAGCCATGCTGCAGTTATATTAGTAGTATAGTTGTAGCACGAATGGGTCGGCTCGACCGGGGAAGGACCACGCTCTCACAGAATACCAGCGTGAAATAGTAGCTTAATGCTGCTGTATTTCGTATGGTGAGTGTAGAGAACCGGAGACCCTTTTTACTGGAAATGAGGCATTCCATCTCAGTCCTCACGGGTGACAACGCATCTGCATTTTGATTTGTAATGGAAGATAGATGTAGATGTCTATGGGCCGCAGCAACCACTTACCATCAGGTGGACTGTGTGCTCGTTTGTCAGCCTATTCTATAAAAAAAAAATTCACAAATCGTTTTACTTTCTTCTCTTTCAAAAACCATAACTTTCGTCTTACTTGCGTTCACTTTCATACCCCTTTCTTTTAATGATCTGTTCATTAATGTAACCATCATTTGCAACTCGGCCGCCGACGATGCAAGGATAACTTGATCATCGGCGTACAAAAGGCATTTGACGGTTAATTCACCCATTCTTAATCCACATTCTTCAACTTTCAAATTTTGCAAACAACTGTCCATAAATAGGTTGAATAGCCACGGGGAAGCCACACAGCCCTGCCTGACACCTTTATGGATGTCAAACCAGTCCGAGTAGACCCCGTTGATCCTAACACAAGCACTAGAGCCCCTATAAAGGGACTCCAATGCCTGTATCAAGCCAGCGCTCAACCCAAATGAGTTCAGTGTTTGCCATACCACATCCCTATTCACTTTATCCTTTTCCAAGTCCATGAACGCACAAAAAACCTTTTGGTTTTTGGCCAAAAACTTCTTCGCGATTATGCGCATGGAAAAGACTTGATCTGTACATCCCATTCCCTTTCTAAATCCCGCTTGCAAATCCCAAATTTTTCCATCAGTTTCTTTCATGACCCTTTCAATCAGTACCTTAGCATACAGTTTTCTCACAATGCTAAGAAGGCTGATGCCACGGTAGTTTTTACAGTCCTGCTGCGACCCTTTTCCTTACACGCATTGATATATATATATATATATATATATATATATATATATATATATATATATATATATATATATATATATATATATATATATATATATATATATATATACTTGTGTATATCTCTATGTGTGTGTGTGTGTGTGTAATTATCGTGTTTATTATTGTTATTATTCGTATTATTTAGATAATATAATGTATTTATTTATTCTTCATTCTTTTAAGGAGTAATATAAGCACTAAGTGTGCCTTTTTTATTTTATCCTTTAATAATGTTTCTTTAATTTTTTCAATAAATTATGGAATAAGTAGAACCTTTGCACGATCACATCTATACAATTAAAATTGAAGTGTCTGTTAATAATTCAAAAATAACAAACCATTTATTAAATGCATATGAAAGGATATATGGTACTTGTAACAAAAAACAATCTTGAAAATTTTTGTCAGAGATATCAGCAGATGTTATAAACAGTAACTTGGCTCAGGCGCTAAAAAATTTAAACCATGAAATTCTCCAAACGTAATAAATTAAAAAAACATATTAATACTAGGAACAGCTAGCAAAACAATGAAAAATGTTTAAATTCGACTGTACGTTATTTTATGTTTGTATATGTATGTCGCGCGATATCTTCGTAAACAGTAATCAGGTTTTCAGTAAACGAGCCTTAATTGATAAAATAGTTTAGGGTAGGGTGGTTCGATATAAATATAAAAAAGTAAGGGATGAAGTTAGTAATGTAATTATTTGGAGATCATTCTAGTTGTTGGATGTAAATTCGTTCGTCACTTCGTTTGTTTAAAAAAAATTGTCCAAGGACTAGCAGCCGCTTACCATGAAGTGAACTGTGAGTTTGTTTATATGTATATTACGATTACATATTGTATTTAGATTATAAATAAAGTTATTACAGCAAATATTAAGACAATCGCGTAAAATCAGGATAAAATCTGATAAAATCAGCATAGTAAGGTTCTTTGTCGCTTTAAATTTATTAAAAATGAGAGAAGAATCGGAAAGTGCTCAGGGAAAATGTTCGGATTGATTTAAAATTTCACTAAAAACATCGCAACAAAACTCAAGTTACCATCCACGCCATACGGATGTTTGGCGGACCACCACTGTGCGATTAACTATGAGTGTTGTTGCTCGCACGACTTCTTTGTGAAATCGATTACCACCAGCAATTTTTCTAGACCAATAGGACTTACTGCACGAATACCAGTGTAAAATAGCAGCTTAATACTGCTATGTTTAGTATGGTGAGTGTAGAGATCCAGAGACCCCTAATTACTGGTTACGAGGCATTCCATCTTAGTCCTCAGGGGTGAAAACGCACCTGCATTTTGATTCTTAATCGAGGATAAACGTAGATGTCTATGGGCCACAGCATCCACTTGCCATTAGGTGGACTTTGTGCTCGTTTGTCACCCTTAATCTACTAAAAAATATAAAAAATACTCCTTTTTATAGGCCTGCAACGCACCTGCAATTCGTTCAGTTCAATTGTAATTTACTATTGGATGAATTGCATGTTCGTTTCCCCCACTTCCATAAAAATAATTCAAAGAATGTGTCTCGTAAAAAAATAATAAAACCTATACTTCTTCAAAACTTTCACAAAGCACTGTCCACCGACCTCAGTCGGCATTCTACTTGTTTAATAAGATCTTCACTTCAGGTATTAACGATTTGTTCTACTGCAGAATTTGTATAAATGGCAGATTGTATCGACGGCGCAGTCGCGTAATGGCTAATCGTTTGCTTGATTCGCTGCGAGCTCGATATCCGCACGGATTTATTTCGTGCGGAATTCAAATATGCGTATTCGGATGTTCGAATGGTTGTGGAGTCATTTGTTCATATGTGCTATCTATACTCATATATATATATATATATATATATATATATATATATATATATATATATATATATATATATATATATATATAAAATCTTTGATATAATTATCTTCTTCTAAAGCTCGCTAAAGTGATTTTAATTCTTCTGCCACCCAGCGGTGAAGGTCTTCGTCTACGTTACATAGATCGCCACTGCTAACACTGTCTCTCTGAAATATTACAGCTTATTTATCATTACGTCGTAAGACAGGAAATTGCAAGCCAACCATTAATAATCGATTTAGTAATCTACTTGAAAGTTTGAGAACTTGCCCACTTAGCAACTTCGCTTAATGCAAGCAACTTTGGGATGAAATGGAGCGATGGAGATGGGACTTTGTCATAATACATTAAGTACATTGTGCAATTTAATTAATTACATTTGTTAATCTTTGACAAACATTCAACATAATATTACAAATTAACATAAAAACACTCACGCCCCTCACCCAGAAATGTAGGTGGAGAATACGGACTTTCATTTAGCACGACCCTGAACACATCTCTCAAAATAATTTTATTAATTTAATATTCTAAATGCAAATTAATTTAAACAATATATGTCAATATATCTCTCTCTTAACTTAAATTAATTTGTATTAAATATATTAAATTATATTTAATTAATTTGTATTAAATTAAAAAAGAGGTAATTAAAAAGTAATGTTGAAAAACTGTTTCTCTCTAGTTAATTAAAGTGTACACATCATTATTTACGTATATATGTATTTTTATGTTTCTGTTAATAATAATATTTATTTAGACTAAGTCCATATAGATTTTTTTTTATAGAAGAGGGGGCAAACGAGCATGCGGCTCACCTGATGTTAAGTGACTACCGCCGCCCATGATCAACCGCAACACCAGGAGAATTGCGGGTGCGTTGCCGGCCCTTTAGAAAGGAGTAAGCTCTTTTCTTGAAGGTCCCCAGGTCGTATCGGACTGGAAAAATCGCCGGTGGTAAACTATTCCACAGAGAGGTTGTACGTGGAAGAAAACTCCTTGTGAAACGTACAGTGGTGGACCGCCAAGCATCCAGATGGTGTGGATGGTATCGGGACGTTTGCCGTGTAGTGCGTTCACGAAATTTGGCGGCTGGGATTAATCCGAACAATTCCTCAGAGCACTCCCCGTGATAGATGCGATAAAATACGCAAAGAGATGCAACATCTCTTCGCAGCGCCAGTGAATCGAGCCGATCGGAAAGCACTCGGTCGTCGACTATTCGAGCCGCTCTGCGCTGGATGCGGTCAAGTGGAAGGAGCTGGTACTGGGGAGCCCCAGCCCAGAGATGGGAACAGTATTCCATGTGCGGCCGAACCTGCGCCTTGTAAAGTTGCAGGCGGTGTGCCGGCATGAAATACTGTCCCGCTCTGCTGAGCACGCCAAGCTTTTTAGAGGCCAATTTGGCCTTCCCTTCCAAGTGACCACGAAACTGCACGTCACTCGATATGTCGACGCCGAGGATTCCGATACTGGCTGAGGCAACAAGAGGAGTGCCTTGAAACTGAGGGGATACGACAAAGGGGTTCTTTTTAGCGGTTAACGCGCAAACTTGTGTCTTCTGGGGGTTAAACTGGACTAGATTTAGTCGTCCCCAATCCGAGACTCTGTACAGCAAAGACTCGACTTCAGACACAAGTTTGTCCCGGCACTCGGAGACGTTTTCCCGAGAAATATTGGCTCGGCCGGTGTAAAGAGCATCACCAGTGCTGTCATCCGCATAGCAATGAATGTTACGGGTATCCAACATATCATTGATATGCAGAAGAAACAGCGTTGGCGATAGCACGCAGCCCTGTGGAACACCAGCATTAATAGGCTTGCAATCAGAGCTTGCACCGTCAACAACGACCTTGATGCTCCGATCTGCAAGAAAGCTGGTGATCCAATCGCACAATTTCTCGGGAAGCCCATAGGAAGGGAGCTTCGAAAGAAGCGCTTTGTGCCAAACCCGATCGAAGGCCTTCGCAATGTCCAAACTAACGGCCAATGCCTCCCCCTTGAACTCTACTGCCTCCGCCCATCCGTGAGTGAGGTAGACCAGGAGATCACCAGCTGACCGACCACGGCGAAAACCGTATTGGCGGTCACTAATCAGCTGGTGATCCTCAAGGTACCTCATGAGCTGGCAGTTTACAATGGACTCCATTGTTTTGGAGAACAAGGAGGTGATGGCGATTGGCCGGTAGTTGGACGGGTCTGAGCGGTCGCCTTTTTTAGGGATCGGGTGGACGAAAGCCGTCTTCCATGATTTTGGGACTACGCCTAGGGAGTAGGAGTACCGGAAAAGACGCGTTAAAACCGGTGCCAACTCTGGAGCACACGTCCTCAGCACAATTGGGGGGATTCCGTCAGGCCCACTCGACTTCGACGACTCGTGAATGTCCAGGGAGAGGAGTGCTTTGCGAACCGAGCGCTGTGTGAACTGCACTTCCGGCATGGAGCACTCACACCGCGGGATGGTCGGCGGCGTACTCCCCCCGTCATCGAGAGTCGAGTTAGACGCAAAGAAAGAGCCTAGAAGATCGGCTTTCTCCTTTGCGGTATGGGCCAGTGAGTCGTCCTCCCTGTGCAGAGATGGAAGAGATGGCTGACAGAAATTCCCCTGGACAGCCTTGGCGAGAGACCAGAATGCACGGGTTCCAGAAGGAAGGCGAACTAGTTTCTCGCCAATTCTGCCTATGTGCTCTGACTTTGCCTTGGCAATGACTCTTTTGAAGGACCTAGAGGCGGAATTATACTTCTTTTTTAGAGCGCTGGTGTTTACATCCCGGGACGCTGATGCATCAGCCCAGACTTGGTAGCACTCCTGCTTATAGCATGATGCTATTTTACAGGAGCGACCAAACCATGGCTGAGACTTGCCTCCAATGGGCACCCCAGAGGAAGGAATAAAAAGTTCCATACCCTGAAGTATCACATCAGCAACAGAATCCGCAACAACGTTGGGATCATCCGGCGAGAAGCAAACCCGCCCCCAAGGGTAGGATGCAAAGAAAGACCGCATCCCATCCCAATCGGCTGACCTATAGTGCCAAACACGGCGGCAGCCTGCAGAATGCAACCGCGATTTCAGCGTGAGTGGCACAACACTCCGGACCAGACAATGGTCCGAGGAGCCTAAAGGGGCGTCGACGGAAATCTGATATCAGTCCGGGTGAGAGGTCAGCAGAAGGTCCAACAGGGAAGGTGCATGATCCTCCACATCTGGAATCCGCGTAGGCAAAGTAACCAGTTGTGTCTGACCATATGCCAAGGCAAAATCATGAACAGATCTCCCCGCATGATCGGTTAAACGTGAACCAAGCCATTCGGCGTGATGGGCGTTAAAGTCGCCGAGGATCACGATCTCTGCGGAGGGGATCTGCTGTAGCAACGAATCTGCAGCCATTTGGACGTGGTCGAAGAGTCGGTCTGTTTCGGCATTACCGCTATGGGACCTATAAAGGCACCCGTAGACGCGCGGATGGTCGTCGCTGTCTACGCGTAGCCAAAGGAGGGACAGGTCCGAACCTTCAAGTCTGCCGAGGCGTCGAGAACAGATGTCCTCTCTGACGTAAACGCAAACTCCAGCCCGAGGCACAAAGGAGTGTTCCAGTTTGTACCCCGGGTAGGAGAGATACGAGACATCAGGCGGAGAGGACACCTGCGTCTCGGTCAGAAAGAGCAGAGCCGGACTCGCCGTCTCGAGATGGTAGTGGAGGGCGTTTAGGTTAGTGTGAAGTCCCCTGATATTGCAGAAATTCACGGACAGCGTGGCAGGGGTCGCCTTGGTTATGTTGCTCCGTTTGCCCCGAGCAGTTGTAGTCTTGAGCGGAATTTTGCCCCCCCCCCAGAATACGCGGGGCAGCCTGAGCACCCACGCTCAGAAGTGGAGAAACATGGTCGTGGATGCTCAGCGAGGGATTCTCCAGGGGTGCTGGTACCCTCCTGGGGTAGTCTATCATTATTTAATTCCGCTACCATGTTGATGGGGGGGGGGGGGTTTGGGGATTTTTTAAGATTTGATTTTTGGATAGATGTTATTAGATCAGTAATATATATTCAAAACTAATGTTATTATTTTATTTATATTTTTAACTTAACAAACTAAACATCCCGCGTACGTTTACATACATATTATTTATCTACATTTATTTTATTTTAGATGTAGGTTCAAACAGTGTCTCATAAATACAGAATCCCACATATCAGCCTGTGTATTCAGGATGCTGTTGGTAGAGGCACGCCGTCGACTTAGTAACGAAGCAGACCTTTTACGTATAATGGCATGAACTCCATCCCTGTGTACCGCAGCGAGCATAGCAGAGGCACTACAATAACACGGACATCCCGCACGCAGTACGGAGGGGGCGGGGCCCCGATCTAGGAAGCATCGGCTGCATTTTTGCTCCTGCCAGCCGATTAAGGAGGCGATATCGGCCACGACTTAGGATGGCCCTACATACGACACGATTTAGAGGCAATTTAGGAGGCATCCCCACTACTCCACCCTAGATCGCCACCGATATCGTGTCGTATGTAGCCCGCTTAAGCCTTAACAAATAATAGTAATTAAAAGTCATCATTCATTTTTAAACCCTATCACAAGTCCACTGCTTAGCCTGCCTATCGATTTCCTGCTCCTAAAAATGTAAGTTTAGATGTTGTGGTATGAAAAGGCAGGTGGTAGAACTAGTTTTTTGCAGGTCTCTCGCTCACGCATTTGTTTCACTTGATGTCTGTAGTCTGTACTTACGTACTGGCGATGTAAGATGGTGTCGTCCCGGGTTGTCGTAAGCGGCGGCAGCACAACTACAACAGGGTAACAGAATATTCCCAATAACAACTTAACTTACTACTAACTTTAATAATAATAGACTGCGGTTGGCCTCCTTTAAGGCAATCTACGGGGAGGGATATATTCAACAGAGGACTTTTATAGGCTGGAATGAATGTACATGTCGATATGTGTGCCTAACAGAATTGCGTCGTACATCCACTTCGACTCCACGTTTATGCGCAAGTTTATTGGATAAGCACGGACTTGCTTATGTTAATAACACTAATTGGTCTCTCTGTACACTTTGTTATAATTTGTTATCTAAATTGAGCTATTGTGTACAGTTTTGATTAAAATAATAACATTAATAGACATTTAACTAACTTCGTTAGTGCATTTTTATGATAACGACTGGTAATAATTTAAAAAAAAAACTGCTGATGATAACCAATGCGTGCGTACCGAGCGTGAAGCAACTAAGGCAAATTCCTCTCCCCCTACCACACCAAATGGACGCTTGGCGGTCAACCGAAATGCGATTTACTAGGAGTTTACTTCCTCGCACCACTTCGTTGTAGAATTGTTTACCACCTACAATTTTACCGGACAGATGTGCAATTTAGGGACCTTCAAGAAACGAGCTTACTGCTTTTTTTCCCTCTGGTTGCAGTTGTTACTGGGCGACGGTCGACACTTACCGTCAGATGGGCTGCACGCTCGTTTATCCTGTATAAAAATCTATGGAACAGGCCCAGGTTCCACAGTGGACTCACTTAAAAGAGGAACCGTTATTGAGAAAGTCCCCCTTTTCCAAACTTTACTTTTTGTTTACTTTTGTAAAGCAATATCTCCGAAGACATTGAATGAATACGAATGAATACTTTTACGGAATTAAACGTAGTAATTAACGTAACGTTCGTAAAATTAGTTTTATTTTATCGGCCCTATTAATAAACAAAGACTTGAGCAGGATTAACTTTACTCCTAGTTTAAAGCTTAAAATATCTAATTTCAGTATTAATAAACATAGAGTAAGGAGGGAGTAAACTAATCCGAATCTACTCTCGGAATAAAAGTTAATCCTTGGCGGTACCTAGTTTAACGACTGAGTAAGCATAGACTAGTCGCGTATTTTGACAATGTAAAACTTTACGTTTACACGCGTTGTTACCCGTGTTAAATTCATAAGCACTAGTAACAAAAACAGCATAATGGATTAAAATTTTATGCATTATGTGGATTTAGACGAGTGATTGAGGCTATTGATTTCCACATATTCGAATCCCGAAAGTCGCTGGAAACATCGGACAATACTACATAAACTGGAAAGGATATAGTTAAATAAATGTACAAGTAAGTTTTATAGCACCTAGCTAGCCCATCTTTGCCATATAGGTACTTAGTTATTTTCTTAGATTCAATACAATTACCTCAATCCATTATTTCATATTAAAGAAGTTAGGAGTGCTTTGTTCCAGGTTGTGTCAAATGCAAATTTAGAGGTCATGGATACTTGGCAAGGCAGCACACATGACTCGAGAATATTTAATGAAAGTCGCATTAAAACGTTTCAGCAGTCAGAATTTAAAGGCAGACTTCTCGCAAATTCTGGTTATGCTTGTACTCCTTATTTAATCACTCCTATTCTGCGTCATAATAAACAAAAGGAAGGAATGTACAACCGGTCGCACATCTGGGCCCGTAAAACTGTAGAACAATGCTTTGGTGGGAAGCAAAGGTTTCGGTGTTTACTGCGAGGACTAAATACTAAATAAGAGCATTCAAAACTATGTATATACATTGCAATGCAAAAACAAAATCTGCTTGAGGATGTAGTATAAGGAGATAATGAAAATGTACCAGTCACACAATTAGTAAATAACTCCGTTAGAGGAAATTCTGTTCGGGCAGCATTTATTAAAGATTTTTTAAAATAAAAACAATAATTACATGTACAAAAGGTTTTATTTATCCCCAAAGAACAAAACAAAATGTTTAATTAATTTTTCCCTTCACGCTCTTTTCTTAATTCTAAAATTTCGTTACAAATAATAAAAGTTATTATATTTAGAACTTAGTTTTTCCACCGAGTCCGAAATCAACACGAGGAACAACACGTAACACGTATCTCTCGTCAAACTCAAAATATTGCCTGTCACTGTCATTAATGTCATCATCAAGCATTGAATTCATTCACCAATCATTCACTGATTCACTCTTTTTACTTGGGTTGCCATAGCGCAAGCGTTAATCCCGGCGTAAGGAATGTATAGTTAGTTCGAGGTTACTTCATGTTTATTAATAACATTGTATAAAGAAGTAAATAGTCAGTTACTCTGAGATTAGTTAGTTCAAGTGTAACTTCGAATTAAGCTTGAAATAAGCAATTTTTATTAATAAGACAGTATGTGTAAAGGACCTATAAAATTGCCGTTCTACAGGGATTTTCCAAATCAAAATAATTTTTGCTTGGCTAAGAATTCTAAGTTCAAATTAATTTTATTTTAAGAAAATGCAATATTTTTTCCAAAATTAGTAATTTTTTATTATTTAGCGTTATGTTTTCATCACATTCGAATTTTTTTCATCATACTGGATACAGTAAAATTCGAGTACATACCTACATACCTAATACATAAAAATAAAAAGCGATGGTCTGTTTGTTAGATGTAGATGTCCATGGGCCACAGCAACCACTTACCATCAGGTGGACTGTGTGCTCGTTTGTCACCCTATCCTATATATTTTTTCATAAAACTAACTTTACGGATTTTATAACGTTTAATTGAACTTATTTTTATTTATTTCAATATTTTAAAGGTAAAATTTTTTTTCAATAAAAATTACACACCGATTTTAAAGAACTAAAAAGGGGTATATATTTTCACATTCTGAAGTCAATGCTCATAGTTAATGTATAAAAAAATTAATATTCCAAGTAATATTCAAAACCTGAAGGCAGCCCAGGTTAATTATAATATCGGGACGTCAAACAACTCAGTCTCCAGCATCCGAAATGTCAGGAATCGTCGGTTAAGGATACTCTTAATTTGGCTCATTTTCAACATATTGGTCGATAAACTTTCGCCTAGGCGTCCCTAAAATCCGTTAAGTTAGTTGTACTCTTTTGCCATGTTTGTTTTTCTATAGAAATCATTTCGAAAGAACATTAGCGGGCATTAGCAAAGTAGAAGACGCGTGACATGAATTATGTAGCCTCGAGAACACGGGCGGGCCGATCTTAGATAGCCTAATGCGAGGTGGATTCAAGCGACTTTTGTGTAAAAATGCCTCGATTATTGATTGTTAACGGCGCTCTTTGTGTGAAAATTATTGAACTACAAACGAATGTGGCCCATTTCACGATGTTTAAGTGCGATGGGTTTATTAATAGAATTCAAAGTAAAGGACATATTACTTGTTCCCGTATTTGTATTGCGTAGTAGAGCTACGTTACAGCTATATTATGGTTATAGCACCAATGACCGAGGTAGAACCACGCTTTAATAGAAACATCAGCGTAAAATAGCAGTTTATTGCAGCTGTATTTCGTATGGTGAGTGTAGAGAACCGGAGACCCTTTCTGTAAAACACGAGGCATTCCATCTTAATCAGGAGTGACAGCGCACCTGCATTTTGATTCTTAATCGAGGATTAATATGTAGATATTTATGGGCTATAGCATCCACTCACCATCAGGTGCATTTTGTGCTCGATTAAAGCCTTATTCTATTAAAAATGGCCTACAGATAATTGTTTTGGGTCTGGATGTTATTCCTTATATATGTATATGTATGTAACGTGCCCCCGCGATAAAGGACGAAATGTTGGTGTAGAGATGACCTTTATACACCTTTTAATAACGTTTTACACACACGAACATAAAATAAAAACTTTAAGCCTTGACATACTACCCGAATATAAATAAATACACGGTATTAAAAAGGAATATTTGAAATCACCAAGAAATAATATTCAGCTTATTCAGTCAGTCTGTTCATTTCACATTTTCAAATTCTTCTGTTTGACCACAGACTATTAAGTGTTTGACATTGTCCTTAGAGTACGTAGTAACATAAATATGCTTGTACTTACGATGAGACATTAATTTGTAGTGTTCATCAACAAACGACTTTATTTGTCCAAGCGACATTTATGTGCTGGAAATTAGCATCATGGACGTAATTTATTTAATTTAAATTATTGTACATATTTGGAACACAGCGTTTTATGTAACATAACATTTAGCTTTTTGCACTCCCGTTCCATATATGTATAATATATAATTAGAAATGCCAAATTTCACACTCCTCCGTGCGCGCAATATGTTTAAAACTTGAACAAAGTTTTCACTTCACGTATTATTAAACAGATTCTATAAATGCGTCAGGTATTTACTTGTTGTATTTATTTTTGTAGCTTTCTATCTTCATTCCTTTGTAATATTATAAAAAATAAATGATAGAATATTTAGCGTCAAGACATGGCAAACGAGCACACAGTCCATCTGATGGTAAGTAAGTGGATGCTGCGGTCCATAGACATCTACATTCAACCTCGAAGAATCAAAGGACTAACATGGAATGCCTCGTTTCAGGTTAAAAGTATTTACGGTGTTCTACACTCATTATACGAAACACAGCAATTTGTTATATAGGCGTAAAGTCCATTTATGTTGACCTGTAAAGGCTTACACACTTGCAGTCGTTACTTTACTTACATAGATAAATTTAAAAAAAAACTCGCAAGTCAAGTCAGCATCGCTAACTACATAATACATTATTCTATTTATAGGGCGTAGACCTCGCTTATTGAAGGTATCCTGTGCAATGAATGGTAATTGAGATAATCGTCGAAGCCAACTAGTCGGTTCTGCGTTCGACACGCTTGTTTGTAAACGCAGCGCTTAGCGTTTAGAGTTTACGCTCGTTTGACCTAATTAATATAACGTATAGCTGATATCTGATTCGTTGATATTACTCAGTTATTTTATTTAACTTCAGAATTCAGATTAAACGACTAATAATCTGTTAATTAATGTACGTTGTGGCACCCCTAAGAGAATCTATCAGCCTATTTATAACGAAATAAAAATCAAAACGAAATTTATGATGGAATAAAATGCTTAAGAGAAATGCTCCTAAATAAAAATAAACTAAGCAAAGTAACTAAGTTATAAATAAAAATTGTTTGTTTGCTTTTTTATTTTCAAATATTCTGTATTTAGTTGTAGTGGCCTGTGTTTTTTTTTTTGTAATTTATTGTATTTGTAGTTTAGGTGATGTTATAAGATCTTAATATACTCGTACATACTATAAAAATCACTCGTCATGTAGTTCGTTCACGCTAATCTCCGAAACTGCTCAACCAATTTTAATGAAATTTTAAATGTGTATTGCTCGCTCTAACTTGAGAGATAGGATAGTTTTCATCCCGATAAGTGACTCTCAACATTCTTTATTACTAATTTAAGGACTTTTTTTTAAATACAAACCTTGTCGTAAAACAAAGCACTTTTTTTAGGCTAGCAAGTATTATTACATAGTTTTTAAGAGCGTGTATTCGACAAACTGATTGCAATATGTCGAAATAATTTCTATTGAAATATTAGGTACAGATTACCGTTGTAGCATAAGAACATCTACCAGCCCATATCATGCCGTGGGTGTCGTGAGAGGCGACACAAAAAAACAAATCAGGAGATAGGTTGCAGTGCCTTCCTGATACTGACTTAAAATTAAAATAAAAACTGTGGTTGGCAACTCACTTGCCAAGCGTGGCAACTTTGGTAAATTACCTCTATGAGGCAAACTATGGAGGAATGCTTTCAGTAGTCAACGGTCTTTAATGGACTGTAAAGATTAGGTTAATACACTACTACTTTGTTGGAATAAATAAATTTTTTGTTGTTAGAAAAAAAATCGTCCCGTGAAGAAGCGACTGTGGGGAATGGCAAAAAGAACGTGACTACCGCTAGATGGCGGTATAACCTCGCTCACCTAGACGTAGATTACCCTGACCGGTGACAGCAGCTTCAAAAGTGCGAGACATGTGCTACTGCAATCGCTAATCCCTGTCATGCGTGGCGATTGAAGCAATAGCTCTATAACGGGAGAATGCAATTAATCTCAAGTATTGGACTTGTGCCGTGCAGTGGCGGTTAAGAATATCCACTAGCCCATATCTTCCCGTGGGTGTCATAAAAGGCGACAGAGGGAAACAGGCAGGAGATGGGCAGCAGCATCTTCCTGATAAGAACAATTGTACAACAAAATAAAACTGCGGTTGCCGACGCACCCGCAAAGCGTGGCAACTGCGGCAATATACCCTCCATGAACAACGATATAAATAAACGGACCCCAGTCCCCGGCGACCCTGCTATTCCTGGCTACGGTGGCAACCATGGTAACGGCGGGGCAGGGTGTGCAGTCTCCGATGAAGGTTCGGTTGCCACCTAAGGCGACTCGACCCGGCAACATACAACGCAAGCACCCTGAGTACTGATGAGAAAATCCTGGAGCCGGAAAAAGAGATAGACAAGTTGCGCTGGAATATTATAAGATTATCCGAGTTCCAAAGAGAGGGCGAGGACACGGTGATTCTCGATTCCGGCAACTTGTTCTATAGCCGCGAGGGCGATCATCTGTCCCAAGCAGGTCTCAGGTATCGATTATTAACATCTCGTATCAATAAAAGAGGTACGTATGTTAATAGTTAATCGCTAGCTCACTCTCGCCAGAACACTCTCTCTCCATCAGTTTGTCGCAACGACAAGAGCTATCAAAGATAAATCTCGCTCAGTGATGCTCGCATGGCGGTCAGAACTAATGCCGAAAGACCAATAAGCAGTCATTTTACTCTACAGTGCGGATCTGAGTACAATGGCTTATAGACCAGCGATTAAACTATCGGAACTAGACACTTACTTCTCGCTGCTCGCCAACTCTTATCCAGTTTCTAACTCTACTCGCTTCTCGTTTATCGTTTGCGGTAAGACTAGTGCCTAAGCCACCTATTTAACATTTAAACAGCAAAGCCTTCGATTCCCTCGCTAGTCATAAATCATACCCGCTTCACGAGCTCCCGCACGGTTGCCATAGAAACAGCTTTGTTAAGGTTACAACGTAATGAAACCTTATTAGAAAGTCAAATTCGAAATCATAATTGCTTTGTTGATAATGGATTTTAAAGCGTTTAAAAGTTCAATGCAATATTGCGAAACGCCTAATAATATTTTTTACTGCTATGGCATGCTGCAGTTATACTATGGAAAAAGAATACCAACGTAAAAAACAGTTTTATGCTGCTGTGTTTCGTATGTTAAGTGTAGAGACCCAGACATCTTAGTCCATGTGGGTAACAACGCATTTGTATTTTGATTCTTAACTTAGGATAGATATAGTTGACTACGGGTCACAGCATCTACTTACCATCAGGTGGACTGTGTGCTTGTTTGACATCCTTATATATAAAAATAGATCGAGCTCACACAGAATGCCGGAGTATAATACCTAACAGCATAATACTGCTATTTTATAATATGGTTAGTAGCTTTGGTTGAGCTTTGACTGTCAAGGTTCAAATTCTGGATTGGACCAAAATCAGTTTTAGATTTTTTTGTTAATAAATTCTCACAAGCAGGGAGTCAAGAAGTTGGTGGAGTATAAGTCCCGTGCCTTGGAAAGCGCATTCAGCTATTGCTACTGCTCTCTTTACTGATCTCTTTCTGATCATATTTGATTACTGTTTAGTTTTACTATCTGATTGAGGAAATAGACACCTGCTTTTGCGCAACGAGTGCACTATTGTCTCGTGAAGATTGTTGGGGTCGCTGTGACCAAAATTCGAACAAGAAGATGATGGACATTTGGTAAATAATCTGACATTCCTTTTACTGGCAGCAAGACGTTCCATCTAAGGACTTAGTGGTGATAACGTCTTGGTATATTTTGATTATCAATTAACGTGTTTGAATTTATTTAGGCTCGCGTAACAAATGAGCACTTAGTCCACTTAATGATAACATTTATCCTCCATTACAATTTAAAATCTAAATTCATTTACAGAGCGATCTCACCCCTGAGGATTAAAATGGAATGCCTCGTATCCAATATAAAGTTTTTCCGGTTCTCCACACTCACCATGCGAAACATAGCCGCTTTGAGCTGTTATTCTGTGAGAGCGTGGTTCCCCCCTGATGGAGCCGACTTATTTGTGCTACAATCACAATAACTGCAGCTTGACACTACCACTTTCATAAATCAATTTATACCAAACTGATACAATTCTTTTGATTCTTAATGCGTATTGAGACAAATATCGACAGCTACTAGTTCCAAAACAGCCCAGGAAGTGACTTGCGAGCAATATAGTGGAAATGGACCGGGCGTCTTGCATCTGATTTATGATCTTTCGGGCAGCCGAAGCAATTTTCGTGAGGAGTCGGGCGCTTTGCGTAAAACCAAAAGTTCATAGTAACCTTTGTAAATGTCGAGGGAGTGACCTACATACGAAAGGTTCGACTTGCCGGTTAAGTTTAACGTGATTTCGGCAAATTATTATTAGGTATTTGTAAGTACTTGACTGTAGTCGCGAATTGTACTAATTTTTTGATTTCTTGCTTTACTGTTAACTGTTACCATGGGCATCCCTTATAACTTTAGGTCATAATTTTATCTAATTAGAAAAAAATAATGGATTTCAAAAGGCCTAGGCTACCTAACTAAGAAAAACATATGAATACACTATGAAAGATACATCGATAGTAGGAAACGTGTTTCGCCTCTAAATGAGGCATTATCAGGTGAACTAGGTTCGGCGGTGGCTGACCGCTAAGACTTATGTGATGCGATTGGTGGCGGCTCTTAGCTTATTATTTTTAACATGTTTAACAATGCCCATCTACATTACAGTTTCCTTCTGTCACCTCTTACCGCAACGTTTGTCCAGGTCTTTACCGTTAGCATGGTTTATTCTACACTATCGCAATTATAGGCAAGTCTATTGTATAATGATTTCTTATATTTACGCGAACACTGTACATTGATTAAAACTACTTTTACGGATTTCTTTCGCGTTTTATTTATTTTATTTTTAACCCGACGTTTCGGGTGCTTTCCAGCACCCATGGTCACCCCCACCTCAGTCCCCCGTAACCATGGGTGCTGGAAAGCACCCGAAACGTCGGGTTAAAAATAAAATAAATAAAACGCGAAAGAAATCCGTAAAAGTAGTTTTAATCAAAGTCTATAGTAGTAAACCATTAATCTATTTTTTACTATCTTCATCATTATCACCATTACAGCCCTTCATAGTCTACTGCTGAACATAGATTTCCCCCAGGAAATGCCACCCAGCACGGTCGGGAGCCACCTGCATCCACTAACTTCCTGGATGCCTTACCAGGTCGCCCTCCATCTAGTGGGACGTCACCCTACACTCCGCCTACGTGTACGAGGGTACTACTCGAGAACCTTTCTTCCCTTACGGTTGTCGGTTCTTCGAGCTATATGGCCCCACTGCCACTTCAGATTACTAAGGCGTTGGTATATGCCAGTCATTGTGGTTCTATTTCTAAATTTATCACGCAGTGAAACAAGTTTAGCCCTCTCTTTAGCTCGCTAGAGACCTTGAGCTTTTTCATACGGCCAGCAGTGAAGCACTCATTTTCAAGTTTTAAGATATACCTGACGAGTAGATGTGTCTTAATCTCATTCATTACAGCCTTTCAAAACTCCACTGCTGACCATAGGCCTCCCTCGCTGGCTCACAGGGGAGATGTTGCTATGGTCACCACGCTTGGCAGGCGGATTGGCATCCGCTTTTTTACTATCTCCTGTTTTATTTTCTCTCTGCCGCTTCTTACGATACCCACCGGACGATATAGAGTAGTGGCTATTCTCACACCGCCACTAACGGTACATTTTATTATCTCCTGTTTTATTTTCTCTCTGCCGCTTCCTACGATACCCACCGGACGATATAGAGTAGTGGCTATTCTCACACCGCCACTAACGGTACATTTTATTATCTCCTGTTTTATTTTCTCTCTGCCGCTTCTTACGATACCCACCGGACGATATAGAGTAGTGGCTATTCTCACACCGCCACTAACAGTACATTTTAATTTAGTCTATTTCAAATACTTAATTTGAAATAGACTAAACTTTCTAGAGTTTTTCTGATTTTGTTTCTACTACAGACTTTAAGTGATTTTTTCTTATCTAGTAACTTTAGTTCGTATGAAACTAAGTTATACGGATTTTAACGCATATATTAAAGTTAAGTAAAGTTCAGCCTATATACGGGACGTATATAGGCTGCAACTTACAACAACTACATAAGAAACAACAACTAAAAAATATAGGCTGCTACTGCTGGGCACAGGCCTCCCCTCATTTTTGAAAGGGTGAGGAAGTGTCCGCCGCGCGGCCTAATGGGTGTTGGCGAACTTCACATGTCATATTTTTTTCTTATTCCTCAGACATGCTGTTTTGAGCAAATGGTAAAATAAGCGCTTTAAATTGCAATCAACAATTTCATTGGTGCCGGCGGGATCGAACCCGGGTTACTCGCGTTCTGTTATATTTACAGCGACCGTTAACCATCTAAGCTACCACGGCTCGCGTATACTAGCTTGTTATATATCAGCGACATTTTGAGTACTTTACAGCACCCATAGTCACGAGGGGACTGAGATGTTCTACGTCTCAGTGGCATACTTGACCACGGATGCCTCTTAAAGCTTAACATTATTAATTTTACGGCTCAAAATTATTAATTTTTATTCGATCTACGCAGTATGAACTTATAGTATATTAATGTCTTGCAGTTGTATGCTTGGGTTAGATTTAATTTTATCAATTATAATAGGCACACAGTCATCTCCTCTATTGTTGAAATTAGGATGTTTATTTGTTTCAATAGCCTCGCGAATCATCCTAGGAAGGAATCAGTGTTCTTTTTTTAAAAGAATTATGTGACAAGCGAGCTAACAGTCCACCTGATGGTAAGTAGATGCTGTAGCCCTAGACTTATATATTTATCCTCGACTAAGAATCAAAATTCAGATAGGTTACCACTCTTGATGACTAAGATGGAATGCCTCATTTCCAGTAAAGAAGGTCTCTGATTCTCTACAGTCACCATACGAAACAGCAGCGTAAAATAAACAGCTATTTTACGCTGATATTCTATGAGAGTGTGGTACTTCCCTGGTGGAGTCAATCCATTAGTGCTACAACCGTAACATAGGTATAGCATGGCTCTACCACGTACAGTATTGTGTACTACTCAATTGTAGACAAAGTTTCTATTAGGAATTTTATTTCTATTTATTTCTATTTATTTCTAATCAAGTAATTCATCAGAGACATTCACGATTAGCGCTAAACATATCAGGCGTTAATCGCAACACGTGTACCCGCGGATAATTTAAAACAAGTGTTAGAATAAGAAAGTGCATTCAGTGAAAGTGTGATTGCGTATTCCCTCAGCTTCTCGCTAAGGCATAGCACTTTCGCCCTCGACTTGTTCATGCATAGATTTATTTATTTATTAATTCTTAAAGCAAATAAATACATAGGGCAGACTTAATGCATTGATGCATTTTGTACCAGTCAATCCATTGAGTTGTGAGACAACGGACAAAATAAAATTGATAATAAATACATTGTACTAATAAGCTTAGGTAAACTAATAAGCGTAGCTCATATGGTTAACGCTCGTTGTAAATTTCACAGTACGCCAGCAAACCGGGTTCGATCCCCGCCGGCACCAATGAAATTAAATGCTGATTTGCCACGTGCTCGGCGGTGAAGGAAAATATCGTGAGGTAACCTGCATGTCTGAGAAATAAGAAAAAAAATATTTCGGAGACATGTCAAGTTCGCCAACACGCATTGTGGCAGCGCGGCGGACACTTCCTCGCCCTAAAACCCTCTCAGAAATGAGGGGAGGCCTGTGCCCAGCTATGGAACGTATATAGGCTGTAACTTTACTAACTTTACTTATATATATATATATATATATATATATATATATATATATATATATATATATATATATATATATATATATATATATATATATATATATATAGTAAGTGTTAACAATGTACATAAATAGTATATTATATCCTTCATTTTTCCCGTGTAAATAATACATCATAAAGCAACATAGAAAAGGGCTTGGAAGATTTTTTGTAATTAGAATTTTTTTTGCTACATTTTTCTTGATAGATTTATTCATGCCTGTCAGAATGATACATTTTAACGCCGAGTAAACCTCGAACGCTCAGGTGCTACATTATTACTTAATAAATAAATTACATGATTTCTAAATTCAGAGGCTAATGACAACATATCGAGTTAAGCACATGTATCTCCAACTTGTTATGTTTGCTTGTTTGTAATGTTTATGTATGTATTGACTGAAGGACATGCAGCCTATGCTATATTAAATAAAAAAAAATGGTGTAGAACGCTTTCACGATACAGAAGAAAATTCTATATTTAATGTTTCTTAAAAAAATAATATCCCCTAGAAAGAATTTCGAACAAGGTGGCCAGTCTCAGCGGAGTCTAGCTATCTACGAAGGACAGGTTTCTAATACACGAGTCAGTTCACAACCTAGGTCTCAGATCATATAAACAACAGGAGATATGCTCAGTAGTTGAAAATGTATCGGAACCCGGTGTCTCCAGTTGGCCCCTACCACGCGCCAACTACTACATAATAAAAGCAATAGATACACAATCGCGCACACACTCGCATTTTATAAATCAGAACATACTACACAACCCTTATATATATATACATATATATAAACCTTATCTCATCATACACAGCGTGCATTTACAATGCACCGTACAAAACTTATTCACACAAAAACATCTGTCGCTATCATTCACTCACAAAAGCCGGCAGCGGCTGCTTCACGAAACTATCGTGTGAGTGAGAGTATCAGTAAAACACTTATCCATTGCGCTGTTAGACCAGCTGATTCACAGGTCGATTTGTACTTAGCAAGCAATGGTTTTTGTTCCTAATGAAAACATTTGATTTGGTTTTTCATCGTGTTTCTAGTACCAAGAAGTAATGTTTTAATAAATTGAATAAGAAAAACATTAATATTTTTGTACTTACGTGTGAAATGAGATGCCATCTTTCATGTAATTCACAATACAGCTGTTATTTTTTTTTTAATTTCAATTTTTTAATTTTTAAAAAAAAAATATTAGTAATCCTATTAACTAACATTACTAATATTCCCTTTAACCACTCCTGGTAAGCTGAAAATGCTTGTGTTAGGAGTGGTTCACGACAGTAGTCGAATGGTGGATTCGAACCCCCGACCTTTTGAGTTCGCGGTCCTCGCCCTGCCACTAGGCTACCGTCGCTTTTTGCAAAAAATCACTGAACAACGCGGCATTTCGTCAAAAATCACGAGCAGTGAAGACGTCACAAGTTGACATTCGACTAATTACCGAAACTGGCATCAGGCCGCTTTGCGGCCAGATGCGTTCGCAAGTGCCACGCCTCCTTGCCATATCTCCTGTTGTTTATATGATCTGAGACCTAGGTGCACTCGTTATTCCCATACGCTCATAGTCCAATGAAACGACAATCCAATACGACTGGAGAGACACCAGGCGCAGGACCAACGGCTTTACGTGCTTTCTGAGACGCGGGGGTGAATTACGGCAAACTGCCTGACTCCGCCTACTACTGCATATTTCTTGACGAAAAAACCTAACATCTGATATTGACCTGACCCGAAAATACAACCCAGCACCCCTTGAGCAGAAGTCGTGTTTACCGACAACTAGACCAACAAGTCTTTATAAAAAAAATGACTGCTTCGTAGCACAGTGGCTTAGAAATGGGCCGCGGGTTCGAATCACGCAGGGAGCAAGTTTTTGTAAGGCCTACAAAAAAATATTCCGGGTCTGGATGTTTGTCCATGGGAAATGTATGTGTGTAAACTTCCACCTCGATACGGGAGAAAATCCCAGAGTGGAGGTAAGAGAAACTTTTTTAAGTTTATAAATAAGAGAGCATAAATGAGAGATACGACTAAAAACTATTGTTACGCGCTCAAGTCGACGGCACTAGCGCCATCTAGTCTCGAACCGAAGAACTAAACTTCTTGAAGTCGAAACACGAACTCTCGGTACCTTGCGCGTGTTTACTTGAATATTCTGGATATTTTGCTGCTAATTTATATAAATAGGCGCTGCAAGATGCGATCGGGGAAGTATTGGAGTTGGCGACACAAGCGAAACTTCGGAGCGGAATAAAGTGAATCAGTGTGATTAATTATTAGTGTTTTTAACTTTAATTAGTGTAAAGTGAATTAAAGTGTTCATTTAGGTAATGCTATCGGAAATTTTTATTGTCACGAACATCAAGCTCGTAACAATTGGTGTCAGAAGTGGGATAAAATCATGCCGATTTTACCTAAGGACGAAATGGAGGGTGTCCGTACCCGAAGTCAACGTCAGCAGGAGACGGACCAGAGGAGATTTGGTGGTGCAACACCACAGATGTCTGAGGGCCAGCCGCCGGCCACGTAAGCCGGCCCGTCAGCAGCTCCTACGTCTGTGGCACCTGACTTAGGTGCTCCGATGGTGATCCTGCAGCAGCTGCAGCGTGGACAGGAGGAACAGGCCCGCCGGCAGGAGGAACAGGCCCACCGGCAGGAGGAACAGGCCCGCCGGCAGGATTAACAGGCCCGTCGTTTAGAAGAGCAACTCCAACGCGATAAGGAAGAGCAGATGCTTCTCATGAAGGACCTTCACGCTACCTTCGGAAAAGAGCTACGGGAGGTGAAGGATAAGGTTGCTCAACATGACAACCGATTGTCGGAAGCTGAAACCCGAATCGACCAAGTAAACAATCGGGTTGACAACGTAATGGCTGACATGAAGAAATCACTGGACGAACTCAAACTTGGAGATGGAGCTACAGCTCCCGTAGTAGCTACAACACGTTCGCTACGTGGGTTCAAGGTGCCACCGTTCGACGGTACCTCTTCCTGGTCAGCCTACAAAATCCAGTTCGAGGCTGTTATGAAGGCGAACGGCTGGAATAAAAGCCAGGCCATGACTGCTCTCACACTAGGCCTGCGCGACCAGGCCTTAACAGTTCTGAAAGCTCTCGGTGAGGAAGTGACTTATGAGCAACTCCTTGAGGCATTGGAGGCGAGATAATGCGACGCTCACCTGGAACACGTCTTTCGTGCGCAGCTTAAAGATCGCGTGCAGCGCATCAACGAAAA
Organism: Parnassius smintheus behrii; assembly: GCA_036936625.1. Classification (NCBI taxonomy): domain Eukaryota; kingdom Metazoa; phylum Arthropoda; class Insecta; order Lepidoptera; family Papilionidae; genus Parnassius; species Parnassius smintheus. Next base: position 2,138,167 of record JAUPFT010000020.1, on the reverse strand, counting down.
CCTGCAGCAGTGGGCTCTAGAGGTGGAGAAGCTGGTGGGAAAAGCATACCGGTCTGTACCTGCGCTCATTGAAGGGAACCTGGTGCAGACATTCATCGACGGCATCCGTTACCCGGAAGTCAGAGCTGCTGTAAGGCTCGGGCACCACGAGACGCTTAAGGACGCCTTGGCCCATGTACTGGAGGTGGAAGCCGTGCGGCAGGATCATCGTTCCCATCGTGTCAGGGAGGTTGCAGCAGCTACAGTTCGCGACCGCAACAAAGGATACAGCCCTAGGTGCTATGGCTGTGGGGAAATGGGCCATCTTCGATCCAGCTGCCCTAAGCGAAGCGCAGAAAGGGAAAGTGAACGATATCAGGAGGGTAGTGCAGCTAACGGCACTGCCTGGCGGCGACAGGATCGTCGTTCACCTCACGCTAGGGAGGTTGCAGCAGTTACGGTTCACGACCACAATAAAGATACAGCCCTAGGTGCTATGGCTGTGGGGAAAGGGGCCATCTTCGGTCCAGCTGCCCTAAGCACACCCTAGGAAGAGAAGGTGAACGGTCTCAGAAAGGAAGTGCGGCTAACAGCACCGCCCAGCAGCAGCAGGAATACGACTTTCCTATCAGACACTGCAGCGGGAAATCTCACGGAACGCAGATGCATTGTCAAGAAGACCTTTTCCTGAAGATTGCAACCATTGTAGTAGACAAGAGAGTAAGGAAGTGGTATCCGTGAGGATGCTCAGGACAGACCACCTCAGCAACGGGTTAAAGGACAGCCTACGACATGCACAGCAGGAAGATCCGGACATCAAGCCGATTCCGGGATGGATGAAGGCCCGTGCTACCAAGCCCAAGTGGAGGGACGTCTCAGCGATGAGTTTAACCACGAAAGGCTAGTGGGCCCAATGGGATAGCTTGCTGATTCAGGATGGAGTCCTGTGCCGTAAATGGGACAATGGTCGAGGAGACAGCTGTCGTTTGCAAATGGTTGTCCCTAAAGCTAAAGTGCCGAATGTTCTACAGCTGTGCCATAATGGTCGTTCAAGAGTCCATCTGGGAGTTAAACGAACTCTACTGAAGGTCCGAGAACAGTTTTCTGGGTCCATTATCGTGACAATGTCGAGGATTGGTGTCGTACATGTACAAGTTGTGCGGCCGTGAAGGGACCTCAGACACGTAGTAGAGGAGCATCGAAATTGTACAATGTTGGTGCACCACGGGATAGGACATCCCTTGACATTGCGGAGCCGTTACAGAAAGGTGCAAAGGGGACTCCTAAGATCGTCCATGTGGATCGCTTGGCGCGTTATTATGGGTCCGATAATGCTCGGGACAAGCATGTCTTAGGAGGGGGCAGTGTTACGCGCTCAACTCGACGGCACTAGCGCCATCTAGTCTCGAACCGAAGAACTAAACTTCTTGAAGTCGAAACACGACCTCTCGGTACCTTGCGCGTGTTTACTTGAATATTCTGGATATTTCGCTGCTAATTTATATAAATAGGCGCTGCAAGATGCGATCGGGGAAGTAATTGAGTTGGCGACACAAGCGAGGCTTCGGAGCGGAATAAAGTGAATCAGTGTGATTAATTATTAGTGTTTTTAACTTTAATTAGTGTAAAGTGAATTAAAGTGTTAATTTAGGTAATTCTATCGGCAATTTTTATTGTCACGAACCTCAAGCTCGTAACACTATTATAATGTTAATTGATATAACTGTGCATCCCACAGAAAGAAAACTCCCATAGAAGTAAGTGTGGCAAACACTTAAGCAGGTCACCTGTTCGTAAATAAATGTTTTGGTCCATAGACACCTTTATTTGCCAATAGAAACAAAATGCAGATGCGTTATCACTTTTTTTAGGGGGAAGTTCCTCGACATCCATCAAAGGAGCGACTTAGATTCAAGCAATGTTCAGTTAGCCCTGAAAGAAAATGCCGTGTAGTGGATGTGAGAGTCCACTGTTCCATAACATCCCGTAAGTGTCGCAAGAGGCAACAGAAGGAATTGAAACAGAATATGGCCAGCGGCACCTTCGTGACAACAACTCAAAATTGTAAAAAAAAACTGTGTTTGCCAACCCGCCCGTCAAGCGTGAAATGTATGGCAAATCCTATCCTATATATCGCCCCTACAAACCAATCTACGAGCCTGTGTTCAGGAGAGGACTCATGCGTGACTAACGCAAAATATCGTCGACAAAAACTTATTTTTTATTAATATACTGCCTATCCAAGAAAGACAAAGCCGTGACATTATAAAAAAGAGTATAATATAACAAAAAGAAATAACTAAGCGTATTATTAATTGTAAATAGCATAATTAATTGTTGACAACGAATTACTCTCAACGAATATTTTAAAATCAAATATGGCATACTGTAAAAACAAGAGAGTAATATTTACGTCGATGTTGCAAGAGTCGTGTGTTTGCGGGCGAGCAAAAACTTTATGATTTTAGGGTAGGCTTACATTAGTCTAGTCAATGTTACCAATCAGCTAGGGACCCTTTTTATTGGAAACGAGACATTTCATCTTAGTCCAACAAGAACGTATCTGTATTTTGAATAATAATCGAGGACAGATGTAGATGACTATGGGCTGCAGTATCTACTTACCATCAATTGGACTGTTTGCTCATTTGTCACTCTTATTCTTAAAAAAAACATAGGCAGGAAACCTACCAATGAGAAGGAAAATTTAGTGAGGCGTCTTAGTAGTACATACAGAATGGGTCCCACATATATGCAATAAATGAAACCATATACTTGTTATCGCCTTTGCTGACGATATACAAAAAATGAACGTAATCGGTCCAGTAATTAGTTCAAAAAGTAGAGTTTTAATTTTAAGCAAATTTGAACACTCTATAGAATTGGGTCACTAAGTCAATGATTCAATGAACTTGAATGAATCCTTGAACATTAAAAAGCGACGTTGCCACGCAGTGCAAATTATTGGTATTGCGACATATCGACAGCGGTGTCTTTTGTCGGCGTGCCACCCGCGTGCAACGTTGTCACTCTTCCAAGGGGTCAAGGTACGTTGTCTAAACAGAGTGTTCACTTTTACTGAATTTATTTTAATATTTATTTTGTTTGAAAATTTCACTTTTTTATTTTACGGGTTTTAATTTAACATTAAATTTTTCTACACTTCTACGGACTAGTATTACTTGTGGTTTCATTTATTGCATATATGTGGGACCCATTCTGTATATGTTCTCGCTCACGAACGTGCTGAGAGAATTATTATCGCGCCACTATACGTACGGGGCTTGAGAACAAGTCACTTCCGTGCAAGTTCATAATCACAAATTATTTCTACCGACAACTTTCAAGGTAACTTTAAATATAGTCACCTAAAAGCAGAGACTACGGACTTCCATTTGACATGAATCTGATACACCTCTTTCACCTCTTTGACGTCTATATACCATTGATAACCTACAAATAAATGTACATCGGCTACGGGTTATTTTAATTTGGCCTATCTTCAACATATTGCCAATTTGGTCAATCAACTTCCGTCTGGGCTATCATTTCACTTCTTCAACATAAAAGTTAAGTTTAACACAAAAACACAATATTTTTGACCGAAAAACCCAAACCATTTAAAGGGACATAGCTCCAAAACTACTTCTGCTTAAAACCACTAAGAGTGACAAGATGGAGGGGAGAATATATAGAGCCAGCAATTTGAAAAAACCCTGACTAATAGCCACAGACTGAGTTTAGATTGTGTCATTGGCCAGTGCAGTTAGCGCGGGATGCATCGCAATGTATAGAATGATATACATGGTCCGAAAAGCTTAAATGATCGTTGTCAATAAGTATTCGTATAATACTGATCTCATTCTTCGTAGTAGAACCAGCAAGGATTAAAGTAGGACTTTTAAAGAAAAATTACAATAAAATGTTTCATACAATTAGTATGAAAAAATTTAGAAACAGCACGGTAGCGGTCACTTCATTTCCAGGGGTTATTACCAAACTAAACAATTTTTGCTTAGTAAAAAAGTTTAACTTTTTGATAGATGAGGCCTGCATTTTTTGTGAGGGGACACAATTTGACAAACTTCCACCTGTACTATTTTGAAACAAAACTGATAGCCTTAGCTGGATTGACTGTAAAACATGTTATACAATAGAAGTATGGAATATGCGCGATCATGCCAAAGGATTTACGCCAATTACCAGCCCAATGTAAAACGACCTTTATTTAGAACGATTGGGCCTCGAGCAACACACCATATTTATTAATTTATGCGCTGTTTGTCGCCGGTTCGTATTAACAGTTTAATACTACGAGTATCTTGGCTTAAGATTGTGTGAGAACTACTCGTTAGGACTTGTAGGTTTTGTAGTATGACAGGTGTGAATGTTAAATTAATTACTTCAATAATATCTTCCTTTTATAAAGGATTAATGTATTGGACATTAATCATTTATTCAAACGTTACTCAATTTTAAGACGCCTTTAAGTTTCATGCTGCCTTTATGACTTCAAGTTAAAAAGTAAAAACCTCATCCGATAAAATAAAAAATTAAAAGTGACTGTGATACCACGATAAACAAACGATAAAAAAAACCTTATAGTACAATTATTTAACGTGATAGAACCACAATATAGCTATATTCTGGCACAGTATTATATCTACTGTTATCGCAGTATAAGTATGAGGCGACCGGGAGATGAACCAGGAGGTGGTAACAAATCAAATTGCGTGGCAACTATAGCAAATATCTCCCTTATGATTTTTACACTACATTACATTATAAACAAACATTACAACCTATCAAAGTCCACTTCAGCAGTGTTATTTAGAGTTGATAATCATTTACAGTTTGGTTTGAATGATACCAAAATAAATAATAATAATAATAATATTTCACAACTGTCACACGACGCCATCTAGTCCCAAGCTAAGCAGAGCTTGTGTTATGGGTACTAGACAACAGATAAACATACTTAAATATTTCTAAATACATAAATATTATAGATAAATTACACCCAGACACAGAACAAATGATCGTGCTCATCACACAATCATTTGTCCTGGGTGGGAATCGAACCCACGACCTCCGGCTTAGCAGTAAGGGTCACTAACCACTAGACCAACAGGCCTGTCAAATTTAATTAAAAATGGATAATTTAAAACACAAGATTTATTAGTTTCTTTGTATATCTTGTTACTGTTTATTTCTAGAGGCAAAGTTATAAAAATTTAAGATTTAAACTAGATTAAAAATAAATTTATTCAATCACTCTCAGTACAACTAGTTGAGCTATCGTTGTTTAAATTAATTATTATTTGATTTTCAATAATGCAGTCAAAGAGACATTAATTTAATATCTCTTTCAGTCATCCATAACCATTTTTTTTTGTTTTTTCCACAACTTTGCCCAGTCATCCTTTGTGACATGGGCTTCGGCTTCGAATATAGAAGAACAGTACAAAAAAAATAAAGCGAAGTCACGAGCGCCATCTTGTAAAATCATCAAAAATTGGGATTGCATTTTTATTTTTAGAAAGTTATTTAGTTCGATTTATTCTCTTATTTTATTTTTAATAAAATCCCAGAATTTTTCGCTTTTTTACGGTGAAGTGTACATATACTGGGCCTGAAATGGACCGCGTCCTTTAAAAGTAAAAAAAAAATAACTTGTTTTATTCATGATTCGTGTAATATAAGGAATTTTAAAAATAAATTTTTTATTAAACAAATAATACATTAAAAATTATTGATTCGATTATTTGAATAGTTTTACCGATTATTTGAATATTTTTGTCGATTATTCGCATAATAATGAATTTTAATCATCTAAACACTACGGTAAGGTACATAGCGACATATCACTGAAATGACGTCAAGTAAAAAAGTTGATACTGGTTATTTTTTAAATATTTTGCTTTGAAAGAATAGACATAGTACATTTTCTTTTATTTTTTATTTTTATCACATAATTGTCATGCGGACAGGAAGTAGATATAAGTTTAATTATAATATTAGTGTTATTTCGAATAACATACAAATACTATCTACACACATTAATAACATACACTCTATCGCGTTTACGCTCGGTGTATGTTTTTAACTAGTGCAGTATGTTTTTCGCTCAAAATTTAAGCGTACCTTATAATATTATTAAATTTTGAGCGTTTTGATACACGATAAAAGCGTAACAACCATGTATAGTTTCTAAAAATAGTTGTGCTCATAACAAATGGAAACAGCTATACGCGATCAGTACCGATCTGTGCGTACTGTTATTGTATACTTTCAATATACGCATGCCTGATTCTGTTGATACTTAACTGTGTTCCTTACAAAATGCTAAGCAAAAAAGAAGAGAAGGCTTGTGCAGCAACTTATGTAAGCTATATAAATTTGCTATAATACACTATTCTTTATCCAGTAATCACATACAGACGTGTTTTCGAGTCATGCCACAGGTCATGCGATGTTATGAAATCTGTAAACAGACACGCGACATGACGTCAAGCTGTCTCAGTTCAAGTCGTGCTTACAAGTGAGTCAAGTGACCTGACTAGGGATGATTCGTTGAGTGAGTATTCGATACTTTTGTTTTCATACCGATTACATGAAGAATTTGATCACAAAGTTTTGATACTTGCTCGGTATCGGGAAAAAAATTGTATAAAGTAGTGAATTCATAATTTTTTTAAGGAAGACGAGTACACGGTCCACCTTATGGTAAGTGGATGTTGTGGCACTTAGATGTGTACATCTTTCCTCGATTATGAATCAAAAATCAGATGCGTTATCACCTTTGAGGACTAAGATTGAATGCCTCGTTTTAAGTAAAAAGGAACTCTGATTCTGTACACCCTCCATACGAAACACAGCAACATTAAACTATTATTTTATGAGAACGTATACGTATATTATAGCTATATTACAAGTATATTTGTTACACGAATGGGTCGGCTCGACCGGGGAAGGACCACGCTCTTACAGAATACCAGCGTGAAATAGCAGCTTAACGCTCCTGTGTTTCGTATGGGGAGTGTACAGAACCGGAGGTCATTTTTACATAAAACGAGGCATTCGAACTTAGTCCTCAAGGATGACGACGCATATGATTTTTGACTGTTAATGGCGGATAGATGTAGACGTCTAAGCACCATAGCATCAACTTACCTTCAGGTGGACAGCGTGCTCGTTTGTCACCCTTATGCCATAAAAAAATTATGTATTGAATCATGCATTGCGTGCCTGTTGTCAAGAGTCTGTTGGTTTTACCGACTTCAAAAAGGAGGAGGTATTCAGTTTGACAGTATGTTTTTTTTGTATGTGTTACCTCATAACTTCTCTTGGTGAAACGATTTTGATAGTTCCTTTTTTATCTAAAAGCTGGTGCTTCTCGTGTGGTCCCATATAAATTTTATCAAAGTCGCACTAGTGGTTTTTGAGTTATCTTTGAATGCGTATTCAATATATCTTTTAATGCGTATAAAATTGACTTCGAATACATTGATTTGGTCGTATTGAAGTCAGATGTACAAAGTTTTTTTTTATTTTACCACTTATTATTGTTATTATGACACCGCCGATAAGATTTATTTACCATGGTTTTACTACTTAAAATAAATAACTAACATAATGTGACGTAAATTCATACACTTTAACCTATTACTTCATTGGCATAAGATTTAAAATTGTTGATATTTATAATGGTCGATAATTTGAAGTACGTATACATACGTACAAATTACTTCAGTGACATAGAATAATGATAAAAGTATCTATATTAAGGAGTATCGATACTTTCGAACAACGTATACATATATTACAAAAATAAAACACTAACGTTCGTCACCTAGAGGGATAGGCAGACTACAGACTTTCATTTGGCACGATCCTGGCACACCTCTCTCGCCTCTTTCACATCCATGTACCTACGCTTACATTATCAGCGATTAAGGGTACTCTTAATTTGGCTCATCTTCGACATATCGCCAATTTGATCGATAAAATTTCATCTAGGGCGTTCCTTGCCAGCCCTACCATTCACTTTTTGCAACATAAATTGGCTTTATCATTCATTCCTTATTCATTCTTTCTGAATGACCAAACCACTTTTGAAGTACTCATATGTATACACAACATGACTCTTTGAGTACTCATATGAGCAGGTATCGATACTTCGGTGGTATCGAAACATCCCAACCGATAACTCGTGTAACGTATGTCTGTATTCTCACCTTGTAAGGGACCCTTGTTGTTCGCGGAAAATGCCGCGTATCAAAACACGACGCTCATTTAACATATTGCATAACAGACAACGTGACATTGGTTACCGATTTGCTTTGTAATCGATACGTTATTGTGAAACGCAACGCAAAAGTGAATGACACTAATTCGGATTTAAAAGGCGAAATCATTTGGTGGTTTACTTCGGTTGGATTACGCTTTAAATACACTCTGTTCTGACTTACGACTTTGTCAGGGAAGAGGGTAGCAATGGCCTAAGGTAAACGCTACTACTGTGATTTGATTGGTGTGGGATGAGAGCCGTGGTAGCTCAGATGGTTAACGTTTGCTGTATATAACAGAACGCGAGTAACTAAGTTTGTATAAAAAGGGTTATTATAATATTAAGGAATTTATAGATGATAATAACCCCTGGGAAGGGTGATCGCTACCAAGCTATTTCTAATTTGTCTTGTGTTGTTGATTGTAAACATGATTGTAAGTTATTATTTAAAAAAATAGTCCCGCTGGGTTTCTTGCTGGTTCTTCCCAGGACAAAGGTTTTTTTTGCGAACCAATGGTAAATTAAAAAAGTGACTTTCAATAAGTATTTTCATAATCTACATTGAACAAAAAAGTTTCTATTTCTATTTCTATTTCTATAACCCTGGTTCGAGCCCTGCTGGCACCAATGAAATTGTTCATTGCAATTGTAAGTGCTGATTTACCACGTGCTCGGCGGTAAAGGAAAACATCGTGAGGAAACCTGCATGTCAGAGGAATAAGAAAAAAAATATTTCGAAGACATGTGAAGTTCATCAACACGCATTTGGGCAGCGCGCCGGAAATTTCCGTGCTCGAAAACCCTCTCAGAAATGAGGGGAGGCCTGTGCCCTGCAGTGGGACGTATAAAGGCTGTAACTTTTTACTTTACTTTTATGGGTCCACAATTATGTTTAACAGAATTGAAGTAGCAAGAGAACTTACGGGGCATCTTATGGTTAGTGCCTATTGCAGCCCATGTGTATATAATTTTCTGAAATATAACAAAAATTCTAAGCATACAAAAAGAAAGCTGCATATGCGTTGTCACCTCCGTGGAGTTAGAATATACATACATACATACATAAACACTCACGCCTGTCACCCAGAGGGGTAGGCAGAGACTACAGACTTCCATTTAGCACGATCCTGACATACCTTTCTCGCCTCTTCCACATTCATATACCTACGCATACATGCTCGTCGGTTAAGGGTACTCTTAATTTGGCCCATTTTTAGTATATCGCCAATTTGGTCGACAAACTTCCGCCTAGGACGTCCCTTTCCGACTCTTCCATTCACTTCTGCAACATATATTTGCTTTGTCAGTCTTTCCGCATTCATTCTTTCTACATGACCAAACCACCGAAGCATTCCTTTCTTAATCCTGGTCACCGCATCATCTTGCAAACCACACTCTTCTTTTATCACACAGTTTCTCACCCTGTCACTCAGATTCAGCCCTAACATACTCCTTAGCGACCGCATTTCTACCGCATTTATTCTACTCTCGTGCTTCTTCTGCCACACCCAACTTTCACTACCATACGTTAAAGTAGGGACTAATACAGCACTGTGAATTGCCATACGTGCCTTTTTTGACACATTCTGACTTTTCACAATAGAGTGTAGAGCCCCATTTACTTTATTTCCTGCATTCACTTGTCGTTCAATGTCCTTATCATATCTCGCATCCCTGCTGAATACACATCCCAAATATACGAACTCATCCACTTGCTCAATTAACTCTCCTTCTATTCTTATTTCACATACCGTTTTGCTTTCATCTCTTTCAAAAACCATCACTTTCGTCTTACTCGCGTTCACTTTCATTCCCCTTTCTTTTAATGACCTGTTCATTAATGTAACCATCATTTGCAACTCGGCCGCCGACGACGCAAGTATGACTTGATCATCGGCGTACAAAAGGCATTTGATGGTTAACTCACCCATTCTTACCCCGCATTCTTCAACTTTTAGTTACAGTTAGAATATGTTTAATCAAGAATATAATATAACATGAAAACTGAAGTGCGGTCACTGTGGCATCTACACAGGATATAATAGTGCTCGAGGGTTTGCGCAAACACAAGTGCACTCTCTATTCTTTCACTCTCATAGTCCGGTGGGAAGATGATCGATCTTCATATGCGGTATACCTTTTAACCATCATCATTACAGCCCTTCAAAAGTCCACTGCTTAACACAGGCCTCCCCCAAGTAATGCCACAAAGCACGGTCCTCAGGCACCTGCATCCATCGACTTCCTGCATGTCTTACCAGGTCGTCACACCATCTAGTATAGGGGGGTCGCCCTATACTACGCCTACCGGTACGAGGCTGCCACTCGAAAAACTTTTTTACCCATCAGTTATCAGTTCTTCGAGCTATATGGCCGGCCCATTGCCACTTTAGCGTACTAATCCGTTGGGCTATGTCGGTCACTCTGGTTCCACTGCGGATATCCTCATTTCTGAGTTTATCACGCAGAGAAACCCCGAGTGTAGCCCTCTCCATACCTTTTAATAGCTATGTAGATTTAATATTTTGTAAAAAGTGAAATTTATAGAAGCTGTTGGTATTCCGAATAGAATATATAAAATAAATTGTGAGACCAATGAGGCACAGTACATAATTACCTCAGAAAGTGTTAAGAAATACTACTATGAATTCTGTTGTCTGTATACACTTTTACAAAACAAACAAGCTTGGTATAAATGTATAAAATGAACGAGTGAAGGTTCTCAAGTGGCAGGCTCGTAGGCGAAGTGTGGGGTCACCCTCCACTAGATGGAGTGACGACCTGGACTGGTGAGACATGCAGGAAGTAGAAGAAGTAATAAAAATAACAAAGTATACGTATAGGTAATCATGTTTTTAAAATAGAATAATGGTGACAAAAGACCAGGCATGTTCTTGAATGGAAACACAAGAAAATTAGAGTTAACAAGTACATTCTAAGCTCAAGTAGCTTATTTATTAAAAAAATTTGGATGTAAGATGCTTAAAGATATGTACCATTTTTTGCTAGTCAGCCTGGATGCCCGAAAAACGATCTCAGGTGCAAAACATCTTACTAATTATATTTAATTAATCAAAGTATGCACCGTTGTTATTTATGTACTTTCGCCACCTCATAGGTAGTTCACTGATGCCTTTACTAAAAAAACATGGGGGCGAGAGTCAATAAACTCTTTGAAGGCGGTTTGGACTGTCGCATCAGAGTTGAATTTTTTCCTTGTAAGAAGTTGTCCAAATTAAGTAAGTTTTTTACTTTCCCGATTTGCTTCAAGTAGATTAATATAGTTTTATCACTTACCCTAAAGCCTGCAATTGTCTATGAAGTGCTTTGTGATGGATCAGCTTTCACAATAGCCTTTAATTCTTCATTTTACACTTTGGTCTCCGGCTGTCCACGGGGTTGGTTCTGAAGGTCGAAATGTCCAGAACGAAAACGTTGAAACCAAAAACGTACCGTGCTTTCTTTTGCGACATCATCATCAGGTTGACTGTACTACTGCTCGTTTGTCACTCTGACGCCTGAATACTGCAAGGCTCTTTAATTTAAGACGTCTTTAAGTGTCGTGCTGTCTCTGTCACATCTTAAAATTGCGTAGCGTCTGGTATTTGACCATTATTCTCTAAAAAAATTACATGATTATGGTAACACGATAAAAAAAACGATGCCTGTGTTTATTCAGCGAAACCGCAAAACTCACCTTCAATTGTATTACTAACTGTTTGCTACTGTCGAATAACAATAAAATATACTTAACCTAATTATTTTGTTTATGCCGGCCTTTCGTTAAATTTGTAACCGAATACTATGACCACAATATGTACTACTCTATTTTGACGTGGGAGAACCTCAACGGATGAACCGTATCAGTATATGGAGAGGGCTAACATTCTCGGAGTTTCTCTGCATCATAGACATCAAAATGAGGATATCCGGTGTAGAACTAGAGTAACGACACAGCCCAATGGATCAGTAGTCGGAAGTAACCGTGGGTTCCTTGATCTGATCTATTCCAGCTCAGCTCAAGGAACTACCGTTATCATGTTTTATAATTGTCATTATCATCATCGTCATTACAGCCCTTCACAAGTCCACTGCTGAACATAGTAATGCCACAAAGCACGGTCCCCCAAGTAATGCCACAAAGCACGGTCCTGAGCCACCTGCATCTTCTTCCAGCATATCTCACTAGGTCGTCACTCCATCTAGTGGGGGTCGCCCTACACTACGCCTACCGATACAAGGCTGCCACTCGAGAATCGAGAGAGAGAGAGAGAGAGAGAGAATTTATAACTGTGGTGACCCAAAATAGTATCGAAAAAGCTGGATTTATTCTTGTCGAGGAGAGGCGTCGGTCCAGATCCATCTGTGACCAGCGTGGGACCACCAAAATTACCACAAGTACAACTCTGCGTGTTGTGAAGCACAGCATACTGCTCTAAATCTCCCGTTTGGATAAAAGCACAGTTGGGAGAAGATGTCCTGCGTTTTATTCATGGAAGAACGAAGCCGATACCGCTTAGAGGATCCGATTTTTCAACATTTGCAGCGTCTGGAGACTAATAGAATAACAAACTCCAAATGCTGCGTACTCCAGGCTCCTGCAAAATACAAAGAGACAATCTTCGCTCCCCATTTCTGGCCTTCTGGGTTTGTGTACCGCCGATACAGGAATCCGCCAAAGATGAAAGCTTTTTAAATATTACTATGTAATGTTTGTTTTTATATAAGTATTTTTAGTTTAAGTTAGATATGTTTCCATAGGTAAATGTCCTTAATTTTTAAGTCCTTGATGCCTGAAATAAAGATATCGTATTGTACTGTGTTGTTAGCATTACAGCATATCAAAAGTCCACTGCTGGACGTAGGCCTCTTCCATAGATTGCCTCATATTCATATCGTTGTTGTCACGCTTGACAGGCGGGTGAGCAACCTAATTTTTTATAAGATAGGTGACAAACGAGCACACAGTCTACCTGATGGTAAGTGGTTGCTGTGGCACAAAGACATCTACATCTGTCCTCGATTACGAATCAAAATGCAGATGCGTTGTCAACCGTGAGGACTAAGATGGAATGCCTCGCTTTCAGCAAACAGGGTCTTCGATTCTCTACACTCACCATACGAAACACAGCAGAATTTAGCTACTATCTTACGCTGGTGTTCCGCGAGAGCGCGGTCCCTCCTCGGTCGAGCCGACCCATTTTTGCTACCACTATACCACTAATATAACTGCAGCATGGCTCTACCACGTATATTGTTTCACATTTTAGTTATTCTTAGAAAAACGTTGGTGCCGTCTCCTGGTTTGTTTTGCCACTGCCGCTCCTTACGCCGGGACGTTACGATATATTCACGCCGCCACTACACTGAGAGCCGTGGTAGCTCAGATGGTTAACGCTCGCTGTAAATATAACAGAACGCGAGTACCTAACCCGGGTTCGATCCCCGCCGGCACTAATCAAATTGTTAATTGCAATTTTAAGTGCTGATTTACCACGTGCTCGGCGGTGAAGGAAAACATCGTGAGGAAATCTGCATGTCTGATGAATATGAAAAAAAATATTTCGAAGACATGTCAAGATCGCCAACACGCATTGGGGCAGCGCGGCGGACACTTTTTTGCCCTAAAACCCTCTCAGAAATGAGGGGAAGCAGCTTAATGCTGCTATATTACGTATGGAGAGTGTGGAGATCGAGAAATAAACCTTTTAACTGGAAATGAGGCATCCCAGCCTAGTCCTCGGGGGTGACAATGCTTTTGTATTTTGATTATTAGTTGAAAATAAATGTAGACGTCTATGAGCGACAGCTTCCACTTACCATGAGGTGGACTATGTACTCATACATAATTTATTAGTAAGTCTTTACATAAATATAAATTCTAACTTGCCTTGGAAAATCTTCTCAGAGGTAAAATATCTTTCAGGCCCCTCTGTAACTTAACTTTTTTTTTACTTTACTACACTGTAACAAGTATCTAAGCTCTCAAAGAATACCAGCATAGTAAAAATTATAATTCTCCTGTTTCATGTGGTAAGTTCAGAGAAATAGAGTCCCTTATAAATATGTACTGTTAGTGAAACATTACATTTTAGTTCTCAAGGGTGACAAGGCTTATGCATTTGATTCTTAATCGAGGGTAGATTTAGGTATCTAATACAAACGCACCTACTGGCTATCACTTGGACCCCTTTCTAGTATAAAAACTAAATATAAAACATTTAATGGAATCAAGTGTAACTTTGCGGAAATCCAATAAATTAAATTTCTAACATACCATATAAAAGATGCCAACACGAACTGGTGCAACTCGGCCGATTTTCTTGCCCTAAAATCTTTCCTTTTTATTTTATTGTAAGTAGAAATTCGTATCATAGTCACACTTAATTGTAGATTACAAACTTAGATAGTCACGGGTTTGAAATTCAAATTCATCTATCGACTTTGTAAGGGATAGCTTATGCAGATAACGGTATACTCATTTGTTTAACCTTACATGTGAGTATAATATGCTTACAATAAAATTAAAATAAAAGATTTTAGGGTAAAAAAATCCGCAGAGTTGTACCAGTTTGTGTTGGTATCTTTCATATGATAAGTTAGAACTTAGTAACACAAACAGCGTATTTAATATTTTTTTTAAAAATCACTGCAAATCTCAAGTCAGAGATTGCAAAATGTGTCCGAATACTAACAAACGATTTTTGTACATGTCCACTTTGAAACCACATTATTTTTTTAGCAAAGAAATTTATAAAGTAGTACTTTAATCGAATCCAGCTAGCAATTAACAGTGGCCGAAATTAAAAAAAAAAACAAATGAAATGTGTATACCAAAACAACGGAAGTTATACGCTATAGCGGATACTAATTCACTTAAAATAAATTATTAGACCTCGACGGGCACAACGAGAATTGAGGAACAAAAGATTATGATAAAGCTCCGAGGTGGAAAGTGGCCAGCGATTGTGTGATACGACACTAATTAATTTGTGTTTACACCGACTCCCTTCCTGTGACACGCGATAGCTGGAAACATTGCGAATGGGTTCGCCAAACATTATGCTTGATTTGCCCGGACACCCCTTTCAAGTAAAGGTTTGCTCGACCTTTTGAATAAGACAAATATTTTTTCACACACTTCAGGCGATGTTTATTTTAGAGAACATTACGTACGTAGAAATATGAATTTATTTAATAAAAACAGGCTGAAGAAAGTTTTCTAAATTTAAATGAATGAAGATTTAATTTAGAAAGAAAACATAATAAAGATTTTTGAGAATTATTATACAATTTTGCAACAAAATTTCTAATAGTATAATGCTACTATCAGGTATTTTATAAGCGAATAAGATAGCCGTACTGTAGCCGGTTGCAGCGCAAATGCGTGACCACGCTTTCTGAATACCAGCGCAGAGTAGCTGCTTAATGCTTCTGTAATTCACACGGTGAGTGTAAAAAACCGAAAACTCTTCTAACTATAAACGAGGCATTCAATCTTAGTTCAGAGATGACAACGCATCTGCATTTTGACTCTTAATCGAGTATAAATGTAGATGTCTGTGCGCCCAACATCCACTTACTATCATGTGGACTGTGTGCTCGTTTGTCACCCTTATTCTATAAGAAAACACTAAGGAGTTTGACTCTCATCATTAAAAAATTCATTATTGCATTCACATCTCAAATTCAAAGGCATAATATCCTCCCTAAAAGCTGTGACATTGGCTGCCCTTTTTTCCCGGAAAATATGTTTCCATAAGTGGTTACCCTAATAACGAGGGTACATTCATAAGGTACACCGGACATGTGTTCACCATGCTTGACATTTTGCTTTAATTTCAGGGCCAGTTCTTTACGAAGAATTTAGTGCAAAGTGAAATATTTTCCATGTATTTAAATTCGACTTTAAATGCTAAACAGTTTATGAATGCTTTTTTCGTTTGTCGTTTACATAGCGGTTGCAAAATTATTCCGTATTATAAATATATATATATATATATATATATATATATATATATATATATATATATATATATATATATATATATATATATATATATAAAAATAATCAAAGTGTTCCGTGCCAAAATTCTAAACGGAACACTTACGGAAACGCCGCTAGTGTCAATTTGTCACAGACTTTTTCTCACAGACTATTTTAAGGTAGATGATTAAAATTTGCCACAATTGTAATATCAGTTATAGTATGCCCCATACAGGCACTACGTTTTCAATAACAATTTTTGTAAAAGGGGTTGTTATGTAGAAAAAATTGGAAATGAAAAAATTACTTTTGATCATTGTGTGGGTGTGGTCAAATAAAAAAGCCGTTAGCACACCTGTCGACTGCACTCGTGCAGCGGTGATGAGTTCTGTACTCGGATAGACCAACTGAACCAACACTTCGAGATACGACTCTAAGTGGCACCGCCCAATTTTCTACGATAAAACATCAATTAACACAATGTAAATAATTTATAGGCATATTACATTGAAGGCATATATACACATCTTAGAAAATAAATAAATTGAAATGTCTATTTGTAAGGTTAAAAAAACAGCTTTTTACTAAACGCATATGAAAGTATATGCGGGACTTGTAACAAAAAATAAGTTTTTAAATTTTTTGTCTGTCTGTCCGTTTGTTCCGGTTAATCTCCGAAACGTCTGGACCAATTTTAAGGGGACTTTCACCGGCAGATAGTTCATATTATAAGGAGTAACTTAGGTTATAGTACTTGAGGGTAATATGGTCATTCGGTTAATATGGTCACTTTCTTATTACGCAAAACTGTAGCCTTATTTGCATAGATAGCTGTGTGTTACAATAGTTCTTCATCAGTCAATCAAATAATAAAGGGTCAAAAGTCAAAAGGGCGCTGGGCGACGCCATTTTGACAGTTGAATTTAAAGTAAATATTTTAATTGATTTTAGTATTGTGTAGTGTAGTTAGCTTTTTTAAGTTGATTTTTCGAAGTGTTCCTAATTATTGCCGAAGTTTGTTTGCTATTATTTTCTTAATATATTACATTATAAAAGTAGTACTTTTGGTTTCAAATGGCAGCAAATCTTAAGGTGACCATATTACTCCCGTTTACCGTATACGGGGTGTTAGTGTAAACACCGTTATCCTTGAAACCAGTGGTTTGGTTTCGCTTATAGAACGTAAATTCCATGAGTTTAAAAAAACACTATTTTCTTTCATAAAATTTAAAAAGTTTCTGTCCGACACCGTCCGTAAATTCATGGATAACCTATGCGCCCTATACCCTATGCAGTGACGTAGTCACTGTAAAGATCACCGCCCGCGCTAGCTACCTACACTACATTCCAATAAAAACACAATAGGTACACATAACCTGTGATGTAACTTTCCTTCATACTTTCATCGTGGCTTAGGACAGGCAAAAATTGAGGAATTAAGAAAAATAGAGATTTTACAAAAAAAATGTTGTTATTTTTCATTAAATTTACGTTCTATAAGTGAAACCAAACCACTGGTTTCAACGATAACGGTGTTTACACTAACCACCTGTATACGTCGCAGCAAACTAGCTTTATCAGCCGTTCAGTCAACAGCCTAGTCTCTTTACTTAACAGCGCCGTTCAACTAGCGGCCTGAATGAGACTCAGCCATTTGATTAGATAGCTAGGCAAATGACTTTGATCGATGATGTTTCATTACTTGCCTAGCCTGTTCATTTTAATTATGGCTTACGGCTGCGGTATTTCCAGAGAGGTGGAAAGTAACCCGCGTTGTTCCGGTTCCAAAGGGAGGTTCAGCAGAGTCAGTGGATGGGTACAGGCCTATTGCAGTGTTGTCTACGCCGGCAAAAGTATTCGAAGCCGCTATTTATAAGATAATATTCCATCAGGTGAGCGCACAACTCTCGGATGCACAACACGGGTTTCGGCCAGGAAGGAGTACAACCAGTAACCTTCTCTGTCAGATGGCACATCTGGCACCGAGTGGAGACAAAGGGGTGCAAACGGATGCGGCATTTTTTGACTTCAAAAAAGCATTTGATTTGGTAGATCATAACGTATTACTTAAAAAGCTAGCAGGTGTGGGTTTTACCCCACATTTACTGCACTTTTTTGCTAGTCATATGTCTGATAGGCAGCAATATGTAGAATATGCGGGACATCAGTCAGAGCCATATTTCACATGGTCCGGGGTAAATCAGGGCAGTAACCTTGGCCCTTTGGAGTTCTTGCTGATGATAAACGACCTACCAGAAGTGGTGGACGCTAAGTGTTTATTGTTTGCTGACGACCTCAAATTGTCTCTTGCGGTAAAAAATGGGAATGACTGTGCCAGACTACAAAGGGACATAGACAGGGTTGTGAGTTGGAGCAAAGACAATCTCTTGCAATTTAACAGCTCTAAGTGTGTGTTAATTACTTTGTCTCGCGCACACACTCCTATTTTACGTAATTATCACATTGACGGGCTGCTGATGACGAGGGTCAGAGAAGTTAAGGATTTAGGAGTAACTTTTAATACAAAGCTTACTTTCTATGATCACATCATGAGCATCTGTAAAAAAGCTTATAGAAATCTAGAATTTATGCTTCGTACAGTGAGAGGATTCACAAACATAAAAGCGATTATCGCCTTATATAATGCATTGGTAAGGAGTCAACTTGAATGTAATGCAGTCATCTGGGCTCCGCATGAAACTAAGTATAGTCTCATGCTAGAGCGAGTACAAAATAAATTCATTAGATATTTATATATGCGTTATTATGGTGTCAACCCAATTTACCCTTTAATGTATCCGACTTTATTTATATTAGGTATGGTAGGATATAATGAACTGAGGGTTAGGAGGGAACTCGCGCTCACCTCGTATATTTTTAAAATACTGCGAGGAAGATTGTTTAATGCTGAGATATTAGGGCAGCATAATCTGTATGTTCCTGAGAGGTATGTGTGGCGCCGACGGCAACCGCGACTGTTGGTGGAGCCGCGAGGTCGCACCAACCTCCTGAGTGAGGCACTTCTGACGCGCGCACTTCGCACGCTCAACGTAATAGCTTGTGAGACGGACCTATTTTGTTGTATTCTGAGTGAATTCACAAAGACAGCATTGTTTGTAATTTGTTACAAAAATTAAATCTAACAGTTAAATCTACACAAATCAGTTAGACAGCTACACTATCGCATTAGGTAATCCTGTAATGATAGTTGTTTCAGAAATAAATAAATAAATAAATGAATAAAAAAATAAAAATAAGTGAGTAAAAATAAATAAATAAATTTAGTTCCTTTTTCTGGCACCTAGCGCTGAAACTCTCCAAACTGTGAATATGGCGTCGGCAAACAACAAATTTGATGATGTTTTCCAAAGTTTAATGAAAAATAGTACAAGCTGTCACAGCCAACTAGCCGTTCTATTAACAGCTTAGCCTTTTAATGTTTAACTAGGGACCTGAATGATATTCAGCAGCTGCGTCTAATACGACACTGCAACTATCTTTTAGTATCAGCGACAGTAGGTTAGATTTCCTAGCCACAAGGCTGACCTGCGCATAGTGCATAATTAGGCGAAAAATGTTGTATTAGACGCATCAGATGAAACACATGGGCTGAATATCATTCAGGGCGCTAGTTGAACGGCGTGTATATATATATATATATATATATATATATATATATATATATATATATATATATATATATATATATATATATATATATATATATATATGTATATATTCTACCATGTACAAAAATATCTTGATAATTATCATTATACAAAAAAGTTACAGCCTATATACGTCCTACTGCTGGACGCAGGCCTCCCGCTCATTCCTGAGAGGGTTGTAGGGCAAGGAGTTGCCCGCCGCGCTGCCCCAATGCATGGTGGCGAACTTCACATGTCTTTGGAACTTTTTTTCTTATTTCTCAGACATGTAGGTTTCCTCACGATGTTTTCATTCACCGCCGAACACGTGGTAAAACAGCACTTAAAATTGCAATTAACAATTTCATTGGTGCTGGCGGGGATCGAACTCCGTTTGCACGCGTACTGTGCGTACTAAATTTACGGCGAGCGCTAACACGACTCATTGTCATTATATAAAATATATTAATCATCATCATATCATTAGAGTATATCAAAAACCACTGCTGAACTCCTCCCGCGCAGATTGCATCTCATTGAACAATTGTCATAGTAACCATGCTTGGCAGGTTTTATTATTTTGTGTAACCAGGAAGATGCTGCACCCAAATTTCCTAATTTGGTTTCCTATTTTCACCTCTTATGACCGACGATCTATCCTATTTAGTGGATTTACTTAAGCTGCCACTACCCAGAGGAAATATCTTAGATTAATCTTAACCTGGTCGTATTATGTGTCTTTTCTTTCCCCATCGACCAATATTAATTAAAGCTATTGCGCTCTCTAGAGATTAGACTTTAAAATTGGTCCCATGAATACTAACAATTTTAAAAAGATAAACTTGGAAAACTCAAACAAAGGGACACCCTATCGCTTTATGTAAACAATGTAGGATCGTATTGTTGTAGATAAAAATATTAATTTGATAATTTTATACTGTTTTCGCTCAATTATTTATTGTGTACAATGTGTAATAACACTGTTTAACATAATGCAATATATTTAGACCATTACGTGTAGTCATTTTAGTAATTATGCATATTTTTTATAGATGAGGGGCCAAACGAGCAAACGATATCACATAAAGATAAGCATCGACCGTTCCTTTTAAAAAAGAGATATATATATATATATATATATATATATATATATATATATATATATATATATATATATATATATATATATATATACAGGTAGATTCGTTTCGTGAAGGTCCACATCCGGAAAAATTGCCGGTGGTTATGGATCCCATATGGTAGTCATATATTTATTCTACATTGTGTAAAGCCCTCCATTCCGTCCAGTGGGTCCGTCAAGTGTTACGGCTTTAGATATAAGGCAGTCCACCATCTCGAGTATGTCAGAGGTATATGGTTGAGTTTATAGAATAAGGGTGACAAACAAACAAGTGGAAGTGGGTGCTGTGGCCTAAGGACATCGAAATCTATTCTCCGTCAAGAATAGAGAAGACCCCTGAGGACTTAGACGGAATGCCGAGTTCCCAGTAAAAAGGGTCTTCATTCTCTACACTCACCATACAAAACACAGCTGCATTAAGCTCCTATTTTACGCTGGTATTCTGTGAGAGTGTAGTCCTTCCCTGGTCGAGCCGGTCAAGCTGCCGATCGAGTACGGCGTTAGCCTCGCAGCAGCAAGGACGTGTCCTTGTTCAGGCAAACGCAACTCTCTCAGTTGGTATTTAAATAATTCCCTTTGTTCGTTAAAAAAACAATCAACAATATGTGATTCACTCTTTATTTGCAGCAACCTCAAGCAATTTACATTAATATTGTAAACTAGCGACAAGCCCCGAGTTTGCCTCTTTATGATTTATTATTGTATTTATATTTAATATTTTAGTATCTTGTTTTTAATCTCCAAGTTTTTCGGTTACAATACAACTTAGAACCCTCCTGGTGTTGCTCTCCATCTGTTCATAAAGTTCCATTGCAATCGATGCAGCCACTCCGAAGATTTCATTTGACATTTTTTTTTTTAAATAGGTTAACAATGTAAAAAAGTAAAGTAACGTACTATATACGTTCCGCTGCTCGGCACAGGCCTCCTCTCATTTCTGAGAGTATTTTAGGGAAAGGGAATGTCCGTCGCACTGTCTTCAATGCGTGTTGGGGAACTTTACATGTCATCGAAATATTTTTTCGTATTTCTCATTTTATGCGGTAGAGCTACGCTGCAGCTATATTATAGTTGTTGCATAAGCATGAACACCAGCGTGGTGAGCGTAAAATAGCAGCGTAACGATGCTGTGTTTCGTATGGTGAGCGTAGAGAACCGGAGAACCTTTTTACTGGAATTGAGGAATTCCATCTTAGTCCTCAGGGGTGACAACGCGTTGGAATTTTGAATCTTAATTGAGGATAAATGTCTATGAGCCACAGCATCCACTTACCATAAGGTAGACTGTGTGCGCGTTTGTTACCCAATTCTATAAAAAATGCAGGTTTCTTCACGACGTTTTCCTTCTCCGCCGAGCAATAGGACATAAAATGGTTATTCATGTCTTAATAGCGTGCAACTTAATGACCTTAATGATCATTATTACAGCCCCTCACAAGTTTATTGCTGAACAAACCCCCTCCCCCCAAGGGATGCTACAAAGCAAGATCCCGAGCCACCAGCATCCATCGACTTCCTGCATGTTCTTGATTTCTTAATAGGTGCCAGTAATTTCAAACAGACAATTCAATTTTATTTATATGTATGTATTTAAATAAGCGAATACATTTATTCCGTATTCATTATTAAAGTTCAGCGTGTCATTTGCTTTCAGGAACATACGTGGAATGAATCATACGCGACACGACCCACTTCGAGGCCTAATAAACAATTTTGTTTTACATTAAATTTGCATTAACACGGCGGGCCTTAATTAGGAGTTAATATTGGAGTAAAGCTGGAGGGCTTCCAACTTTATCTGTTTGTGTTATTTTACAACTACTGCTTCTATATTAAAAGGGGAAATTAAAACGGTCAAATTTAACTGTAAACAGCTTTGTTATTATTAAATGGACGACCTATATTTATAAGACGGTTAATTTCGTAACGGTTAACCAAACACATTTGCTATTTAACACGTGCTAGGCGTTTAAAGAAAGTACAAATGAGACATTTTAACCGACTCCAAATAAATGAAGGAGGTTCTCAATTCGACTAGATTTTTATTCATATATATTTTCAGATGAACCCATTTAGATTTTTTTTATTTGAAAGCTGGTGCTTTTAATGTGGCCCCATATAAATTTGATCAAGATCTGACCAGTAGTTTTTTTGTGTTTACTGATGTTATTTATAATTCAAATCCTTAACAGAATAATTAGTGTATTCAATTGACTTCGACTAAATTGACGATGTTCTAATTTTATTTATATTGAAGTCGGTGTACAAAATAAATTTTACCGTTTGTTTATATAAACTTATATATATATATATATATATATATATATATATATATATATATATATATATATATATATGAGTTTTGTCGTTAAATAAATATATATTTAACTAACGACAAGAACTTTAAAGTTAGTTTTACACTACAAATCTTATAGATCATATAGGAAACTAAGGAAGTGGAAGGATATTCTCACAGAATAGTACATATAAAAGCAGCTCAATGATTGCTTCGTTTGGAGAACCGGAGACGAGGCATTCCATCTGAGTCTCCGTTGTTGACAACATATGTATTTTGAGCCTTAATAGAGGATAGATGTAATGATTTTTATGGGCCATAGCATCCACTAATCATCAGGTGTAATACATGTTCTTCTGGCTTGTCACCATTATTCTATAAAATAAAAACTGTAAAATAAGTTGCCGTGAGTCATTCCTACCGAAGTTTCGCGATGTTTTACCAACAGTCTGAATCGGTAGTTATTTTATGGTCCCAATAGAACAAAACTAAAATCTATAGACTTTTTCATAGTTGACTAGATATTATGGTTTGGAATAATACTAGAAACTCGATTTAATGAATAACTCAAACCACTTACATATAGTTCACACCAATTGATGTTTAATAAATTGTAGTACTTATTTTCTGCCTCGGGTTTGTCTGGGTTAGTACCACTACACTGCTGTGTTCAGGTATAGATTGTAAAGTGAGCCAGTATAATCACAGCGTGTGATGCATTCCATCTTAGTTCTCAAAGGTGACGACGTATCTGTAGCCTTCTTTGATTGAAGTTGTGTCTACGTTCAGTTCAGTTTTATTCCGTTTTATATAAAAACACGCTGTATATTCTTTGTACGAAAATGACCGTCAAGTGGAGTGATAGTACAGTGTTAAATCAGTTTAAAAAAAACACACTGTACATAGTTTGTCCGGACGGAGTTACAGGTTAAGATTAGGTCATTTTACACTGATTAATGTTCTTCGGGTGTGCGCAGTCACGGCAATTTCAGTTGCCATCCCAATCAGTGCAAACAAAGGGCAATTAAAAATTTCGCGCAGTATAATGACCGGAGGATACATTATATAGCTTGGTCTGTTGCCAAGTTAATTTAATAATTTTTAAGAACTTTAATAATTTTGAGGGATATTTAAATTGCCTTGATGTTCAAGTGGTCGCTGCACTGGACAGCGTTGCTGATAATGAGGTCCCTGGTTCTAATTCCGGGTCGCCTCAAAAAAGCTAGTGGGAATTTTTGTTAAGAAATTTCTCGTAGTAGTCCGGAGCCATGAAGCTGGCGGTGTTGCCTCGTGCCTCGAAAAGCACGTAAAGCCTTGGGCAAAAATAAAATCATTGAGTTTCTCAATCAAACAGTTTTCAGTAACAGGCCGGAGTTAGGAAACTTACAAAAAAGCACATAAAGTTGGTCCGGCGCTTGATCTCTCTTCGGTCGAGTCAGGTTGCCGATCCTCGTGTTATGAGAAAGTATGCATAAAGAGTTCACCTGTGCTCGAGAGTATGAGGAAACACTCGGGTGCTATATTTCTCTCCTACACAAAAATCTAGTCTAGTTTAATCCCCAGAAAACACAAGTGTGCGTGTTTACGTCTAAAATGAACCCCTTCGTCGTATCTGCTCAGTTCAAGGCAATCCACTTGTTGCCTCAGCCAGTATCGGAATCCTTGGCGTCAACATATCGAGTGACGTGCAGTTACGTGTCACTGGGAATAGAAGCCTTTAAAAAGCTTGGCGTTCTCAGTAGAGCGGGACAGTATTTCGTGCCGATTCACCGCCTGCAACTTTACAAGGCGCAGGTTCGGCCGCAATTGGAATTCTGTTACCATCTCTGGACGGGGGCTCCCCAGTGCCAGCTCCTTCCATTTGACCGCATCCAGCGCAGAGCAGTTCGAATCGTCGGCGACCGAGCTCTTTCTGATGGTTTGACTCACTGGCACTGAGAAGAGATGTTGCATCTCTGTGCGTATTTTATCGCATCTACCACAATTTCACCATCATATATCGCGACAAAACTCGCGATACCATCCATACCATCTGGATGACCGGTCCACCACCATACGATTTAAAAGAAGTTTTCTTCTTCGCACAACTTCTTTGTGGAATCGACTACCACCAGAGATTTTTCCAGACCTTATATAGACCGGATATTATATTCGAACTTAGGGACCTTCAATAATAGAGCCAACTCCTTTTTAAAAGGCTGGCATCGCATCTGCAATTCCCCTGGTGTTGCTGATGTTCATGGGCGGCGGTAGTTACTTACCATCAGGTGAGCCGTATTCTCGTTTGCCTCCTCTCATATTAAAAAAAAACATATTGTTAAATATATATAATCCTTCTGTCTGCGTGTTTGTGATGTAACTGAACTGCTCTTAAACAATTGGACCGATTTTGATCAAATGTTATGTTTGTGTGTGTGATTACATTGATTCGAGAGTGGTTTAGATTCACAATTGAACTCGGTAGATGGCGCTGATGTCGAGATCCAGAAATCATCCGTACCAAGCCGGGACAGATATCTAATACACTTTTTCATAGTTGACTTGATTCCGCAATTTTACTTACAGAAACTAAACCACTAGTTGCACTGACTTCTCCGTATACCTCATTCGGTACTATTTAAACCTTTTATAAAACTAATCGTGTCGCATAATTTGTAGAGTTTCTGTGCGTCGTAGGCTACGTTCACTTGCTGGGTAGTGGGTACTTACGCAATTGTAACTCTGCGATAGTGGTCCGGTAGAAATGGAAGATTTTTAAACGCGCTCAACGATAACAGACCTTTATTTTATATAACTTAAAAACAGATACAGAAACTTTTTTGTTCAAAATAGATTATAAATAATACGTACGTTCGGAAAAAAACCCTTAGCTCAGGGAATAAACAGCAAGTAAAAATTTACATCTTCAATATTTTACATAAAACAAGTTAGAAATAGCTTTGTAGCGATCACCTCAATCCCAGGGGTTTTTATTATCTATAAATTCCTTAATTCCTTAATAAATAACATAAATTAGTATGAAAACAATGGCGTAGCAAAGATTCATACCAGAAAGTGCCTTTGGGGCGGCAGGCGCTTGAGGCGGGGACCTAACGCCTAGTGATGTAAACCCCGAGGAGGACGATGACTCGGAAGTGGTCCCGAGACCAGGTGATATCACTGCGGCTGTGCTGGGGGTAATAAAAGCTACCCCAGGGACGTGCTTGTAATCGAGTAAAGCAATGGAGAGGCTCCGTATTCCGAACAGAAACAAAACAATTAAAACGAAGAAGAAGTCACTGTTTTTTTTCTAATTTACCATTGATTTTGAAAAAACCTCTGTCCTGGGAAGAACCAGCAAGAAACCCAGCGAAATTTTAAAAAAAAATAACAGCTGAAACACATATATGAACTTAACAATTAACAACACAAAACAAATTAGAAATACTTTGTAGTGATCACCTTTCGCAGGGGTTATTACCATCCATAAATTCCTTAATATTACAATAACCCTTTTTAAATAAACTTAGTTTTATTAAGTTGATATTTTGTTGTGTACGCGTATACATCGCCCCAAGAAAGAATCGCTGATTCGGTGGAATCGAGTAACTGATACTACGAACTTGTGTCGTTTCTGAGTATTAACAGAGTGAATATCACTTATTTTTGTAAAACTACTTTTATTTTTGTGTACTTACCCACATTACATTTTCAGAATTGCGTAGAGAGGCTAAAGTTATTACTTTCCTTAAATTTTCGCCAGAGCGACTCTTTAGATTTCAAATAATAGATTACTCTAATGGCCCTCTTCTCTTCTGTAAAACCAATATTTTTTCATAGTCAGTCTCGTGTCCCCATAGTAAACTACCATACGACATTATGCCACGGAAATAGCTAAAGTAAACCAATCTAGCTGTTTCAACACTGGTAACACTCCTAGTGCTTTTACAGCATATGCTGCAGATCTAAGTCTGCTTGCTTGTTTGAAATATGGGGGCCTCATAAAAGCTTTGCCACTAGCCCTAGTGTGATTCCAAAAAAAATGGTATTATCGACAAGATCTAGCTCCTTAAATTACATTAATGTTGATGACGTGGAACAATTTTCTCGTAAATAATCATTAGTTTCTGAAATAAAAGTGTCTAATTACGTTTTAACTTAGAAGCATATGTTACATATATTTAAAACATATGGCACACGATAGGGGCTAAAAGAGAGCCCAATGTTAGAAATAAATGGTATTAGGTTCGACAAAGATATCTATAAATGTTATAAAGAGATGACACTAGCGTCCTATACGGTTTTGGGGGTCGTGTAGAAACAATTACAACGACCACCCCCACCCCCAACAAGCTCTCGGCGTAGCTGGACTGCCTTCTGGCAAGCGGCTCCGTGGTATACTTAGAGCATTCAACACTTCCCTCCCACGTTTTCCGGAGGGTAGCCCTTTACTTTGCTTCTGGGCGCAAAAAAAAATCAGGACAGCGACCGTTCTAGGAATTAAAATAAAAAAAATAAAAGTACGGAAAGCAGTGAAATTTTACGGAAGAACCTGCTGTTTTATTTCAAGATCCTTCAGTGTTCACTCTACTAGTAGGTATAGAAAGTAGTAGTAAAGAAGATATTGTCCATACATACGATAGGCGTCAAGACCGGGACCATTCCATATGGAACCGTCATCTTAGTTGCCCGCTATTTCGTTTTAGAAAACGGGCTTGTGATCAGATGTTCCTCTGAGGTGACGCCCACCTCGTTGTTCCGAATGCATCATAGAAAATCAGGAAATACACCAGATTCGATACTAGTATTAAAAATAATAGATGATTGAGGTGCGATTGCTATTATAGACGTAAAATTATTTGTACACACATTTACATTTTGTTTAAGTAATTATTCGGCGACGGCAGGAGAAGAATTCCATGACTTAGTGGTTAAGATCGGAGGATCAGTGAAATATTTTTCAAAAACCGTTGCAACGTCCTGATCTCATCTAGTTAATTTGTTGTTAAAACATAACTGGTAGTTTGAATTGCGAGAGTTGACCTTACCAGTTTCACTTTCAATTATACTCCATGTCATTTTAATTTTATTAGAAGCCATCTTTATTTTTGTGCTCAAATACA
This sequence comes from Parnassius smintheus behrii, assembly GCA_036936625.1. NCBI lineage: Eukaryota > Metazoa > Arthropoda > Insecta > Lepidoptera > Papilionidae > Parnassius > Parnassius smintheus. Next base: position 2,109,725 of record JAUPFT010000020.1, on the reverse strand, counting down.
AAGACTTGGCTGTGGAGCACACTCTTTTAAATGTTTTTGAATATTCCCTAAATTAGATGCTAGGACTACATGACCTTTCATTTTAAAGTTCATATAACCTTTGTCTACGCTTATGGATTCCTTCTATCGCCCATTTACTGAATACCTTGTGATTGTTCAAGTAGTATGTTTTAGAAGTAAAATTATTATCAAGTTCATTGCAAATGAGCTTAAATAATGTTTCATACAAAAAAATTGGATTATTTTGGTAAGAAAGTGATGGAAGTTTTTTTTTACTACGTTACTTCTAAACTTCTCCAAGCGACGTGCATTTACTGAAACAAACACAACTGTTTCATCTAACGAAACTAATTGTCCACAGTGATCAAAACTCAATATGTGAACTGTATATTTATGGAACGACTTAACATTTGTAAAAATTTTATCTATACATGTTGCACTGGATTCAACAATACACGTTGGCTACAAAAATAAATTAAATATACCATATGATTTAAACAATGATCTAAATTTAATATTGCTGGAGGAACCTTCTAGGAGATTGATATTAAGGTGTCACATATAACAACAGATTAATTCTGTTTATTAAGCTAAACAAAAACTTTCTCCATATTTTTTTTTCAAAAGTATCGTATATGAAACATGGGGGTCTGTAGACGCTTACAACTGGTGCTCAAACTCAACACATGCCATTTCTGCAGTTCGCTCAACAGAGAGGCCCACAATATCTTTACGTTTTTTACATAATAAAAATTCACTATAATAAAATTAAGGTGCCACCTCTTCAAACCGTTTCTCTATTGAAAGAACTGACTACCTGGTGATTAATGAAGTTAAACGTTAAGTTATAAGCTTTTAACCAATGTTCAGTAATACATAAAATATGAATGTTGTTGCTATTTAAGAACAATTCAGTTTCTAGCTGTTTGCCTAATATTGCCTTGTATTGATAGTCGGGAATTAAAAATAAAAGTAATTAAAAGTAAAATAAACACGATAAAATCCGTAAAAGTAGTTTTAATCAATGTGTAGTGTTCGCGTAAATGTAAGAAATCATTATTGCCTTGTATATTTTGATGCACCAGATGTAAAGAATTTTTATAATCATTATGTGGAGTAATAAAATTGCAATTATTAAGAATTTGTACGCTACGTATATACTAAATTATTTAAATTATTATAACTGCTATAGATTACCTCTATTTTCTCATTTTCTAATTTAAATTACTTGGAACTGATTCCAAATTGCATGTCAAGTCATTATGCTGCTCAGTAGAATCAGATGTCTGGGTAGCCAAGTCCTTGGCTTACATTATACTTGGATAGTTAAGACCTAACTGTAGTCAAAAATTTCTCGATTACATTATTAATGTCTATTAAATTAATTTTATTACTATAATTGTTACAATTAAATATCTAATTAAATTTATTATTTCATGACATTTTATTCAATAATATATGTATGTATTATTTTATTTTTCTGTGGCCAACCAATGTAACCCAAAACACAAAAGCATTGTAAACAAGATATTTTTATGTGCATTTAAGTAATCAATATATTTTAATAATTGTTTTTTATTCACATTGCCTCTTCTCGCAACAAGAATTTTTACTGTGCTATTAGAACAAAACTTTCTAACTAAACTTTATTCACACGAGTATGACACACATTAATTACTAATCAGCTGTCCTTTTAAATTGTAATTTAACATCATGCCCTAATTTTTGCCTATATTAGCACTACACATAATAACTTTATGTTTTCAATATTTAAATTACTTTTTAAGTTTATATTTTTTGCCATGGCACTGTCATACAGTATAGGTGAAAATAAGGAGTCACCACTATTTACATTAATATTTACACATATTGTGCCCGATGAACATGGTATGGAGGGCTGATACTCACTCTGATGTTTTATTAAGGAATCAAAGCGGTTCTCATTATATTTTCATGACTTTATCAGATCATTCATGGCCAAAATGTGCTCTTTTATCTCATTCTGAGCCGATGCATATTTATTTGATGTAAGAGATATACGAGGGCTCCCCTCACATATCTCTTACATCAAATAGATATGCATAGCCCTCGCATACGCTGATGGTGACCGCCGTGGGGTTTTAGACAGCAGAAGTCCGACATGACCTTTTCGTTGCCCTCGCATGAGGGTATCCATGAGGATTTCCCGACGAAGGGTTTCTGCTGCCCGGAGCTGCTTGTAGTCCTCCCATTCTCGCAACTAAAAATATTAAAATCTGAAAAAGTCTTCTATCATCAACATTACAACCCATACGGTGGATATTTGCCATAGCAGCTACACTTGCCAGGACACCCGCGTAGTTCCATGGCGTCTAAAGGGCAAAAGAGGGAAATAAGTGAATATCCACTATTCCATATAGTCGAGTGGGGTAGTGGATATTCTTAGACCGCTACTACGTTGCACTAACGCTACACAGCGAATATAAGCGGTTTAGTCTATTGAGTCTACACTCTATTGTCTATAGTTTATTGAAAAAAAAAACAATGCCGTATAATGGCAACGTAAGATAATCTACAACCCTGTATATCCTCTGTCGCCTCTAACGACAACCACGGGTGACAGAGGTTGTAGCATAAAGAACTGCAGCTGTCATCCCGCCTGCTAACAGTCGCAACTATGACAACAATCCAACTTGTGGTACGGCTTGACTACGATCCAATTTATGGTAAGCGGTGATGAAACCTAGATGGTCTCACGCGCCGAGCTAATAGCTCTGAAAGGGTTATATTAGGAATAGACCTGTGCCCAGCAATGAGACGCATAAATGCCTAACATCACGTACGCGATTGCCCCTCACATTTAATTAAAAAAAAATTATTTACACAATAAGAATAATGGCCAGGCCGAACTTTGGTCAGGGTAACCAGCCCTAACGGAGGCTAGACATCTGTGCAGGATATGATTATAATGCCATAAATGCGGACACAGGTGCACTCTCTATTTCCTCACTCTCGTAGTCCGATGTGACGGTACTCCAACACAACTGCGCAGTTGCAGCACCAACGGCTTTGTACTTTCCGAGGTAAGTTAATGAGAAATTCTTGGCAGAAAAACCAGTCAACCGATTTTTTGCCCTGATCCGGGACCTTATAATTAGCAATCGAGTTTACGAAAACTAGACCAACGAGGCGTAAATCATATGCGCGATCGTCTTTTACATTTAATTGAAAAAATTGTGCATGTAATATGTACGAAGTGACACTTCTTTACGACCTATTCTTCTTTTATTTTATATTTTACTTAAATAGGTTAATTAAATAATTGTATACTCATGCAACCCCAGTGGTGAAACATTACAAGAAAACTTTACGTTTTCGTTTTTTTTTTAATACAATAGTAAATTTCTCCACCACTTTGATAAAGCAGTTTCACTTCAAAATCAGTTCACACACATTTTAAATACATTGATATCTCCATTTTATTTTGTTTCCCCCGGAACCTGGATTATGAATACGGGACAATGTACGCATCCATTGTATGCTGTTAGAGTGGCAATGATTATCAAGCATTACTTATGCATTGCATCGACGTTTTAGCTGCACGGAGATTGCAAGTGTATTGAACCCCGGTCACTGACCTGCCACAAGGATCCCTCGACCTACATGCACCATCACTGCAAACTGAAGTAGACTTTAACCGGCTGTATTAAGACTCAATTCGATTTCCCCGTTTGCAAGTTAATATTAAATTATGTTTAGATTGCATTAGATATGGCAGTGGTACTGATATTATGACTTCGCTTTACGTAGCCGATGTTTACGATTTGACGCTGTTAATTAACTTCGTTACGTTTAAAATGCAAACATTTTATGTTTTGAATTCTACCTATTATTATAATTAAATTACCGTGTAAGAATATCCACTACCGCATATCCCGCGGGTGTCGTAGGAGGCGCCCGAGGGAACCAAATCACGAGATGGGAAGCAGTCTTGCTAATACGTCTAAAAATAAACAAACTGCCATTATGGTTTCTTAAATTTACTTTATTTAATAAGACTTATCAACTAAATACATAAAAGAAACTTATGATATCATATTCCTTGGAGAAATACATTATACATATGCATTTAAATTAAAGGTTTTATACAAAAATTAAATCTTTGGTTTTACAGAATACAAATTAAATTAAATTTAAATTTAAATGAGTACAGAGTAAAAAATATGAAATAATTTTATTTTACAATAATGGGAAAACTAAAAACAAATCTTACAACATTCCGAAATCGATTTTTTTTAAAGTAGCTATATTTTTACAGAAGATATCTAAATTACCATTTCGAAAAAACAAACGTTATAATTTTTTTACATTGTACAAATAGGAAAGGAACTGCCATATTTCGTTCTTCTTGAGGACATTGAAAAGAACTAATATATTAATTTGTGATAGAATTTACGCAAGCACTCACTTTTTATTTATCCTATGTAACAGAGACCTTGTGAGAACAGAGATATTAAGTAAGGAGAAGTTCTACAAGCGAGTAGACGGTATGACGAGTCACCACCGTGACCATGAGTACTGTAAAGCACCCGAAACGTCGGGAATTAAAAATAAGTTAATTAAACGTAATATAATCCGTATAAATAGTTTTATTCAAAACTGCCATTACCAAACCCCTTGCACAACTTGCGTGGCGAGTATCACCCTATGAGGCCACCTATGGGGGGGGGGGGCTATGTTCAGCAGTATACTTTGATAAGCTGTAACGGTAACAGTAATAACTATTGTAAAATTGCAAAGAATCTCCGGTGGAGGACCTCGCAACATACAACCCTGAGGACTAACAAGAAGATCCTAGAGCCAGAAGAAGAATTATACAAGTTGCGCTAGCATATTATAGGATTATCCGAAGTCCGAAGATAGATGGAGATGGATGGAAAGATGGATGGAGGTCTGAGGAGATGGGGGAAATGTATGAGGATATCTCAAGAGCCATGCATTCCTCCAAAATGCACTATACGGTGTTGATGGGAGACTTCAACGCAAAACTAGGCACAAGAGAAAGAGGTGAGCTGAAGGTAGGGAAATTTGGAATAGAGCAACGGAGGCCAGCAGCTGCCCGACTTCATGGAAAACGAGGGATTGTTTATGATAAACTCCTCTTTCCAGAAGAGTGCCCAAATACATGCGGATTGAGTTACGCAACTCCAATACAGCTCGTATTAAAGAAGCGATTGAGCGGAACCATCGCTCCAAAGTCTTTGCCTAAGATCTGTCTGCCAGAAAGAGCAAACTGTCAAAGCTCTATACGGAGTGTAGCAGCATCATTTCCGTGACACCTGAGATTATGAGTGAGATTGAGATGTTCTATGGGCAGCTGTACATGTCATCATTGGTGCCACACGCAAGTGTGAGTCACGATCCAAGATTAAGTCTTATCCGACACTATTCCGTCAGTCTGAGCGAGATTAGAATAGCTCTCCAGCACCTTAAAAGGGCAAATCCCCGTGCGAAAATGGAATTACACCGGAGCTTCTGAAAGTGGAAGCGGAAAACCGGTACTTGAAGTCCTTTAGAAGCTCTTTAATTCCGTCGTCCTTAGTATCACGACTACTCACGAGACATGGAGCAGAAGAAGTACGGTGGCCTTATTCTTCAAGAAAGGTGACAACGCTCTCTTGAAGAACTTTAGACCGATATCCCTTCTGAGCCGCGTCTACGTGCTGTTTTCGAGAGTCATTACGAATTGTCTCGCACGCAGACTCGACGACTTCCAGCCTCCCGAAAAAGCCGGTTTCCGAAAAGGTTTTAGCACCATAGATCACATACATACCCTTTGGCAAATTTTACAGAAGACCGAAGAGTACAATCTGTCACTTTGCCTGACGTATGTGGACTATGAGAAAGTCTTTAATTACGACGAAATTTGGGCGGTGCCAAGTTGACTGTCGGTATATCGAAGTGCTGAAGTGTTTGTACAGTAGTGACAGTACAGTGTGAGTAGAGAACCAGAGTAAGAAACCTATCCAACTGCATAGAGGTGTAAGACAGGGTGTCTTTATATTCCCGAAACTCTTCACCGCTGCATTGGAAGACGTTTTCAAGCTACGGGACTGGAAAGCATACGGTATTAACATCGAGCTAGGCAATTACATCACTCACCTTCGATTTGCCAACGATAGTGTATTCCTTATGGCAGAATCGCTGGATGACTTAGCACGATGCTCAATGACTTTAATAGTACCTCCCAACGGATCCGTTTTATGATGAACATGGGCAAAACAGAGATCATGTGTAACGTCCATGTCACACCTATGCCGGTAGTTGTTGGGAGCACTAGGCTCGAAGTTGTTGACGAGCATGTTTACCTGGGTAAATATTCTGACTAGGTAAGTCCAACTTGGCCAAGAGGTCAATCGATGGATTCTACTCGGCGTTCGGGAAATTACGACACATGTTTTTGTCAGCTACACCTCAAAACCTGAAAACGATACTTTTTTATAGAATAAGGGTAACAAACGAGCACACAGACCACCTGATGATAAGTGGATGCCGTGGCCCATAGACATCTACATTTATCCTCGATTAAGAATCAAAATGCAGATGCGTTGTTTCCCCTAAGGACTAAGATGATTGATTAAAGAAGAGATTTATATAAGCCGCAACATCTACTTACCATCAGGTGGACTATGTGCTCTTTTGTCACCCTTACTCTATAAAAACAAATATTCTACTAATATTATATTTATTAGTGATGCAACGAATACTACTATTACGAATACGAATATCAAAGCTACTATTCGGCGAATACGAATACAAATACGAATATCTCGCAATGGTAATAAATAACTAATTCATTTGATGATTTTCTATTGTTCTAATAATTAGAATTTACAATAGGCAAGTTTTTATATAAAAAAACATAAAATTTGTAGATTTTCTGGTTTTAGGCGATTACTTATTTTAGTCTGGATGTTCCCAGCCGCTGGTAAAAGCCTTTCCGAGGCGAATGTACATGGTACAGATTTTAACTTACTGGATGTCTGAACAGTTACGAACAGAGTACGCACGGTTGACCGACACGATAAACATCGAGCTAGTGTATAAAAAGTGAAAAAAAAAATAGTTTTGAAGTGGTTATAGCCTAATAAGTGCAATAGTAGTGCATAGTTGGTGTTAATATAAACTTTATACTGATATCTGTTAGGAAGAACCTAAATTAAACAAAAATAACATATCATTCAAAGTGAAATGTAAAAACTAGTATAAAACAATAAAAGACACAATTATACATTTACTTGAGGGTGTGTGATAAGCTAACTCTAACTTTGTGAAATTAAAAACAATAAAATCGGTTAATTATCAATGTAAAAATCAAAGACCATTTCGTAAAGTTTATAAACAAGTCAAGTATATGGTTATGTTATTCTATTATTGAAAATTTTGTGCTCGTCTATTAAACTATAAAGAGATTACATGTGAGTACCCACTTACAAAGATATGTAAAGTGTGGTATTACGATTAACATTTTCGCATCTGATAAATATAGCTAAATAGCTCAACAGGCAACTCCTTGACTACGAAAGCGAAAGTCGTTGGTTCGAGCCTCAGATAGATAATTTTTTTCTTTTTTTAAGTTTTTTTTTAATTGAATGTGCAGTTCATCATAGCACTTTAAATATAAATTTGGGAAAATTAACAAAAAAAATCATAATTTAATAAGTCTAAAAATATGTCAAAGATACAGCTGAACTGTTGCAACGAAGCGAAAGACGATGAAGATTGCATGTGTTGTGCGAAATGTAAACACGGATACCACCGCGCTTGTTTGAAGTCGACCGGGCAGTTCAGCACAAATACAGAATCCACAACTGAGTGGATGTGCCCTGCCTGCACATCAAGAAGGCTGAAAGGTAACAGCGAAAACACACCCGTGCGTAATAAAGACACGCTAGTTAGCAGTGAACAGAATGTCACGAAAAGATCGATTAAAAGAGTTGCTGTTTCGTCACTAAACACAGAAAAATCCTCTCAGCTAAATGATATACGAGAGATGGTAAGCGAAACAGTAAGGGCCGAAATGAAAGAAATGCTGACGCAGATGAGAACTTCTATAAAAAGCGTACTAAATAGTGAATTAAAAGTAATAAGGGAGGAGATCATAGACATGAAAAACTCTATAAATTTTATAAACGGCCAATACGAGGATTTCTTGAAAGAACACCGTGCAAATCTTACAGCTGTGAAGGATCTTAAAGAAAATAATACTAAATTAGAGGCGACTATAAACACCCTTAACACACGGGTAAATGAGCTCGAGCAGCGAACTAGATACAATAACTTGGAATTGCAATGTGTTCCTGAAAGGAAAAACGAAAATCTGATCAAAATCGTGGAACAGTTGGGCAGTGTCATAGGGTTAGATATAACCACCGACAAAATTGCGAATGTTACGAGAGTTGCTAAGGTAAATCGTCAAAGTACTCGACCGAGATCTATCATAGAACAATTTAATTCTCCGCTAACCAGGGACAGTGTTATGGCTGCGGTGATAAAATATAATAAAAGCAACCCTAGAGATAAATTGAATACGTCACACATTGGGATCGGGCTAAGTGGAGAAAAACAACCCATTTATATCATGGAACATCTGTCACCTGGGAATAAAGCTCTGTATGCCGCGGCGAGACTTAAAGCTAAAGAAAAAGGTTACAAATATGTTTGGGTTCGAAATGGTCGTATACTGATACGAAAGGATGATAATTCTGATTATAAAGTAGTTAAAAATATGGACTTTCTTAGTAACTTAAGTTAAAATGTAAGGTTGAGGTCACGCCATGGTGTCATAATGCTTAAAAGGCGCATCAATTAATATGTTATACCAAAATGTTCGCGGACTTAGAACCAAAACCCAAGATGTTTACCGTAACATAATAACTAATAATTATGATATTATTATTTTGACTGAAACCTGGTTAAATAGCTCAATTTCAAGTGGTGAACTATTTGATATACGTTATAACGTGTATCGAAGAGACAGAGAGACTGCAAAACTTAGTACTAAGTCTGACGGTGGGGGCGTACTAATTGCTGTCAAGAAAAACATAATTTCAAATAGAATTAGTCAATGGGAAAGCGATTGTGAAGATTTGTGGGTGGTAGTAGATGTGCCCTACTTTAACAACATACGCCATATAGCTTTTTGTTGTATATATATTTCACCTCCAGTAAATAAAAACATATTGGATATTTTTTTAAATAATTGTAATAGAGTTTCGGAGCAACACAATATGTTAACATGCATAATTGGCGACTTATTACCTGGAATGTATCCTCAAACCCTGCTAACTGTAATTTTCCCCCAGCAGCACAGAGCTTATTGGATTTCATAACGGAAAATGGCTTGCGCCAATGTTACTCTATTCTTAATAATAGGCAAAAGATACTAGATCTTGTACTCGTAGACTTACCCGTATGTTCCGTTAGTAACTCTTATAATCCATCCAATCAGTAATATTGACCCAATGCATCCTCCCCTTGAAATAAACATACCTAATGTGAGACAAAATATACTTATGATTAATACTTCACACGAGCGATACAATTTTTATAAAGCCGATTATAATTCTATAAATGAGTACTTGAAGGGAATCGACTGGCATACATTATTGAACCTGGATGATATAGATGAAATGGTTAGACTATTCTACGAGAGTATACAAATTGCTATCACAGATTATGTTCCCTTAAAAAAAGCTAAGAGTAATAGGTACCCTTCATGGATCAATTACAATGTTGCAAAAAGAATTAATGAAAAGCACAAAATGCTAAAACGATTTAAAAAATATAATAATCCAATGGATGAAATAGAACTAAGAGTGCTTAGTGATCGTTGTAATAGAATTACGCGTTATGCCTACAACAATTATAACGAAAACCTGGAAAAACAAATTCAGAAGAATCCGAAAGCATTTTGGACGTTCCTAAAAAGTAAACGCAATAATTCTAACTCGTATCCAGCTGCTATGAATAACGGAGTTAAAACATCTACTAGCGGAGTTGAAATATGCAATATGTTCTCTAGTTATTTTGCTTCGGTGTATGATGACTCAAATAGTTCCTGTAGTTTAGATCCGTCATCTCATTTACGAAAAATCCTCTATTTAGGCTTTAGTGAAAATCTAGCAGGTATAGAAATAAATCAGAATGAAATCTTCAATAAGCTGAAGGGTCTCGATATTAGCAAAGGTGCAGGACCGGACAATTTACCACCGGTATTTATAAAAAATAGCGCAACTAGCCTAACTTTGCCTTTATATATTATCTTTAAAGCCTCGCTGTGTTCGGGTACTTTTCCAGCTTTATGGAAAAAAGCAAAAGTAGTTCCAATATTCAAGAGTGATGATGAGAAAGATATACGTAACTATAGGCCCATATCAATTCTCTCGGTGTTTGCAAAAGTGTTCGAATCTTTAGTTTGTCCAATAATTCAAATGCATTTCAAACGTTTCGTTTCTGAGCATCAGCATGGATTTTTGCCAGGTAGGTCTATCACCACTAATTTAGTTAGTTTCACTTCCTCATTATCAGAAACTATTGACTCGCAAAAGCAGGTGGATACCATATATACGGATTTTAAAAAGGCATTTGACAAAGTTCCACACGGAATACTTATTGAAAAATTATCTTATTATGGGTTTTCAGGCCCGGTGCTAAAATGGCTTTCATCATACTTACACGACCGTTCTTTTTACGTAGTCGTTAATGGGTTTAGCTCTTCAACCAATCTGGTAACGTCAGGTATACCTCAGGGCTCGCATCTTGGCCCAATTTTGTTTAATATATTTGTAAACGACATTGTTTCTTGTTTTGAAAACTCCACACCATACTTATATGCCGATGATTTGAAAATAACGAGAACAATTTGTTCACCAATTGATTCGATTTTATTACAGAACGATCTAGATAAACTAAGCGATTGGTGTAAATCTAATGGCATGAAACTCAACTGCAGTAAATGTCTTCATATTAAATTTACTAGAAAAAATAATATTACCCCAACGACATACAAATTGTACGGTAATAGTCTTAAGGAAGTTGAGCTCGTGAAAGACTTGGGTGTTATACTTGATAAAAAATTGACTTATCTTTACCACATAGAAAGTGTAATAAACAAAGCTTCTAAATTATTAGGTTTTATTATGCGACAAGGTCGAACTTTTAAAGAAGCTAGAACTAAAGTCTGTCTTTATAACAGCCTTGTCCGCAGTCACTTAGAGTACTGTAGCGTTGTATGGCGTCCACATTATTCTACACACTACTTAAGACTGGAGCGTGTTCAGAAAAGATTCATGTGGCATCTATCATACTCAGCGAAGATTAACAAAACGGTGGTGTCCTATAAAAAAAGGCTAAAATATTTTAATATCATGACTCTTGACCAAAGAAGAGATTTGTTAGATTTAATGTTTTTATACAAACTACTAAGTAATAAATTAGACTGCCCCAGTTTACTAAGTAAAATTAATTTTCGAGTACCACGCAGATATCCGCGTACTGCTATTACTCCAGTCATGCCTCCACGCACCAGGACGGTCTTCGGCGCCAACTCCACAATCCCTCGTTTATGTAAAATATATAATAATTTCAGTCAGCTAATTGACATCAACATTAATTCGCCTAACACCTTTCGTAAATTAATTATCAATAGCCTAGTCAGCCAGTCATCCAGAGTGTGATTTTTTTTTCTCATATTAATTATTACGTATATCTTTTCTTTTAAATTCTAATAATATATATTTAGTTGGGCTAGATTATGAAAGTTGTTAAATTAAGTTGTAATTTTAATTGAAAGACTAATTATTAGTTTGATTAAATCTCTTTTGTTGTTTAAATTGATAAGGTTTCACAGGCTTTTACCAAAATTACTATTGTGTTTTTTTTTTGGTTTGTTTCTGATTTTGTTTTCTTTTTCTGTTATTAACTTATTTCAGATTTATACACTAAAACTAGCAAAAATAGCATGTAGTGTTTACCTTTAAATGATTTTACATACTCTGTGCAAGTAATATAGTAATTATACTTTAAGAAATGTATGTAACGTATGTATTGTAAAATCGCTGGTAGACCCAATAAATAAATAAAATAAATAAATAAGTTTCTGTGAACAATATTTTTGGGCGAGTTTTTTCGGACTTGGAAAATGAACGCTTCGGATGGGAGCCCCGTTGTTGTAGCAAAGGGCCTATGCACACGTCGTATTTTTTAGCGCCGACGACGCGCGTTTTCCAAAAAACGTAAAGTAAAGTTACAGCAAATATACGTCCCACTGTTAACATGGGTTTTAGGGCAAGGAAGTGTCCGCCGCGCTGCCCTAATGCATGTTGGCAAACTTCACACGTGTTTGAATTTTTTTTTCTTATTCCTCAGACATGCAGGTTTCCTCACGATGTTTTCCTTCATCGCCGAGCAAGTGGTAAATCAACAATTGTGATTAACAATTTCATTGGTGCCGGCGGGGATCGAATCCGGGTTACTCGCGTTGCGTTCTGTTATATTTACAGCGAGCGTTAACCATCCGAGCTACCACGGCTCTCGGCGTTTTCCAAGTCTACCAGTAATTAGAGTTCCATACAACCGTACGGTACCGTAAAAATATTAGTGTTTAAAGATTCGTGACTAGTATTCGCCGAATGCAAATATTCGGTAAATGTCTACTATTCGTCGAATACGAATATTCGTATTCGTTGCATCACTAACATATATAGCTTTTTTTAATCTTTTGTAGCACACCTCGAAACAACTGATTGCAAGTGTGTGAGTGCAAATAAACGAACACTACGAAGTGGGGTCAAGTCAACCCGTTGACCTCAAAGTAGGTGACGGTCTTCTAACACAGTAGAACGTTTTGCTTACAAGTAATATCGACTAGATACAGCTATAATACTCGCTACTACATATTATTTTTGCAGATAATATTATTTAATAGGTCATTGGTCTTATCAATTTTATGTCCATTGCATTTGTTTACGCTGAGATCGCTCAAACTATGACGATATTTTACATTATTATTATTTTATATACTATATATACATATGTGGCCGTAGGAAGGAAAAGGGGAGATCTCCCGCCAGGCAAGGTGTTCTGCCCGGGGAGCGGCCGACACTCCATGTGATAGTTCGGAGATGTTCTATATATGCTGTTTATGATTCGGAATGTTGATAGCGTGATTTAAGCTTCGGTGTGTTTCAGTTGCGGCGCGACGACAGCGCCGCCACATCACCCCCCTGCTCAGACCGGAGGTCGATAGTGCAGTCCGATTGCCGGTGTGTTCTTTTAATGCCGGTGGGGAATGCATGCTGTGTGCGTAAGGGCAAGTGACACCGGTGCGAATGATATGCCGATGTGTAATGCATGCCGTACTACGCACTGGCAAGTGATGCCGGTGAGAACGATGTGCCGGAGCAAGTGCCAGAAGTCTGCCTTATAAATCTGCGGTGAGTCGAGATGAAGACAAATTAGACTGGCTTGCAGGAACTGAAGACTGGAGAAGACGATTCTCAGTAGTGAATGGTAGGGGTTCTTGAGGATAATGACGAAGGCTTGAAGTTGTAGTTTCCGAAGGTTGTTAGTTGCGTGTTCAGATCACGTCGGGTGGTCACCACTGTGGCCGAGGAAGGAAAAGGGGCCACACATATATTTTTATTTTTGTTATGCTTAGAATACAAGATTATAGCCGAGCGTGAAGTGTGTAGCGGCCCCCACTAGGTAGAGTGAGGACCTGGTAAGAGAGCCAGGAAATCGATGGACACTGCTGGCTTGAAAGCTGTTGTATGATGATGATGATAGTGTGGAACGCCCTCTTAAAATCAAGTGGAAAGTCTAATAATTCATTACTTTTATTTCCATAAAAATCTTATTGAAAATTTTAATCTTTCACTACTACACGATTTTCTTATTAGTTTCGCTATCCGTGAAGTAAACACAACAGTGAAACAATCGCAATATTTATATACGACTTGTAGGACAGAGAAAGGATTAAAGTAATAATAATGTGGAAGTAATTTGCGCAGGACAGGATTACAGTGCCCGAGTGTATGCGCAGGCACAGGTGCACTCTGTTCCCTCACTCACATAGTCCGATAGGAAGGTAATTCTATAAAATTCTATACAACGTTTGGAGAAATCAGGCGTAGGACCACAGTTTTACGAGACACATGGATAAAACACCACCAACTTCCTAAATTCCGGCTGTTACTAAGAATTTCTTGATAGAAAAATCCAATAACTGATTTTGGACTGACCCAGGATTCGAACCCGGGACCTCTTGATCAGCAATCGCATTCACGACCGCTAAACCAACGAGGCACTCAAGGGTTACAAGTATTGGGATTTGTAAGATTACCAAAAAAAATTAATAGTAGGTACTTAAGCTGTTGTTAGAGTAGCAATATACAATGGTTTGAGCAAAACGTACTTCAATCACATTTGATCATGTTCGTGTAAAAGTGTGCTCAGTGAACAGGCACGTCACTATCAGTTATATGCTGTTGACACTCCTATTAAAATGTAATCTGAAACAGAGGTAGAATGCAATATATTTGTTATCAATAATACCAGTACCCAGCAAACCAAACTAGTTTACGCAGTTGTATTAATGATATTGATACCTATTCAATGTTGTGTTTTGTTTATCATGTAGGGCTCAGAGTTGATTACTCAGCTTCTAAGCTGATGTAACTAAGTTGTATGTTATAATACTCACAGAACACTATATCAAATACACAAGTTATACTCAATCAAATTTAAGAAATTAGTAGATTTTGACAGCCTTTAAATTTTTTGGACTAGGCATTGCAACTGAAAAAATGGTTAACTATAATATTCGATTCTTAAGAGAAATCGATATCGATTCTTTATCGCTATATTCTTTATGCGTTTTTCTAAATTAATACGAGAATAAATTAAAAAAATCACTCAAAACGATCGATTTCTTATCATTTATTGCTTCCTGTTACTTTCTGGAAATAAAGTTATATAAATTGAAGAGTGCACTAGAATAAAAATTAAATTTATTTAATCACTTTCACTACAACTAGTTAAGCAGAAGACGTTTATCTCCATCTACATCGTTGTTTATTTTAATTATTATTTGATTTTCTACAATAAATTTAAAATTAATGTCTCTTTCGTAGTCGTCCATAAGAATTTTTTTTAAAACATCGTCTAAAATAAAAAATCATTTAAAACAACGTCAAGCTAAACGTCGACTCTGCTTATTTTTTATTTATATTTTGCTTTGTGTGAAAGATTCGAATTTAAATTAGTGATAAACAATTATATATACATGTAATGAAATATAGACAACTTCATAATTCTTTGGATTTACGTTAAAGGCTATTATAAATCGTGTGAGTACGCTTGTACAAAGTTATTGCGGAATGATTAATGTGAAACATCAAAATGTATTTCTTAGATCTGGTTGAGTACGAGTATAAGTCGTAATGATTTTATTTAGTCCACCTGACGGTAAGTAAATTCTGTGGCTTCATTACACTCACAATTATCCTTAGGCCGCTGTTTTCCCGTTGCTCTAGTGACCGTGAGCGTGTTTGTCGATCATGAGGGTCGGGACAAAAGTCAATAAATTCTCAGTAGCATCCCGGAGTCAGATAGTAAGCGGAGTGCTTTGGAAAACACGTAAAGCAGCCTGATCTCCGTTTAGATCTCGTATGAGATTGTTGGTTGAATACTCCAAGGAGATTACTATCCCATTCAACTATTAGAGTGAAGAAATAGAGAGTGCACCTGTGCTTGCGCATACACTCGAGCACTATAATCCTGTCCTGTGTAGATAACTAGTTTCCTTTGAGTCTGGCCACAGTGACCGAAATTCAGTCTGGAGAACATTATTATTATGGATGTATAGATTGGATCCTGTAAAAGACTGGCACTTCCTTCACCATGTCTGCTTATGTACCACAACGCCGTAACAACACAACTGTAATGCGATTGACATCATCGTCATCATCATCAGCTTACAGCAGTCCACTGGTGCACATAGACTTCTCCCAAGGCACGACACTTAGCCCGATCTCCGGCATCGCCTTGCACAGATCGTCGTCGTCTCCTCTAGCTTGGACGCGTCCCACACTGAGTTTACCTAAACGTGGTCTCCACTATTGACACGTTTAATAGGTTATCGCTTTTGCGACGGAAATATTTAGATATTTGATGTAAATTATGGGGTTATTTTGACATATGCTACAATAATCAACTTAAACTGTTTATGAAAAATGGGATTTATTTTATTAAGCAGCCGTTTTGACGCTCATATACCTAATTATTATTATTATAATTATAGATCGTTGTTTACGGTATATATAACTATTATTATTATCTCGTTCATATATAACTATTATATTTATAGGGTGTTGTGTATGGTAAGGTTTATTAAACTGGACAGTAAAACAAACGATACCGTAACTTCCTATTATCAGTAATTTGCGACATGTTTGTGAATATACTTGCGTACAAACAATTGCAAACTTAAATAGTTACCTAAGCATAAATAATTGTTAGGGTGTTAATAAACTAAAGTGATATCATAACTTTCTATATAAGCCGAATTATTTTGTTAATTTCTTAGACACTTATGGCGGCTCCGTGGCGTAATTGTTCCGGGTTTTGACGTCCTTGTGAAATTTATGTATGTACACTGCCTCCATGATACAGGAGAAAATCCAAGTGAGATGATTGGCGGATGATTAAAATTCCGATTAACAAGCAGTGGAGCCGGCAAGAGACCTTGACTCTAACAATTATCAAAAGTAACTTAAATTATATTCAGTCTCACCAGGTCGTCACCCCATCAAATAGCCGCGCTACACTTTCCTTTCCGGTACTAGGCTGCTGCTTGAGAACCTTCATCAATTAACTTCGTCACTATCAATTGATTTCTTAATAGCACAAAGTGTACCACGGTCCTAAGATCTCACTTAGGTCTGTGACCTGCCCCAATGCTGTCGGCATTGTAGGCACACGCTCACGCGCACACACGCACTTACACCACTTATCACAAAATGATTTATGCTTAACTCACTCACCATTGTCGCTCCTGCCTGAAGTATATTTGCCAACGTATTGTAATGCAATGTCGAAAAATTTCGGGCGAAATAAACAATTAACGTTTTTGAGAATGTTTCATTTTTTTTAAAATGCGCTTGAATTTTAATGCTGTTGCGTGATTTGTTATGAATGCCTTCATTAATGATGACTATGGAGGTCAAATCGATTTTATAATGTCACACCTCTTATGGTTCGCTAAATCTTAAGTGTTTTAATACATTTGCAAGATACGATGATGATGATGATAGATGTCATACGAGGGTGGATTGAAAAGTACTCGGCCTAACCAAGAAAATAAACACATACTAAATCAGTTATATTTTTATTTTTCTACATAATCACCATCAAGTTCAATACACTTTTGCCACCTCCCCTTCCAAGCATTTAGACCGTTGAAAAAAAATGATTCTTCCTTAGAGTCAAAATATGCGTCTACAGCTGCTTTGACCTCGTCGTTTGTCGAAAATCTTTGACCTCCCAAGTGTTTTTTTAGGTTAGGGAACAGAAAGAAGTCTGATGGTGCCAGATCAGGTGAATATGGCAGATGCGGTAACAGTTCAAAGCCACAGTTGTGAATTTCAGCCATTGACTGTACTGACGTGTGAACACGGGCGTTATCTTGATGAAACAGGACTTTTCTTCTGAGCATTCCTCGACGTTTTTCTTTTATTTCCTCTCGTAAACGACGTAGTAAGGTTCAGTAGTAATCAGAGTTTATAGTCTGACCCCTTTCAAGATAATCAATCATAATCACACCTTTCGAGTCCCAGAATACTGAAGCCATCACCTTATTTGCCGACAAAATCGACTTAGCCTTTTTAGGGGGTGGTGAACCAGGTCTTCTCCACTGTTTTGATTGTTGTTTTGTTTCCGGTGTACAGTAATGAACCCATGTTACGTCCATAGTAACAAACGATTCAAAAAATCATCTGCATCGGCTTCAAATAACTCCAACCAGTCGCGTGAAATAGTCAATCGCGTCCTTTTTTGTTCAACTGAAAGCAGTCGCGGAACCCACCTCGCAGACACCTTGTGGAAACCCAACTCGTTGACAATGATGTTTTGAGTTCGTTCATAAGAGATGCCTATAATCTCGGCTATCTCTCTAATTTTTAATCTGCGGTCTCCCATTATTAAATCAAGTACTTTTTTAATATTTTCGTCAGTATTGAATAAAACTATTATTTACGGATTTTATCGCGTTTAATTACTTTTAATTTATTTTTATTATTATCCCGACGTTTCGGGTGCTTTACAGCGCCCATGGTCACGGGGGGGACTGAGATGTTTGACGTCCCAATGTCATAGTTAGTCCGGCTACCTTCAGTTTTTTAATATTAATTTTTGGTCCGATTTACGCAAAACGAGCTTATAGTATCATGAAGTCTTGCAGTGGTATGCTTGGGTTTGGGTTTAATTTTGTTAATTATAGGATCCCAAGCAGATGGTAGCACCCAACCATCTTCTCTATTGAAATTTGGATGTTTTTTAATTTCAATAGCCTCGCGTATCATCCTTGGTAGGAATCGGTGTTCTTTTGCGAGAATTTGTGGTTTATCAAATCTAATGTAATGGTGGGGACGATCTTGAACATGTTCGCAGACTGCAGACTTCCCAGAGCGTCGGTGCTTCACATCAGCTATATGTTCCTTCACACGGGTTTTTATAGATCTCTTTGTTTGACCTATGTAAGAGAGACCACATTCACAATCTAGCTTATACACACTGCTCCTGTAAATCCAAGGTTCTACAAGCGGTACGTAGACGACACCTTCACAATTTTACCATCTGACAAAGTAACTGCATTTTTAGACCACCTTAACTCCATAAACTCTAAAATACAATTCACAATGGAGTTAGAGGCAAATAATTCTTTAGCTTTCCTAGATGTTTTAGTCATCCGAAATCCTGATAACACTATTGGTCACACTGTGTATAGAAAAAAGACCCATACCAACCGATATCTAAATGGTGAATCTCACCATCATCCTTCACAGTTAGCTACCGTGGGTAAATCTTTGTTTCAGAGAGCACGAGGGATCTGTGACAGAAAACATCTGGCCGCGGAGCTTCAGCACGTCGAGCAAGTATTGCAAGACAACAAGCTTCGGGTCCCGCGCCTACGTCACAGTGAACGAGTGAAGCCGGCCACAGTCGAGCGCGCGCCTGCTCTACTACCATATGTTAGAGGAGTCACGGACAAGATTGGCTACATCTTGAAGCGAGCGTCCATTAAGACATACTACAAGCCGCTGAAGAAGATTAGTCAATTTTTACCATCCATCAAATGTAATATTCCTCTACAAGATGCAGGTGTGTATAAGCTAGATTGTGAATGTGGTCTCTCTTACATAGGTCAAACAAAGAGATCTATAAAAACCCGTGTGAAGGAACATATAGCTGATGTGAAGCACCGACGCTCTGGGAAGTCTGCAGTCTGCGAACATGTTCAAGATCGTCCCCACCATTACATTAGATTTGATAAACCACAAATTCTCGCAAAAGAACACCGATTCCTACCAAGGATGATACGCGAGGCTATTGAAATTAAAAAACATCCAAATTTCAATAGAGAAGATGGTTGGGTGCTACCATCTGCTTGGGATCCTATAATTAACAAAATTAAACCCAAACCCAAGCATACCACTGCAAGACTTCATGATACTATAAGCTCGTTTTGTGTAAATCGGACCAAAAATTAATATTAAAAAACTGAAGGTAGCCGGACTAACTATGACATTGGGACGTCAAACATCTCAGTCCCCCCCGTGACCATGGGCGCTGTAAAGCACCCGAAACGTCGGGATAATAATAAAAATAAATTAAAAGTAATTAAACGCGATAAAATCCGTAAATAATAGTTTTATTCAATGTGTAGTGTTCGCGTAAATTTAAGAAATCATTATGTGAACCAGTACGGACTGGTAATAGCAAATAAAATTCGCCGATTAGAAGATCTTAAAACCAAGCGCGCAAGATATATAACATCTTTAAATTTCTTGAAGAGATGCAGAGACCATAATCTCATTCCTACGTGTGTCAAAATATCAACAAAGAAGGACATTCGAGGAAGCGCTAAGATCTTAAATCAGGCAAGTAAAAAGTTGTTACGGACGGTGATTCAGCAGAAACGGTTCGATTTACATTTCGTAAACAACACCATAGACAATTTGTCCAGTGAACTAAAGACAATTTTAACGACATTTGATTTTAATAATTGCATCGAAACTTTAAACAAACGAGAAACATCAAAATACAATGAATGCAAAAATAAACAAATAGAAAAATATCAAAAATTAACGATCAAATCAAATGCCAAACATCCAAGTCAACGCCAGAACAATAAACAACCGTTGACCATAGACACAAACTATAAACAACGCACTGTCTATAACTTGTCAAAACATACACTGGACGAACCGACAATGAAAGTATTAGCGAAGGGAATGAACTTCGCATTAACTCCGCGAAAAATCCCGTACGAAGAAATTATCTGCAGTGTTGAGGATTGTCTGTTTAAGAATAATATCGGTAAGGAAGATTTGGAGGCCATACGTCAAGATATTTCGTCCTTGTTACGTCGTAGTTCAGTGCCGAAACCAAACCTTCCTAAAGACGAATTTACAGCGCTAAATAACTTACGCAATAGACCAGAACTCACGATTCTCCGCGCGGATAAAGGAAATGCTACGGTAGTAATGGACGCGTCGGAATATAATTTTAAAATACAACAACTTTTATCGGACGAAAGTACATATAAAAAGGTCAAAACAGACCCTACAACCAACACGCTTAAAACAACTAGCGATTTAATAAAGAAATACTCCGAAAAATTAAATCTCGACGTGAATTCGCTAATACCATCATGTGTCAAACCACCGAGGTTGTATGGGTTACCAAAGATACACAAACCAAACGCTCCACTACGTCCCATAGTGAGCCAGATCGATTCACCAACTTATAAGCTGGCACAATACTTAGCAAAAATACTATCACCACTAAGAGGACATACCAGAGCACACACAAAGGATTCATACCATTTTGTGAGTGAGATAAAAGACCTACATCTCGCTAACAATGAAACTATGGTCAGTTTTGATGTTCAGTCACTATTTACATGCCTACCTATTGTGGACTGCATCTCAATTGTAACTAGGAAGCTAGAAGAAAACAACATGCCTCAAGAATATGCAATACTACTTGAACATTGCCTCACATCTGGCTATCTATTGTGGAAGGAGGAGTTCTACAAGCAAGTAGATGGTGTGGCGATGGGCTCACCTGTGTCTCCCATAGTCGCCGACATATTCATGGAGGACTTTGAGGAGAAAACCCTTCTTACTGCTCCTGTAAATCCAAGGTTCTACAAGCGGTACGTAGACGACACCTTCACAATTTTACCATCTGACAAAGTAACTGCATTTTTAGACCACCTTAACTCCATAAACTCTAAAATACAATTCACAATGGAGTTAGAGGCAAATAATTCTTTAGCTTTCCTAGATGTTTTAGTCATCCGAAATCCTGATAACACTATTGGTCACACTGTGTATAGGAAAAAGACCCATACCAACCGATATCTAAATGGTGAATCTCACCATCATCCTTCACAGTTAGCTACCGTGGGTAAATCTTTGTTTCAGAGAGCACGAGGGATCTGTGACAGAAAACATCTGGCCGCGGAGCTTCAGCACGTCGAGCAAGTATTGCAAGACAACAAGCTTCGGGTCCCGCGCCTACGTCACAGTGAACGAGTGAAGCCGGCCACAGTCGAGCGCGCGCCTGCTCTACTACCATATGTTAGAGGAGTCACGGACAAGATTGGCTACATCTTGAAGCGAGCGTCCATTAAGACATACTACAAGCCGCTGAAGAAGATTAGTCAATTTTTACCATCCATCAAATGTAATATTCCTCTACAAGATGCAGGTGTGTATAAGCTAGATTGTGAATGTGGTCTCTCTTACATAGGTCAAACAAAGAGATCTATAAAAACCCGTGTGAAGGAACATATAGCTGATGTGAAGCACCGACGCTCTGGGAAGTCTGCAGTCTGCGAACATGTTCAAGATCGTCCCCACCATTACATTAGATTTGATAAACCACAAATTCTCGCAAAAGAACACCGATTCCTACCAAGGATGATACGCGAGGCTATTGAAATTAAAAAACATCCAAATTTCAATAGAGAAGATGGTTGGGTGCTACCATCTGCTTGGGATCCTATAATTAACAAAATTAAACCCAAACCCAAGCATACCACTGCAAGACTTCATGATACTATAAGCTCGTTTTGCGTAAATCGGACCAAAAATTAATATTAAAAAACTGAAGGTAGCCGGACTAACTATGACATTGGGACGTCAAACATCTCAGTCCCCCCCGTGACCATGGGCGCTGTAAAGCACCCGAAACGTCGGGATAATAATAAAAATAAATTAAAAGTAATTAAACGCGATAAAATCCGTAAATAATAGTTTTATTCAATGTGTAGTGTTCGCGTAAATTTAAGAAATCATTATTTTCGTCAGTAGTTGACGTCGAAGGCCTTCCAGAGCGGGGTTCATCTTTCACACTCTCTCTACCACGCTTAAATTCTGCTATCCATTTTTTGACGGATGAATATGACAGAGCACAATCGCCTAATGTACTGACCATGTCATCATGGATGGCTTTTGATGATAGCCCCTTCTTATGGAGGTACTTAATGACGGCACGCTGCTCGATTTGCTCCATTCGCGGAAATTATGTCCGATTACTTTGTTAATCAATTTATAAAATCACAACTAATTATCGCACACGTTTCGAACTTCACACAATGAACTAGTCTGAACTGAACTAAATAATGTGGGTAGATTTGATTTTTAGAATCGAATGGATCTGTGTTAGGCCGAGTACTTTTCAATCCACCCTCGTATGTTGACAAAGTTTTACCGCAATCTGATGAACGGTATGGCAACGTATAAAAAACGAACAAACAAAAATAATTTTTATATATTAGATAAGTAATGCTTTAAGCTTCAAGAATATACATTAAGCAGCTTGTTTACGGAAAGTTTATTTAGACCCACAGAAATCTAAATAATATTGCCTGATGATACCATTTAGATTTCTGGAGGTCATATGACCGTATAGTGGTGGTGTAAGAATATCGGGTACCACATATCTAGCTCATCCACTACACCTTATCGTTCGGGGGGGGGGGGGGACCCAGAGAAACAAGTCAGGAGATGGGCAACAGTATCTTCTTGATGACAACTAAAACAAGTAAAAAAAATTGCGGCCACCTACCGTTATTTATATATCTCTATCTTTTGATAGTTAATGGTATCGGTTGGTTGTTTCTCTGCGTAATAAATTTAGAAATGAGATTATCCACAGTAGAATCAGAGTAATTGACATAGCCCAACGGGTAAGTACGCTGAAGTGGACAGTGGGCAGGCTTTATAGCTCGAAGAACCGCAACTGGTGGCGAGGAAAGGTTCTCGAGTGGCAACCGTGTACCGTTGAGCGAAGTGAAAATGGAGTGACAACCTGGTAAGAGATGAAGGTCGCTGGGGGCAGGTGGTTCAGAACCGTGCTTTGTGGCCCTCCATGGGGGGGGGGGCTATGTTCAGCGGTGAATTTGTGAAAAACAGTGATAATAATGATAATTATTGATAAGCTAAATGCAGTTAAGCGTAGTTAATGTCCATCTATGTATGTCACCCTCGAGGAGAAATATGGAACGCCCTGGGCGTTATAATTTTGAACTAACAAAGAACGAGATAATTATTTAAACGATATCAAATTAAATCGAATTATACCTTTCCCGTCTTAATTGCGTGCACCAGCCTCGTCACAACTAATCCCAACACCACTACACTAGATAAGGCAAACTGTCGTGTATTGCCTCTGAATGAGACATCATCAGAAGTAAGACTTGGCGATATCCAGAACATTTTTAATTGAATCCATTTCCGCAAAGTAACGCATGCTTTATTTGATACATCTTACAGCTCTGTTAATATTACATAAAATATATTAAAACTGCCGTGGTAACCATAGGAGATGGAGGTTAGAAAGAAGGAGAACGATCGCTATAGAAAATAGTGTCCCAGAAATATGGACAAAATAAGTGAGGCGCTGCGGTCGCTAAGTTGTCTCAATAAAAGTAATTTTCAGTCTATTTTTCCGATCAGATGCTAAACCACTTGCACATCCGCGCCCAATACAATATTTCACTGGTAGGAATGATGTACGCGAGAGATTGCTAGGTGGTCTTGCAGCATCTTGGACTTGGCTGGCGACCTGCATAACAGCATTACCTTACCCTACAGCTGTTAACCTTACGATTAGGTGGACTGTAACTTCTTTTATCATTTCAATTGTTTAAAAAAACCATCATTTGGAATTATCAAGCTCTTTTTGGCATTTTCCATACGCTTCCAGCAATTGGCCTACCAGTTGCACAAAGCAGATCGTTTTGCTAGCTTGCATTGCTAATCACACATCAGCAGTCAGCCACCGCAGACACAATTTCACCTGAAGATGCCTCGTTTAGAGGCAAAACACGTATCGTGTAATTGACGGTGATGTGTCTTTCTTAGTGTAGTGGTGTTAGGATTAGTGGTGACGGGGATAGTGCACGCAATTTATTTTTTATTTTGTATTTGTTTAACTTCATACAACATGATTTATGTGAACGCAACTGAGGGAGGGCAGGTGATGCTCCTCAAACTCGGTGAGATACATCATTTTATTTTAGTGAGGTGACAACTGTCGTATATTTTAACCAAATATTTTAATTAAAATATATTTATATTTTATTCCTGAAATTCCGAAAAATAATGTTTTATGTAAATAATATATTTCAATATTAATGAATATGTGATAATATATTTACAAGTTCGTTTGCCTGAAGTGATGACACGAAATAACGATGGCCGAATACACCAAGAATATATTTTATTTTGCAACATTAAAGCCAGGGAGAACTTTAAAGGAATATTAAATGAGAAAATAGAACAACGTCAAAATGACAAAATCAATGCTCACTACACTTCTACTGATCCCAAGAAAACAACGAATGCCACGTTTTTATTGAGATGCTTTAGCGTTTTATTGAGATTGTCACCAAAAGAAGCTTTGAAACCATCAACTGTAAGCGGTTATAGTTGTAGGTCACTTCAAGATGCAACGCCTGCTGATTCATCGTACACAATATTAATATTAGATTGCTTTAAGGCGATAAACAAAGCTCGAGAACTAGGTTTTTCTTTTGATTTTCAAGATTTTGATTTTTACAAAATTATAGACTTTTGAGTGCTGTATATATATTTTTACATTTTTCATTTTTTACATTTTCTATGAATATTATCGCTCCAATACATTCACAGCCGGGTTTCCTACGGTGTCAAAATTGTACCGACGGTAGGCTGTTTAAAGGTAAAAAGGGATTAAATATACACATTAAACGATGCCATAGCAAAAATATTTCGGCTTCACAGCCTACCGTAGAAATTCATGACTCTTCTGATAATATATCTAATGACACAAATTCTTCACTTTTTTCGAAACAATTATACAATTTGTATAGTAACGTACCAGTGGTTAAAAGAATTCCAAGAGGCGCGAGGATGCAACTTGCCAGAGCATTATCATTAACTATTCAAAATTTTCTAACGAATTGTGAAAAAAGTTGGCTAAAATTATTTATATTCGCGTATTTCTACTTTTATTTTAGTAAAACAATAAATAAATCAATTACGTCTCAACTAAAAGAAAGTTCTTTTCAAAATTTGAATTCCCCGATTAATACTCATTTCCCTCGAGCTTATCCTAAATTTGATTTAAAAAAAGAAGTTGAAGCAAAAGTAATGGACGGCGACTTAAAAAATGCATCCCGTATTTTATTCTCAGATGACATTCTCGCTCCTCGTAATGTCGAAACTCTTGAAGGCCTTCGTCAGAAACATCCTTCGGTCAATCCTTCCTAGAATTTACCGCTGCCTCCCAATACTTCTATGCAACCATTACAAGTTTCCGAAAAAGACACTTTAGACCCAATATTGTCATTTTTGAATGGCTCTGCCGGCGACATTGACGGGATTACGCCTCAGCATCTCAAAGACCTTGTAAGCGTATCTGCCGGTGACGCCGGTAGGGTACTTCTTAATGACATAACAAAATTATGTAATTTTATGCTTTCTGGCAATGTCAATCCCAATTTCATTCCGAAGGACAACGGTATCCATATTATTGCTGTTGGTTCCACATTTCGACGCTTAACTTCAAAATTAGCTTGCAGGCACATAATCTCAAACTACTCAACTAGGCTTTGGCACCAAAGGTGGCTGTGAGGCGGCGGTACATTCGGTGCGTACTTTCTTAACTAATTCCAATGCAGATGTTCTTCTGAAGGTTGATCTTAGAAATCCTTTTAACTCTATTGATAGAATAACCCTGCTGAAAGAAGTGGCTAACAATACCCCCGAAATATATCATTACGTTTGGCAATGTTACAGTCAAAATTCAAACTTGTTCTATCAAAACCATATTATTGAGTCTGCTGTCGGCGTTCAGCAGGGTGATCCATTAGTTCCAGCTCTTTTCAGTTTGGGAATTCAACCTATTATTTCAATTTTAAAATCCAAGCTGAATGTCTGGTATCTGGACGACGGTACACTGGGAGGTAAAGCAGATGACGTCCTCAATGATCTTACTCATATTTTTCAAAATTTTAAAAATATTGGTCTTGAACCAAATACAAATAAATGTGAAATATTTATTTCTAATAATTTATCTAATTCTAACAGAGATACCTTAATTCAAAATTTCAATCATATTTCTCCAGGAATAAAAACTGTCAATTCGGAATCGCTTTACCTGCTTGGTGTTCCGTTGTTTTTCGATAGTATTAAACCTGTTTTAAAAAACAAAATTTGATCAATTTTTAAATCACGTTGATAAAGTATATATTTTGAACCCCCATATTGCCCTTACTATTTTAAAATATTGTCTCCTTGTACCTAAATTTACATACCTGTTACGCTCAAGTCCAGTCTGGAAATGTTCGGATATTTTAAAAGATATTGATAGTAATCTTAAAATTGCTTTAGAAAACATTCTAAATTTGAGACTAAATACAATAGCCTGGAATCAAGCCACTTTACCTATCAAATTTGGTGGAATTGGTGTAAGAAATATTTCTAGTGTCGCATTGCCTGCTTTCCTTGCTTCCGTGCATAGTGTCAATGACATATGTAACACAATTTTAAATAATAAAGTAGACCTGTGCTTTGCTGCGGAGGCAAAGCAAATATGGCTAACGCTCTGTCCCGGCGAAAATGTCCCACTGAAAGTTAACCAACAAAAACAGTAGAATATTCCTTTGGTACGGAGTGTCCAGAAAAATTTATTTCAAAATTTCCATATTCAACAAGATCAGGCTCGCCTTCTAGCTGTTTCGACTAAGGAATCTAGCCACTGGTTACATGCTCTACCATCAAGTAATCTCGGCACATTGCTTGATGGGGAAAGCTTGCGCATCGCCGTAGGTATCCGGCTAGGAGTGGCTATTTGTCAACCTCACCAGTGCCCCTGTGGTAGCAGCGCCGATGAGTTTGAGCTCCACGGACTTTCATGCAAGAAAAGTGCAGGTAGGTTTTCCCGTCACGGTTCTTTGAACGAAATCATCCGAAGGGCTCTCGTCTCTATAAATATCCCCTCGGTTTTAGAGACTTGCGGGATATTTAGAGACGATGGCAAGAGACCCGACGGTATGACTTTGGTCCCTTGGGAGAGAGGTAAAGTCCTAGTGTGGGATGCTACTTGCGTTGATACTTTGGCGGCCTCTCATCTCAAGGGTACCTCTTTTAGAGCCGGGGCGGCATCAGAGGCAGCCGAATTTAGTAAATGGCGCAAATATGAGTCTTTGAGAAATGACTACATATTTGTGCCATTTGCTGTAGAGACTATCGGTCCGTGGGGTTCACGTGCAATGAAGTTTCTAAAGGAACTGTATCCACGACTGGTCGTCGCTGCTGGTGATAAGAGGGCTGGTTCTTTCCTCGCTCAAAAGCTAAGTATAGCTATTCAGCGAGGAAACGCAGCCAGCGTTCTTGGCACTATACCACGGGGAGCAGGTCTTTTTGACGATTTAAATTTTTAGTTTTAGATTTTCT
This sequence comes from Parnassius smintheus behrii, assembly GCA_036936625.1. Classification (NCBI taxonomy): domain Eukaryota; kingdom Metazoa; phylum Arthropoda; class Insecta; order Lepidoptera; family Papilionidae; genus Parnassius; species Parnassius smintheus. The sequence continues at coordinate 2,081,454 of JAUPFT010000020.1, read as the reverse complement.
ATATTATAGTTTCTTCTTTTATATTGTATATAATTAGTTTTAATCGTAAATATTATAATTTTAATTATTATTTTAGTTAAGTTCTTTATTATACCTAATTTTTGTAATATAAATTAAATGTCCATATCGATTATTAAAAAATATATATAATTCGATATTATTTTATTAAATGTTAAAATTAATTGGATAAGATCCGCGTTATAACGCGGATCTTATCCAATTAATTTTAACATGATTACCCATATACTCACATAACATGCACTTGTTTAAAAAATGTCCCGCTTGGTTTCTTGCAGGTTCTTCCTAGGGCAGCGGGTTTTTTTCCGATTTAGCTGTAAAACTAAAACGACTTTCAATAAGTATTGAAAAATAATTATTGTAATCTATATTGAATAAAAATGATTGCATTCTATTCTATTTTATTCATGAGTAATATGTTTACTTCGACGCTCCGCAAACTTTCCGTATAAATTCGGCACTTCTGTTTTCAGAATAGCCAACATAATATTTCAACGCTCATTGGAATTGTTTGCTCCCGGCACCGCACACTTGCTCAATTACAAAACAGACTCAATAAATTTTCATTGAACATTGTTTGCAGGTAATGTTTGGTATTTTTATAGAGTTAAGGGTAAAAAACGAGCCCACAGTCCACCTGATGGTAAGTGGATGATGTAGCCCCTAGACATGTTCATTTATCATCGATTAAGATTCAAAATGCAGATGCGTTGTTACCTTGAGAACTAAGATGAAAAACCTCGTTTGTAGTATAAAAGGTCACTGGTTTTCTACACTCTAATACAAAATACATACACACGGGTATTCTGTAAGAGCATGGTTCTTCCTTGGTTAAGCCAACCCATTCATGCTACAACCATAGTATAACTGAAGCATGGCTCTACCACGTACAAAAGTCAAGCACTTGTTCCAAGAATATACATAATATCATTATCATTATTACGGTACAAATCAACTGTTTAACATATTATGCCACCCCTAAAAAATACCCCACGGTCCCGGTCACGGTACTGAGCTTCCCGCATCTATCTTATTTTTCTAAGTCTCACTAACTACTCCATCTAATGTAGTCTCTCTGCAGTTCACTTTTTTATAGCATAACGGTGACAAATGAGCAAACAGTCCACCTGATGTGTAGCTGGATGCTGTGGCCATAGACACTTACATCTATCCTCGATTACAAATCAAAATGCAGATGCGTTGTCACCCTTGAGGACTTAGATGGAATTCCTCATTTCCAGTAAAAAGTTACTCTACACTCACCATACGAAATACAGTAGCTTTAGCCTGCTATTTAATGCTGATATTCTGTGAGAGCGTGGTCCTACCCCGGTCGAGCCGACGCATTCGTGCTATAACTAAGAGAGCTGCAGCGTGGCTCTACTACGTAAAAACAACCACACGGGTGCTACTCGAGAACCTATAGTCGTTCCTATTGGTTGTCAGCTCCTCAAGTTTTACGGGCATTCATTGCGCTGCGGACATTCACAGCGCACTGACTGAGCTTAACGGAATCAGTTTACCATCTCCGGCAGTATCACCACTTACGATCTGATATGTAGGGATACGCACTAAACAATCTGATTTAATATAATTTGTATTACTTGTGAGTTACATTGTTTTTTCATGCGATGGCCAAGTCAATCTATTTATTTAAAACATTAAAGATATTTGATACAGATATGCTCACTATAAGATGTTGTTAGGTTAGCTAATTACATAATAACTTAAAACAGAAGAACCCTTAAGTAGGGACTGAATAAATTAACCGACTTGGTATTACATGGATCTCACAACTTTTTACGTTACAAGAACTGGGTTGCGAGAATTGGTTTTTTTAGAAGTTATGTTTTTAATGGCATACAATATAATTGAAAAACTTTTAGAACAACTCTAAACTTTAATACGAAAACGTATTTCAAAATCGACATTGACAATCAGGAACGTTACTATTTGTCTTGAAGTCGACCTTCTAGCCTGGCACCTGAACACACAGACCATACAAGTCACTGTTTAAACACTTCTTCCGTATACAGGGCTAAAAATAACAATATAGTCATTATCACATAAGACTCCGTAGCTAACTACAGATATACTTCGTACATATTTAAACGTCTGTGAAAAAATATTTTCATTTCCAAACATTTGGTAATAATATTGTAAAAAATAGGCGTAGAATAGATGGCGGATAAAGCATCAGAATGACAACCGCTATTATTATTGCAAAATCACCCCATCATCATAAAAATTCTTTGTTTAACAAAGTCACTCCCAAATACCACTAAACATAGCCTGAGCCGGCTGCTTTCACCGACTCCCTAGGTGTCTTGACAGTTCGTCACTCCATCTAGTGGGCACCAACTTCAAATTCGCTTCGAAGCGAGGCTACTAGAGAACCTCTCTCCCCATTGCTTGTCGGTTCTTCGAGCTAAATGACTGGCCTATTGCCACTTCTGCTTACTGATCCATTAGGCTTTTCTTTATAGAATCGGGCATGACAAACGAGCACACAGTCCACCTAATAGTAAATGGATGCCTATGCCTGATCTACATTTTTCTTCAATTGAGAATCAAAACGCAGATGCGTTGTCACCCTCGAAGATGATGGAATGCCTCGCTTCAAGTACAGAGGATGCACAGCAGCATGAAGCTGCCATTTTACGCCAGTACTCCGTGAGAGCGTGGGCCTACCCCAGTCAAGCTGATCCATTCTTGCTACAACCATGATATAGATGCGGCGTGGCGAAGCTATGTCGATTACTCTGGTCTACTAACATATGGATCTGAGATACGCTTCACTGCTAGCTATAGGATACTAGGAGTTTCATAGCGTGATAGAATCGTTAACGTTTTTACTTACCGCTGACCGTGTGGTTCTTTATATAAAACTGAAGTAATAAAAACTGTACAGTCTACCTGGTCAAAATTACACCTGCACCCAACTTTAAGCAAAGGAGTCTACGGCGACGTCGTTACCTCTGAGGACTAAGATGGAATGTCTCAAAGCCTATTATTATATTGGCTATCTATTCCCTTCGAATTGCGACCAGGAATAGGTTCAGAAGGTGGTCCCTATCCAGAAGGACTCCTAGTGAGGAGTTGTAGCATGTAGTAAAGTCATGAAAATTTTATATACATTATAAAATCTATGTTAATGAAGATAAACCATCCACAGTGTACTCGTACTACAAAAAACATATTCCAGCTACCAACTACGATAACGTTGAGCATATTTTAAGAGCGTTAAATGATATCGGATAAAACTCGAAATTTTGCTATGATGAAATGACAAAATTTGTGTCATTCCTGTTTTGTTACGTTGAATTTGATTCGACGATTTAATTAGTACTGGCGGGGACCTCTGTATCATTATCGTCATTATTACAGCCGATCAAATGTCCACTGCTGAACATAGGCGTTTTCCATAGTTTGCCAAAAAGCTAAAGGCTTTTGTTGATATAAATACTGAAATCCTTACGTCGTCACACACACATAAACATAATTTGGGATGTAATATCCGCTATTCTGTCTAAATTTTGGTAGCTCTGTAGACAGTTTCGATATAAAACGATATATCACACACAACAAAATCCTTATGACGAACCTTCCCTTTTCGCCAGTTCTTATCGATGTAGTTCTTTATAGGTTGCGTTTTGAATAAAGAAAGTTATTTCCTAGCACACAACAACTTGTATTCCTACTTTTTGTTAAGCAAAGACATTTTGAATCGGCACTCTTCATGACTCACGTGCCCGAGGTCGTTTGGCAGCGAATTATAACAAACAACAAAAGCCTTTAGGTGGCACAAAGAATCAGTATAGTTGCACACCTGTGCCAATGAAAGTAAGGTTGCAAAACACCAACTGTTTTTGAGTGTACATACCAAATTGTAATATTCACAGCAACTTCCGCGAGTAAACGGAAGTTGTCATCATTTTTATTAAATCCGCGATACTAAAAACCGCGATTTATCTAAAACTAACCATGCTCTCACAAATAATAGTTTTATTTACAAACACATGTGTAATCTTATCCCTTCACTCTCATAGTCTGATGTTACGGCAAACCAACACGACTGGCAAGAAATCAAGCGCGAGACCAACAACTTTACAGCCATTTTCCATCGGGCAGTTACTGATAAAATCTTGACAGAAAAACCGACAGATGATTTGAGCCCGATCGGGGATTCGAAGAATGATCAACAATCTCGGCAACAACCACCAGACCAACGAGACAGTCGAAGTCTCACAAATTAACTAGTCAAATAAGCTAGTGAGTCACGCTTTCAGCATTGAAACACGTCTTTACAGATATCCTCTTAATCATTTCAACCGCTAAGCGGCATGGTTTGGGCTTGAACCCAGTTATAACATGCGAGTGTCAACGTATTGCAGATACATTGACACTCGCATGCCCTTCGTTGATTGAAGTTGTTTGTTGGACTGGAACAAGGTCATCATCTGGACCTATGCAAACTTCTCTAACTATAATATTCATTTAGCGCCATACGGCAAAACCAAATAGCATGTAGTGATGGTGTAATACCCACTATCACATATCTTCCTGTGGGTCCTGGATAATAAATCCAAGAGGATTAGAGAGCTGAGCGTAAGAATGCTGTCAGCAAAGAGCACTCTAATATTACAACTCATAAAGTCTGAATTAAAACATCAGAAACTATTTATTTTTCCTATTTGCTCCTCAACTTATCTTCCGACAATCTGTCGACGTTATAAAATCATGTCATTTTCTTTGACCTTGTTTTCGTATAATATTTGAAGTCACTGTAAACAACTAAATAACAACCTACGCAATATGACAGGGTAATTTGAATCCGAGGGAAACATTTTTAAATTTCCATAAAACAATTATTCAATTACGTCAACACATTGTCTTGTCGTCTGCCTCATACGTCGAGTGGTCGGTAACGCTCATTCTGATCATGAGGCCCCGTGCTTAAATCCAGGGCTGGACCAACAAGTCGAGTTTTCTGTCGAGAAATTCTCAGTAGTTGCCTGGAGTTAGGAAGTTGGCCCTGTGCCTTGGAAAGCATGTAAAGCCGTTCCCGAGCGGCAGATCAGGATCAGGAGCAGAAATGGCTTCACGTTCTTTCTGAGGCACGTGGGTGAAACACCGTCAACTTCCTGATTCCTGTCTGCTACTGGAAATTTCTTGGCAGAAAAACTAATTTTTGCTCAACCCGGGATTCAAACCCAGGTCGTCATGATCTGAAACCGCGTTTAAGACCACCGGCTGATTATGGATTCGTTCATCACCTCAATATTATTAAAAAAATATTCCGTTCCCATAACAAAGTAATTTTCTTTAATTTCTTAAAAAGTTGAGTATTTTCTGGATTTATTTATTAAGGACTTTTTAATTAATTACTTGAGTGCTTTTAATAAGTGAATTCCTTGGAGCGCGAAATAAATAAGTACGTTTTATCCTCAAGTCTTTTATATAAAGTTTCCTAAATATATTATTGTATACCAGCATGAAATATCATTTTAATGCTGCTGTGATTCGTATGGTTAGTGTAGAGACCCGGAGACCCTTTTTACTGGAAACGAGGCATTCCATCTTAGTCCTAAAACGTGATGACGCCTCTACATTTGATTCTTAATCGAGGATAAATGTATATGTATGGGCCACATCATCAATTTAGCATCAAGTGAATTGTGTGTTCTTTTATCAAAATAATTCCCTTCCTACTAATAAATTTTCTTTAATTTCTTAAACAAGTTAATTACTTGTTTTATTCTCTAGTCCTATAACAAATACTTCTGAAATATTTTACATACAAAGTAATAATGTGTTTGTTCACGTACATAATTTTTCAGCGCATCTCTTCGCAGCGCCAGTGAATCGAGCCGCTCGGAAAGCACTCGGTCTTCGATGATTCGAGCCGCTCTACGCTGGACCGCTCTCAAGTGCCAGTTGGCACTTATACCTATACCTATAAGGTAGTTAGACGGATCTGAGTGGTCACCTTTTTAGGGATCGAGTGGACGAAAGCTGCCTTCCTGATTTCGGGTTTCGGGACTACGCCTAAAAAGTAAGAGTACAGGAAAATACGCGAGAGAGAGAGTCGAGTTTAACGCAATGAAAGAGCCGAGCAGATCGGTCTTCTCCTTTGCGACACGAACCAGTGAGTCAACCTCTTTGTGCAGAGATGGAAGAGCTGGCTGACAGAAATTGCCTTGGACAGCCTTGGCGAGAGACCACAATGAATGGGTTACAGAAAGAAGGCGAATTAGTTTCTCGTCAATTCTGCCTATGTTCTCTGACTTTGCCTTGGCAATGACTCTTTTAAAGGAATTGGAGGAGGAGTTATACTTCTTTTTTAGAGTGCTGGTGTTTACATCCTGGGACGTCGATGCATCAGCCCAGGCCCGGTAGCACTCATGCTTATAGCATGATGCTATTTTACAGGAGCGAATAAGCCAAGGCTGAGATCTGCCTCCGATCACTACAGAAGAAGGAATAAAAAGTTACCTGAAGTACCATATCAGTGACAGAATTAGCAATAACGTTGAAATCGTCCGGAGAGAAGTAAGCCCGCCCTCAAGGGTAGGATGCAAAGAAAGACCGCATCCTATCTCAATCGGCTGACCTATAAGTGCGTATTTTCAGCGTGAGTGGCACCACACTCCAGACTAGACAATGGTCCGAGGAGCCAAGAGTTGACGGAGACCTGATATCTGTCCGGATGAGAGGTTATCATAAGGTCCTACAGGGAAGGTACATGATCCCGTTTTAATTTTAAACAAAACTTTTAAGGATTATTACTTTTACGCATTATGTAATCTTCGCGTATATATGAAGTAATTGCCTACATCATGTTTAAAATTAAAAACAATTTGTTACATCTGAAAAACCAATTTATCAACAAATTATCTTTCTTATCGATTATTTAGAATAAATATTACCAATAACACCTGTGGCACTAAATAAATCATTTATTTTACGCTTTACTCAGAATCTGTGTAAAACCTTGAGAAGGACAGTACACATGTTGGCTCTGCCACGAGCTTTGAGAATACCTTTTTTATAGAATAAGGGTGACAAAAGAGGACACCGTCCTGGTGATTGTAAGGAGATACTGTGGCCCATAGACGTTTATATCTATCCTTGTGGAATCAAAATGCAGGTGCGTTGTTATCCTTGAGGACTAAGATAGAATGCCTCGTTTCCAGTGCATTCCACCTATCATAGCAACAAGACCTACCTTCTATTTATATACTGCTCTTAATCAGAATGACCCATTTAGGCCTCGCAGTGAGCAACGGCAGTCGGATATGATTACAGCAACTGATAGAGATGGTTCATACGTAGCGTAACGATAAAACTGTATTAAGTGTAAACATCATATAAAATTGATTGCAATATTATTCAAGTGAAAAAATATCTTACTTGCCTGCCTTGTTAATCTAGTATAGTAAGAGCTACTGTTGATCACGTGGTTTAAAATTCGAAACCCGGGTCGAGCCAAAAATCAGTCAGCAGTCCGGTGCCACGAAGTACGTGATGTTTTCTCACCGCGGCTCGAAAAACACGTAAAACCGTTAATTCTGCACCTGATCATCTCCCTTTGTGTCGGAGTGCTGGACTATGAAAGTGAACGAATAAAGAGCGCACTTGCGTTTACGCACACACTCATGTACAATAATTCTGTCCTGCGCAGATGGCTATTCACCATTTAGAACGGCCGCTTTGACCGAATTTCGGTCTGAAGTTGTTATCTTAATTCAAAATCATGATAACAACTTGAAATAACTAATCAATAAAATAACTTATAAACATACGAGTACAACTAATAAAACGCTATTGATTATACTAATAAGAGTATAAAACTATACTAATTATGGTATTTACGTGGTTCTGAAATAAATTGTTATTTGGGTACAAATTTATTTTCTCAAATAACCAAATAAAATTTATATCATACCCACATAAAATTGTTTTTAATAACAATTATTATTTTTATTATACTACATTTAATGACTTCTTAAATTTACGCGAACACATTGAATAAAACTATTATTTACGGATTTTATCACGTTTAGTTACTTTAATTTATTTTTATTATCCCGACGTTTCGGGTGCTTTATAGCACCCATGGTCGCGGGAAGGACTGAGATGTTTGACGTCCCAATGCCATAGTTAGTCCGGCTACCTTCAGTTTTTGAATATTAATTTTTGGTCCGATTTACGCAAAACGAGCTTATAGTATCATGAAGTCCTGCAGTGGTATGCTTGGGTTTGGGTTCAATTTTTTTAATTATAGGATCCCAAGCTATTGCAATTTGGACGTTTTCTTAATTTCAATAGCCTCGCGTATCATCCTTGTTAGGAATCGATGTTCTTTTGCGAGGATTCGTGGTTTATCAAATCGAATGTAATGGTGGGGACGATCTTGAACATGTTCGCAGACTGCAGACTTCCCGGAGCGTCGGTGCTTCACGTCGGCTATATGTTCCTTCACGCGGGTTTTTATAGATCTTTTTGTTTGACCTATTTAAGAGAGACCACATTCACAATCTAGCTTGTACACACCTGCATCATGCAGAGGAATATTACATTTGATGGATGGTGAAAATTGACTAATCTTCTTCGGCGGCTTGCAGTATGTTTTAATGGAAGCACGCTTCAAGATGTAGCCAATCATGTTTGCGACTCCTCTTACATACGGTAGTACAGCAGGCGCGCGCTCGACTGTGGCCGGCTTCACTCGTTCACTGTGACGTAGGCGCGGGACCCGAAGGTTATTGTCTTGCAATACTTGCTTGACATGCTGAAACTCGGCGGCAAGATGTTTTCTGTCACAGATCCCTCGTGCTCTCTGAAATAAAGATTTACCCACGGTAGCTAACTGTGAAGGATGATGGTGAGATTCACCATTTTGATATCGGTTGGTATGGGTCTTTTTCCTATACACAGTATGACCAATAGTGTTATCAGGATTTCGGATGACTAAAACATCTAGGAAGGCTAAAGAATTATTTGCCTCTAACTCCATTGTGAATTGTATTTTAGAGTTTATGGAGTTAAGGTGGTCTAAAAATGCAGTTACTTTGTCAGATGGTGCCGACTACAAATATATTCGTAGATTTTATAGGTCCTTCTACACAAAAAAATATTTATTCGCACTACAGGTAAGGTCTGATTTTAAACGTTTGGCATTAGCAAAGAAAACGCATGGTAATTTCAAACTTCAAACTTTTAATGGGAAAAAGTTATGATATGACAAACATAAGGTACTGAGTAGTAGTATAAACAAACAAAATAAGATATAATTCCGTCTTTTCAACAGTAGAAATATAATATTTAGTTGTGATAAGCTTTGAAACAATCAATTACACATAAAGCTGTAGTTTTTGAACACAATGGGCAAAAATATCTTGTTTCTTTATGAGTCTTATTTTTGGTACACACAACACAAGGTTTAGTTGGCTTGCTTTTCTTTTCTATAGGTGGTATGTATTCCAAATAATGTTAAAGCAATAATTGACCACTTTGATTGGCCTCTTTGGACTGCCCTGGTCTTTCAGAATAGTCGATATACTTTTGGCCTAACAAGTGGATAATAACATTTTCAGTAGAGTTCAGTAGAGGTATTCTCTCCGATCTGTTCAATCCAGATTGACCATTATGTATTCTTGCAGCATTATGTATAAACATTTGAAAAATGTGAATAGCGAACTTTTAGTACCAGTATTTGGTTTTTTTTCATGCTCTCGTAATATGAAATCATTTGGTCAGAGTGGTCTACTCCTCCCATTCCGTTATTGTAATCAACAACAATATTGGGTTTTCCTCCGATTTCTGATAGTTATTTCAGGATTGTGCATATTTGAAATGGTTAGAACATCGCGTTTGTCTTTCCATTTGCAAACAGCCTTTCATCTCCAAATCATCTCACCTTTCTTCAGCTTTGCCGATGTCACAACTTTTGGATTACCCTTACGGGTTGATTGCAAAGTTCCGCCGGCCGGAACTAGTTGCACTGTTAGTTCGTGTCCAGCTCCCGAACACGAAGCAACCTGTCGTGTTGCTTCCTGTTTTCCCGCCAAATTACGAAAAAATACCATTTTCTTTGCCGACTACGAGTATAGCCCTATACGAATATACTCGTAGTCGGCATAGTCGAATGGATTTATGTTCTACTATGCCAAGTACGATTTATCTCGTAGCTGCTTATATGTATGACGGCATACAGCATAAACATACCAAAATATTCTGGCGCTGAAAGGGTTAAGTTAGTTATACCTACAGATTGGCCACTAGATGGAGTGACGACCTGGTGGCAGGAAGTTTATCAGTACAGGTGACTCAGGACTGTGCTTTGCGGCATTCCTTGAAGGATGCCTATGTTTAGAAGTGGACTTGTGAAGGGCTGTAATGATGATTATGAGGATAGACCTTAAGAGTAATTTCATAAAATTATTACAAAAAAATTCCTTCCCTGAGAGTGGACAAATAGCGGATATTTTTTTTAATGCAACTATTAACATGGCGTTATGGAATGGTCAAATGTTAAACTTTAAACGAAAAGTAAAAACTAAAGACACTTAAGTAATTTACATATCCTGCTTCTGAAGTCGGGGTCTTCAATTCTTCAACAGACTACGGCCTACCACTGACTTCAGATGCTATTAAATTGAAATTATTTTATCCTTGACAAGTCTTTAAAGTTAATTTTTATGTAAAAGCTATAAACAAAGCGAACACCGTATGAAAAATTAAAATTGGTTTCCTTCTTTTATTTTCATTTTCTTTTAAAGCTTACGAAGTCTTTGGTACAGGGAGGACGCACAACTGCATAGAAGATGCGAGACGTTCGGTCGTATCTGTGCTCCAGCTCCGCGTAGACGGCCTGGTTATTTTGCATCTGGTTTACCATGATGATCATCATCTTCATCACAGCCAAGCAAAGTCCAATGTTGAACAAATGCCTCCCCTAAAGATGATGATGCTTACGTCATAAGGGACTTGCCATCGTAACCACGCTTAGCAAGTGATTTAGTAACGGCAGATTTTTTTAATATTTTGAGATTTTATCGTGAATATTAATAGCGGAACGATGTATGTCAGCATCTATTCACCATTAGGACTGTTTGCTCGTTATTCACTTTTTATAGAAATGAATCGAGTAGACGTAACACTTGGCTGTTAGTTATACGCACAGAAATTGTAATTATTGACAATTACTATTTCTGTGGTTATATGCATATGATCCCGAGGGTTTCGTAGGAGATGCCGGAGGGAAAATGAAACAGGAGGCAGGCAGCGGCATCTTGCTGATAACAACTCAAAATAATGAAAACAGCTGTTACAGCCTACATTCAGCAATGGACTTTTATAGGCTGTAATAGATGGATGGGATGGAAGTAATGTGGATTAAACTCGTAATATCTCACACAACACAGTTTACGACTTCCGACGAAAATTTGAAAGTTGTTTCTGTGGTCTAACTCGGCCACAATAACATCATCTATATTAAAGTTAATTAACTCTAGATTAGACAGATAAAAAACAAGAGTTATTACCGTCGACCGAAATTAATATAGTGAAGTTTAATATGTAATACAGATTGTAGACATAAACTTATTAAATTATGACCACGAAATATTTAGGTTAACACTACCACTTACACATTTCTTATGCTGAACATAAATTCCACCAAAATCATTAATTTTAAGGAGGCCAAGATCAGGGGACAAGACAAACAGAGAAGAGAGACAAACGAGATTTGAACTCTGAACCGGTGTCTAACTCCCTAGGGTTGTTTAAGTCATAGGATCTATAAGAATATTACCTTCAAGAAGAGACCTACTATTTTTAAAAGGCCCGCAACGCACCTGCGATTCCCTTTATGTTGCAGTTGTTCGTGGGCGGCGGTAGTCACTTACAACCAGGTGAGCCGCATGCTCGTTTGCTCTTTCTTATAAAAATAGGAATGCACATCGTTCTTAGAACTGCTATTTCTAATTTCAACTCTTTTATTGGCAAAGCTGACAACCCAAATGTCTTTTGAACTGAACGTACAACATAAAAGTGAAAAGGGGGACACCCTTTTCACTTTTATGTTCTTGGTAGAATATCATAATTTTAAAAAGAGTTATATAATTTCGGTAATCCAAATAAATATATAACCTCGAACGTTTTTCCTTGTGTTAACTCTTCAAGGTTTACTATTTTGAATTTAAAGATAAGAATTAAATGCAGACGAAATTATTCATGAAGTTAGTTTTACGTAGCGTACTTGAAACTAAATGCATCAATAACATTTTCCAAGTCAAAAAAGTCAACACCGTATATCGATAATTTGCAGTTTTCAGATTTTTTTCCTTTGTATATAATATATCTAATTATGCGAAAATGCTGCCTTGTTATTCCATCTTGATGCCAAATTTTAAGTTTCTAAGTAAACTAGAAGTGGTCTAGGTTTCTGATGAGTGGAATCAGGGAGTGATAATTATAACTTTTACAAAAATTAAAAACCGAATTCAAATTGCTAAAAAAGAAGTTATTTATTTGCCTTTTCTAAAAATTTTAAAAAATTGAATTTTTCTCCTAATTTATATGGGACTATCTTGGTAACATAACCTAATTAATATATTAAAGTCGGTTCCTTATCGGCGAAGATATCATATGTAATTCCTTAAACAACAGTCCAATATGAAACTTTTCCCCTATTCTATACCCTTGGGGTACTTTTGCTTCAAAATCTAATGTGACCAACATTGAGGAAAAGCCTATTTAATAAAAAAATATTATTAAAATCGGTTCATAATCTGCGAAGATATCGCATAAGCATTAAATATATACAAAAAAATGAGCATGCACTCGAATTAAGAATCATCACCTTTTTGAAGTCGGTTAGTATAAATGGCAGTTTTGAAACCTGAATAACTCGAAAAAATTTGTTAGGAATATTCATGAAATTTTAGATTCTAATTATTTAAGGATTCCCAGTTAGGTGGCCAAAATGACAGTTATGTAGGTCTTGTCTTAGTTTTTGAGTTATGGGGACAACGAAACGATTTGTGTAAATACTCGTACAATATAGCCGGTGTATTGTCCTTTTCTTTTCCTATATATAACAGCAAAATTAATTAATATTCAAATAATACGGCGTCTGGTTGTCGCCATAATGAATTTTTATTACTGTTATGTCTTGAGTGACCCTCAAAAGAATAAGACAAATCGATTGACGTAAGAATCATCAAAATCGGCCCACGCGTTCGGTCTCTAGAGCGCCGCAAAGGTACAAACATACATACATAACTATATAGGCTGATAAACACATTAGGTACCCTTTTTTGCGTCGCGCAGCGGGGTAAAAACAGCGGGTGGCAGCCCCGAACGCCTAGTGATTGAAAACTTGAGGAAGACGATGACTCGGAAGTGGTCTCGAGACATCGTGGTAGCACTGCGAGGGCAGCAAGTACTGTCCCCGAGACTTGCTAAAAGCAATGGAGGGGCCCTGGTTGCGTTCCGCACGAGGACCCGGGACTCCTCGCACACGCTGATGGTGACCACCGTGGGCTTCAGCCGGTAGGCGCCCGACGTAACCTTAAAGATTTCCAGCCAACAGTATCCATAAAGATTTCCTCACGAAAAAAAAGCACTAACAGACATCTCGCACCTTTAACGATATACCCTGTAGCTGGCATGAGCCAAAATGATTTTCTACATTATAAATAATTTCTACAAGAGAAGATTACAAAAACTAATGAATAGGAATATCTCAACGTTGGTCATTCGTAAAATTCAAAAAAATTTAGTTTTCTTTCAGGTCTTTATATTTTATAGAAGCGAATATTCGCACAAAATCTGAAACCTTTACCATTACACACGTATTCGTCCATATCACCGGAACTGGCTCGAACCGGTTCAATCAACCTACTTTATTATCTTTCTTTTCGCAAATTGTTTGGTCTACTGGCATAGTTCAAATAATTTATACATTAATCCATTATTCACTAAAGCCCGTTTTCATTCGTTCTAATGTCTTCCGCTTACGTCAGTTTGAAACTGATGACCAATTTATTCAAATAATGTATTTAGTTGTTGCGATAAAGTAAATGCAAAATGGAGGTCGTCCCTCGTCCAACTATGTTATCTCAAGTGTCTCTCTGTTGGGTGTTATTGTAGCCTGTCCTGAATTTAATTACGTTCTTTGTATGTAATATTACTTCCATTACGATAGTTAGTTGTACAGTTTTAATAAAGATCGCCGAGGACTACATCTTGATATTTTTTTGTATATTTAAGTAAGGGTGAAATGAGCATACAGTCCACCTGATGATTTTTTATTGTGCGAGCAGCTGTGCAGGTCTTAGACCAGTATCGCTGTAAGCAGTAAGATCTATTGTGATCAATATGTCTTCAATGAATTGAAGGAGTACTTAGATGTTGCAAGCGTATGTGAGCAATTTCACTTCTAGGATAGGTACCTACATAGTTTCCCAGATGAGCGTTACGCTTGCGCATTTAGGGTCCACAATCAGTTAGGATGTGCAGAAGTGTTTCTTCGTTAAGGATTGAGGTACATCTTGAGTTACTTAGTCCCAAGAGGGACATGTGTTTTTTAAACAACTGTATGCAATCAGGGCTCATAAAGGCTTCTGAAGCGAATTTAGGATCATAATCATAAGCTCGATTTAAAATTTTAAGTTATATTCCTGTCCACCTGATTAATAGGTTTTAGTCCACCTGATGGATAGGTTATATTAGGGGACAAATGTAAAATCTGAAAACCATTAATTCTTCACTAAAAAGTCCGTTCGCGGTAAGAAAATAGTGAGTCATCGTTGTTCGCCGGCCTGGCCACGCCCCCCAGCCAATTAAAATGCAAGAAATTAGAAAGTCGAGTTCACAGTGACCAGTTGAAGTCAGGCCTTTGAACAAAACGGTTGTGTATTTTGCGTGTTACTCGTTCAAGATTAAATTTTGAAAATGAGTATCTCACCTATTCGAAAGAATAAAAGTGGATCAAAAATCCACGAGAGGAGGAGTGAAGAGATAGATTAAATAGATGAGACTGCCAAAAGTAATGGCATTACAATTCTTCGCCTACCGCCTTACTATTGCAAACTTAATCCAATTGAATTGGTTTGGGCCCAAATAAAAAATTATGTTAGTGCCAATAACCCCACGTTCAAAATGAGTGACATAAAAAAATTATTAGATGACGCAATAGCATTAATAGACGCTAATCGTTGGAAGAAGTGCTGCGACCACGTGATACGCGAAGAAAATACCATGTGGAATTTGGATGACATCATGGAACTTGCAGAACAAAATTCTTTCATAATTAATGTAACTGGAGAATCTAGCGATACTGATTAGAGATTTAAGTAATTTTAAGAAAATTTGTTTCCACTGAACTTAATTACATGTTTGAAAAAAAGAGAATTTTTACTCCACTGTGAATACACTTTTACCCTGTAGTTGCACTGATGACTCACTATTTTCTTAACGCGAACAGACTATATATATATATATATATATATATATATATATATATATATATATATATATATTATAGCTGGCTTCGATCAACAACACCAACTAGATAACGGGCCACGTACAAAATCATAGCTAAAAACTGTCCACGTGAATATAAACTTAAACAGCGACATTTGTTTACTAAAGAATTGAGACAAAAAATTAAAATAGTTTTAAGTTCAACCTAATTACAACCATCGCATCTAGTAGTAAAATCACAAATCTTACGATCATTGGTCACAAAAAACCGGCCAAGAGCGTGTCGGGCCACGCTTAGTGTAGGGTTCCGTAGTTTCCCGTCCGTCACATCAAGTGTTCCCACTTATGAGTTTAAAGGTGGGTTCCATTATGTTCGCGCTCCAGCAACGCTCCGCGCTCCTGCAACTGCTCCCGGTAGTGGGCATTGTCGTTTCCATCCAAGTTCAAAATGATTTTCCTAGAAAGTCCTTATAAAGTTCTACTTTTCAGATTTTTTCATATTTTCTAAACTTATGGTTCAAAAGTTATAGGGGGGGACACATTGTTTTTTACTTTTGGAGCCATTATTTCCGAAATTATTGACATTATCAAAAAATGATTTTAGTAAACCCTTATTCATTTTTAAATACCTTTCCAGCAATATATCACACGTTAGGGTTGAAATAAAAAAAATCATTTCCCACTTTACATATAGGGGGGCTACCCTAATAAAACATTTTTTTCCAATTTTTATTTTACCACTTTGTCGGCGTGATTGATACACATATTCGTACCAAATTTCAGCTTTCTAGTGCTAACGATCACAGAGATTAAGCGCGGGCGGACAGACGGACAGACAGACATGGCGAAACTATAAGGGATTGACTACGGAACCCTAAAAAGAACAAAGTTATACAATACTCCCATCACTTAGAAATGAAAAGACATAAATTAAATAACCTTTGGTGTGAAATCAACCTTGACGTGTAACAAATAAAGTTCTTTTTCCAGTTATTGCCTTGCGAGCTACGACATTTTGTTATGTTTCTGTTTTCTTCTTCAAATTTGGTCCAGGTAGTATTGAGTCGCGTTGAACACTAAAATAATTTATAATATGATCATAAGTTTAATTAAAAATATTTTTATGTTTTGGGCGTTTATGATTGTTGGTATACATACTTTAATTAACTAATTCAATATATATCTATTTTAGTTTTTGTATGTATATATGTTCGTAGTATGTATGTATCCATGTATAGTATATATTATATAAATATGTGTATTCTTTTTTATCACACCAATTTGTCCCACTCCTGTCATCTTTATGTAATCCTGTCCATTTATTGGTTGTCTGGGAGAAATTGCTGTCAGCAATAAGATCGCCCATTGCATACTTTTAAAACGCGTTAGAGCCATGCTGCAATTATATTAGTAATATAGTTGTAGCACTAATGGGTCGGCTCGACCGGGGAAGAAAGCTAGGAAAGATAAAAAAAATCTAAGTATCTATTGCAATTACACAAACAAAGACAAAAGTAGCAATTACCATTAATTAAACTTATGGTAACGAATTATTAAAAATTATTACAATACAAATCTACTTCATGCGTCCATGATCTGTTTCACAAATGTTTGCGCGTGTATTGATCAATATTGGCAAAACATTCGTAGGGGTGGTTATGATCGGTAATTATGTTTCAAATATGATATTATTTGTTAGTTTAAAGCTTAAATTATAACATATCGTACATGTAATTACCGAAAGTAAGACACTCCTGCCGTTAAATTACTTTTTCGGGCATTGTTATTGCAACTTTTAAACACACATTGCGGCATTGTGAAACGTGTTTACATTGGCTGTATTTCAAGTGAACTAAACGAAATAACACGTCTCATGTGCGCGTTTATTTACTTAGATGGATTTCTTGCGCCGACCCGACGTTTAGTTGGTATTGTTGATGTTGATCGAAGCTAGCTGGTTAGATTACTTGTCTGTCTAGCAGTGGCAGATTTTTCTAAAGGTAAACTAGGCACGTGCTTAAGAGTGCAAGGAAACGACGTAAAATTTAGTAAATGCGGCTCACCTGATAGTAAAAGATCACCGTCGTTCACGAACATCCGCAACACCAGGGCACCAACTGAAGGTGAGTTAGCGGCATTTTAGAAAAGAATAGGTTCTTTCCTCAAAGGTCCTTAAGTCGTATCGATCCGGAAAAACCGCAGGCGAAAACTAAATTCCACAATATGGACGTGCGAGGCAGAAAATCACGCGTAAATCGCTCAGTAGTAGATCGCCAGCCATCAAGATGATGAGGATAGAATTTCGAGTTCTGTCGCAGTGTAAGATGGTGGAATTAAGCAGCTGGTATTAATATGAATAATTCTTCTGAGTACTCCCCATGCGGTAGAAATACATAAAAATGCAACGTCTCTTCTCAAGGCCAGTGTATCAAGCCAATCGGAAAGAACTTGGTCATCAACGATCCGTTGAATACAGTCAAGTGAAAGGAGCTGATACTCAAGTGCCCTGGCCTAGAGATGAGAACAGTATTCCATATGAGGCCGAACTTGCGCTTTGTAAAGCTGCAAGCGGTAGGCCGGCATGAAATACCGTCTCGATCTACTGAGCACACCTAAACTTTTTTGATACCAGTTTAGACTTCTCTTCCAAGTAACTGCGAAACTGTACGTCT
Source organism: Parnassius smintheus behrii (assembly GCA_036936625.1). NCBI lineage: Eukaryota > Metazoa > Arthropoda > Insecta > Lepidoptera > Papilionidae > Parnassius > Parnassius smintheus. The sequence goes on along the minus strand of JAUPFT010000020.1, from coordinate 2,063,269 downwards.
CTCGAAACGTTGATCCCAAGCATTCCGATACTGGCTGACGTAACGAGGGAAATGCCCTGAAATTGAGGAGATACGACAAAGGGTTCTTTTTTCCGTTAAACGCGCAAACCTATGTATTTGGGGGGTCAAAACATGAACATACCGTATTGTTCAAGTTCAATACAGTATGTTCAATAAGAAGTAAGTTAACTATATAAATTAAAAATTAGATTTAAAATAAGTTAATATTAACACCAGATTAATACATACTTATAGGGCAACCGATCATTAAGAATCTAGTAATGGAGATCGGAAAATGATGACTTAAAATACTATTACCTATACTCGTTTATATTGAGTACGTGATCGATTGATTTTCTAAAGCCATAAAATACAAACACTTGCCAAAACATATTAAGACGGTAAAGCCACCGAGATAATAGAAGGGGAGGGGATGTGGGGTAATTAGTTACGTCGGGAAGTGACGCAACAAAGCGTGAGGCGTACACGTTCGGTTTAACAAACATACAAGTGTCTATTTGACGAGTACGCAGCGCAGAGAAATAAATTCATAAAGAAGTCCCTGGCAGACGTGACTGAACGCGGCCACACTGCTCGGGTGACCAAAAGCGGGACTATCAGCGGACAGATTTTTTGAAGTGAAACTTCGTTAAGTATAGATGAAATTTATTACGGAATTTAAAAAAATACGTGAAACTACAAGTTTTTTTTTGTAACAATTAACATCGGGGCTGCATGAGTATCTATACTAATATTTAACCTACTTATGTAAAATACAAAATAAAAGAAGAATGATAATATGTCGTTAGGAAGTTTCACTTCCTATGTGTTTACACAATTACATGCACAACTTTTCGTACTGAGACGTAATGTAATATACGTCATATGTATATTACATTACTTGTACATGTATTGTAATTTACATATGACGTACATGACTTCATTAGTGTCGCTCATAAGCGAGGTTCGGATATTGACCACCGAGTCGAGTTGTTTGTGAGCAGCTTTAGTGTTGACTAAGGTAAACGTGAGAAAATCGAATATTAACAGATATTGTTATGTCCCAGCTCTTTTTTTATAGGATAGGGTGACAATCGAGCACACAGTTCACCCGATGGTAAGTGGTTGCTGCTGTCCATAGACATCTACAATATCTTCGATTACAAATCTAAATGCAGATGCGTTGTCACGCATGAGGACTAAAATGAAATGCCTCGTTTCCAGTAAAAAGGGTAACATGTATGTGTATAACATACAACATAATTTATACAATTATATTTGTATATATTATTTATTCTGTGAATGCAAATGTTATATATTATGTTGTTAATAAGTAACATTATTTTGTGTAATATTGTCTTCAAATATCATTTTATTTTATTTTTTAATCTCTGTTACTACATCTAAGTCAAATACACACCACTCCGTGAGTCGACTGATAGAAAATGCCTCATGACATTAAGTCCGCCTTTTGTATTGTTTAGTAATAGGGAATTAAAGTGGAAATGGGCCTGGCATATGAGTAGAGGGAAGGAAAAGTGGAGCAGGAAGGTCACAGAATGGTACCCCAGGAATGGCATAAGAAAGAGGGGGAGATCCCGCCAAAGATGGGAGGACGACCTGGTCAATTTCGCGGGTGTGACTTGGAGCCGGGTTGCCAAGGATAGAAACGAGTGGAAAAGGTTGGAGGAGGCCTTTGCCGATTGGCAATCAGCAGAAGACAATCTAGATTTTATATGAATTAGATATTGAGAAATTGTATTACGTACTGTTGAATAAATGGCTTTATTATTATTATTAGTAATAGGAAATGCAAAAAAGAATAAATTCCAAATGTGTCCTTCAAGCAAACATAGTCAGTGTGGTCATCGCACAATTCTTATTTCTATCTTCAGTGTATTTACGACTCCTTTTGAGTATTTCTCTCCCGACCTTCCACGAAACTCTCCCGTCCTGTCGTCAGGTCCAATAATGAGCATGACATTCAGCTATAAATATGACACGTTTCATCTTTCTTTCCGATGTAATTTGTGATGAGGTGAGCTATATTTGAATATGCAATTATTTTACCGTTACTGCTACAGTCTTTTAAAGACCGCTGCTAAATACAAGTCCCCCTTAGATTGCCACATAGGGGGGATATTTGCCATAGTTGGCAACGGCAGCTTTTTTTATTTTTAGTCGTTATTAGGGTGATGCTGCTGCCCATCTTCTGATTTGTTTCCCTCCGTCGCCTCTTACGATACTCACAGGATGATATGGGATAGTGGATATTCTTACGGCCCGGCAACACGCTCCGTCTTGCCTGATAGCATGCCTGCACAAAGCACAAACCAGTTTGCACAGGTAAGGGCGTGCGTATGGACGGAAAGACGGTAGCTCGCGCAGGCGACTTGGGTAATCGTTGACGTGCTGAAGACAGCGCGGGCTTGGTTTGCACGGTTTTGCCTGCGAGCTTACTTGAGCGTGTGGCCGGTTACTCAAGCCGCGCTTCAGTTCGTCTAAATTGTTTTGACGACACGTGTCATGTTATAAAATCCTAAATTAAAAAAAAACATCTGTACGCAATTATTCTAGGGATTTTTTAACTGACTTCATAGGATTGTACAAATCGTTGCCAGCGTTGTGGAAAATTAAGAGTAGGGAATATTCTGACAGGTACAAAAAAATGAAGCTTATCATTTATTAATTGAAAAACTAAAAGAGGTATGTGAATATAACTTTAGTACCTTTTTAATGATATCTAATTATTGGAATTAAGGATTAACAACTTGTTACCCTTGTAATATTGTTAAAGGACTTCCAAAAATAAAGCAGGTTATCAATTCGATACGTATGTATGTAATATTGTAGGAGTTGCACAAAATTCGCAACATATGTGCAATAATACAAGGCTCGTTTAAAAAAACACCTCTTCTGGCCACATCATGACGTGACGAGCTCTCAAAACACTTTGAGGTTTGCACAGTCCAGTTTGCGCGAGCTTACCTGCACGAGCCGTTGAACAGTCATGACTGCACAGGCCTGGACTGCACAGGAAAGACGGAGCGTGTAGCCGGGCCATTATACCGCCTCTACACGGTAAGTTTCTAACGTTAAAATTATCATAATGACTAACATTTAAAGCCATGCAACGCAATTGCTAATACACAAATTAACACTTTCACTGTGCTGTTTTCAGATACAATAGTAAGACAACAGCAATGACCTATGTGTAGTGCACGGGACAGCGAAAGGATTAAGTTGCTGACTGCCCCGTTTGTTGTCTGGTGATCGTACCCGCGATTGCTGGTCATGAGGTCCCGGTACGAATTTTTTTTTTCAAAAAAATTCAGGCCAATATCCGTTGGTTTTTTAACAAGAAATTCTCTATATCCACCCGTAGTTAGGAAGTTGGCAGTGTTTAATCCTCGTGTCTTGTAAATCAAGTAAAGCTGTTGGTCCTGCGTCTAATCTCTCGTCGGTGTTGTTATTGGATTATGAGAGCGTTACCTCTTTGGAGTACTGGTATGAGAGTATGCTTGCGCATACAATAATTCTATCCTGTGTGATCATAATGTGGACCGGAGAACATATATATATTGCCGTAGCATCCATACGAGTATACTCGTATAATGCAATTGCTGTCCCTTAGTCTCGCTCAAACTCGAAAATAGCTCGGCAGTTGTCAAGATCCAGAGATCATGCGTGCGGAACAAGAGCGGATCGCCACTTATTAGTTTTCTTAGTGATGACACCTGTCTTCAAGAACTTGGAAAATAAAACATTATCTTAAACCAAAATTTCACTTAAAATTTTAAATTTATTAACTTTTCGAAATTCCTAAAAAAATCATGGCCCGCAGAGCGTTTTAACACATTCAATACTTACAATTCGTAAAACAGTTCCAAATCAACAAAATAACCTTCAGTTCAACTGCTACTCTAGAAAACCACTTTACATCGAGTCACTAGCGAAACCTCGAACTCGCGACCCCGGCTATTGTATGCTAACCACTGACTCATCGCGCATTCTCATTAAATCATGTTGTCTATTGAAAATGGCAGTAAAACTAATTCTTATAGTAATGTAAAAAGAGGCTTAAATGGCGTGATAAAAGGTTTTGCTGGATCAGTGCACTGATAAGGCGATAAGAGGTTTGTTTTCGAGACTAGAAGTCGCCGGGTTGATAGAAATGATAAGATTGTGCTGTTGGTGAAAGAACGAATGTATTCAGGTCGAATTTAGATTTAAGCATGGTATTGAGATTTTAAGAGCGAATTTGCCTTTTGTTGGCGACCTAAGTGTGGCATCACCCCATTGAACGTCTTTATATCACCCATACCGGTAGTTGTTGGGAGCACCTTCTACGAAGTTGTCCACGAGTACGTTTGCCTGGGACAAATAGTCCGACTAGGTAAAACCAACTTCGATCAAGGAACTAATCGACAGATCCAACACGGCTTGACAGCATATAGGAGGTTACGAAATATGTTCTCGTCAAGAATAATTAAAAAAATTGAAAATAATATACAACCAGTGCGTATTGTTAGCTATGACAAATGGATCTGCGGTATAAGGATGCTCAAGGTCGCTCAGCGAGGTCTTGTAATGTGATTGCGGAACCTAAGTGCCCTTATCGAATCGGACACGTTTCTCCTTACATGTTGTAGACATTTGTAGGCGTTTCCAATACTACGCCGATTTGGGATAATAATTTTTCACTCACTAGATGTCGCTAGTTGTAACTTTATTAATGTTTTTGTTACACAATAGTTATAAATAATAGTTTATCAGTTTTTCGAATATTATATTAATACACAATGCAATGCCTAATAAAAACAATGCATTATAATAATTTAATAATAGGTACACAAAACAAGGCCTGAAAAAATTTGTATTTTTAACTCTTTTTTTTATATCTTTTTTCCAGTCAAACCAATTTTGATGATTCTTTGGTATTTGAAAGCTTGTGTTTCTCGTCCCGTATAAATTTGATCGAGATCTTGCTATTCGTTTTAGAGTTATCCTTAATAATTTGTATTCAATTGACTTCGACTACATTGATGACGTTCTTTTTTTATTTATATTGATTGAAGTCGATTGTATGTATAATACTTTTTGTCTATTTAACCACTTGTCTTGTGTGACTATTTTTGAAATTGCAATATCCCACTTTGTGCTGTTAATGTCATTAGATTTTTTTACATAGTCCTGAAGTGATAAGCAATCTTACAGTGCACCAGATGCTAAAATGTCAACTGCAGCACATGGACATCTGCACCCAACTTCAAAGAAGCCGGGCTATAGACGTACATACGAAGCAGCCTCCTACGACTGAGATGGAATGCCTCACGGCCCGGAACTATACTAGTTTTTATACTCTTCTAGGTGGTACCTACCTAGAGCAATCCGTCTAGAAAGTCTTCTCCTTGGAGAAAAGGAGATTCCTCCCTCTTCATCATTACCAGCTTATAAATTCCAATGCTGGCCATAAGACTATCTCGTAAGGAGGAAGAAGCTGCTGTCCACCTCCTCTTCACTTTGTCGTCGCCCCTTCCAACACCCACAAGATTATTTTTTATAAAAGTTTCCTTCACATTATAATTTTCTTCTGTGTCGTGGTGCTAATTTACATACATAAAATTTAAAAAGATAAACATCTAGACTCGACATATTTATTTTTAAACCATACAAATACTTGTTCCACTTCCATGCGGGATATGAACCCGCGGCCCTTAACGCTACAAGTCATCTCAATCAGCTACAAGCCACTGCGGCACGGAATCTTTGACTTCTTGTAGTGAACTATCGTAAGCTACTACACAGAAATAATGTGTGTATTTGTACGGTATGCACAGTGGGTCTGGTCCTTTTGCTACCTCGGCTCTCACGTATTAGAAGTGTTAAATTAAATATTGAGCAAGTTTAGTGTTCAAAGACAATTACGTGTACACACCTCATTAAACTCGCTGCTGCGCGCTTCTTCTTTAAATACAAGTACAAAAATCTAAATATTATTCAGGTTTCTGTGAATACAAGTGTTTAAAGTAGCGGTTACGTGGACGCAGGTACGAGTACCTGCCTTCTGGTGGAGATCGTCGAATTTAAAACTGCCCGTACCTCCCTTGTGTTATGTTAATTTTTGTCACATTTAACGTATTAAGTGGCACAAAATCAAAATCTACCCCCCCCCCCCCTTTGTATTTGTATTGTAGTGGATTTTAGCATTTTAACAGTACACATGTGTTCAGCACAAAAGTAAACGTACAACTTTTTTATTTCTATTTATAGTTATAATTAACTTGGTATATATTGTAAATGCCTCGTAAGGGGAAGGCGAGTGTTGCTCTTCGAACCAGGTTTTTTTTTTTGATAGGATAAAGGTGACAAACGAGCACACAGTCCACCTGATGGTTAGAGGTTGCTGTGGTCCATAGAAATTTATCCTGGATTATGAGTCAAAATGCAGATGCGTTGTCACCCATGAGGACTAAGATGGAATGCCTCGTTTCCACTAAAGAGGGTCTCTAGTTCTCTATAGTCCCCATACGAAACACAGCAGCATTAAGCTACTATTACACGCTAGTATTCTGTAAGAGCGTCGTCCTGCCCCGGTCAAACCGACCCATACAAGCTAAAACTATGCCAGTAATACATGGCATGGTTCTACCACGTAAAAGAGGTAAGACACATCATTTTGTTTTATTGCGTGGGTTATAGCCAATTAATTTTTATTTTTTAATATATTTAATACATCTATTTAAAAATACCCGTTATCGCTTTCATGTCGGAAAGGCTAACCTTAACAATCCAACCAAAGTAATAATTTATCTAATTTACGAGCGACCAATGACCTTTTAAAACTATAACTAACACGTGTATTTACACCGCGGAGTCTTGCCAAGAGATACCTCTGTACGTACCAAATATTATTCACTATGTCATTTCTCATTATAAGTTCTCGAAATGACGTAATATATAATTAGCACACGAATAACGATGGATTAACGTGGCAGAGCGAGGCTACAATCACAGTGTAACTGCAGCATGAATCGACTGGGGTAGGGTCACGCGTTCACAAAATACGAGCGGAAAATAGCAATAATGAGTGCAGAGAATCGAAGATTATTTTTACTGTACACAAAATATTCCTTCTTAGTCCTCAGGGGTGAAAATGAATATGAATTTCAATTCTTAATCAAGAATAAATGCAGATGTCTATGGACCATAGTATCCACATACCCTTACTATACACCCTTATTCTATAAAAACAAATTGTAAAACACGGTTGGTATCATATCATCATCGTGTCGAGTTCAAGTTTTATTGAAGTCTTCACATAGAGTAAATTTTTGACGGCTTCGTGGTGCAGTGGCTAAGCACTGAGTTGCGGCGCTGTGGGGCGAGGGTTCGATTCCCGCACGGAACAAGTATTTGTATGGCCTACAAACATTGTTGCGGGTCTGGATGTTTGTACTTGTGATTGAGTTACTATAACATTTCTATAATAGATCACATAATTTATGATGGCGGATTTACCAGATGAGGCATATGTGGTATTTAATTTTAATGTGAGTTATCTTTTTAGCGCATGGTAGGGCATTATGGGATTTTCAAATTTAAACTCAAACTCAAACATTTATTGCTAAATCATAATGTACGTAAAATGTTATAAAGTAATGTAAGACCAGTGTTATGGACTCTGTTGGGCACTCAATTTCATCGTCAGCATGTGTATGAAAGGTTACAAATAAAGTGAAATTAAAAAAAATGTATTTATAATTGTAAAAAAAATTGTTGACAAGTAAACGCACTATCAGACTCCGGAACACAAGTCTTAGTTTAAACATAAAAGCATGTGTAACAGACCCAGATCAGCCTTGATACTTCAAGAGAACAAACAGCCAAGTTGGACAAAACGTTCAATTTAAGACTGTATTAGTTGTATAAAAAGTTGAAAACATACAGCAGAAACACTTTTGATATTATAATCGAAAGAATTGCACGCTTTGAATTGTTTACACAGTCTGTTTTTTTATTCATCCTTGAGATAACGCATTATCAATACGATTTGGCGGGCTCGGGGTTCCGTTACAAATTTCTATGGTAATCGATTAGATTGGTGCTAATAATTTAAATTTGAATTTTAAATTTAGACGACGTCATTTTGTTCACTTTTAAAGAGATTATTTTTCAATATGGTAATTTAATTGTGAGAATATCCGCACTAAGCTTTGACATTTGGTTAGTGCTTAAGTCGTTTAGGATATTAGGTTAGAACTTAGTTGATTTAAAGAGCTGGTCCTTTTGTAAGTATGTTGTATAGATTTGTGAAGTGAATTAAAAATTAAAACAAAATGTAAGCAGTTAAAATAGTTAATAATTGCAAAAGTGGTAAGAATAAAAAGCGAGCACAAAATCCATCTAAAGGTTAGTGGATTTTAGTTCACATACATACAAACACACACGCACACACACACACACACACACACACACACACGCACACACACACACACACACACACACACACACACACACACACACACACACACACACACACACACACACACACACACACACACACACACACACACACACATACAAATACGAGCGTGCGCGCGCAGGCATGGATTAACACATGAACACACGCACGCACGCACGCACGCACGCACACACGCACGCAATCAAGCACGCACGCACGCACGCACACACGCACGCACGCACGCACGCTACGATAAATACTTTTTATAGAAGTAAGATTGGGAAATGAGGTCTGTAATGGTTTCTTAAATGTACACAAATACTCGATCCTATAAATTAAAAAAATATGTATTCAAAAGCTTAAGGTAGCCGAGTTAACTACGACATCGGGACGTGAAACTCCTAAGTCTCGTGGCGACGGGCGCTGAAGCACCTGAATTATCGGGAATCAAAAATAAGGTAAATTAAATGAAAAAAATTCGTAACATTAGTTTTATTGAAAATGAGTATTGTCTTTAGATCATATTATAGGAAAAACTAACAAACAAGAATAAAATAATAAATTGAATTATTACAGTTATTCTCTCCGCGCTGCTAATTTCGTAGATTATTTATATGTATATTGATAGATATTATAGATATTTTTATATTCTTCTACATTGTATAAACAGTATAATATACCAAAAACTGTTTAATTTGTTAAATCCATTCGAGTATTTTTTCATTTCTAATTCAGATTTTATAAATTTCAACAGTTTTCTACAGTTTTCCCAATAAAGAAAAAACCAGAAGGTATCACCTTCTGATATATTTTTAACTGTTCCTAGCCAGTGCTTGACTACTAACCGAGCTGATGGTAAGTGCTGATGCTGCCGAAGAATGACTTAGCTTAATAAAAGCCTATTCACTCTTACCTTGAAAACCTCGCGTTGCACTCGGATGGAAACACAGAGACAGATTCTCGCAACTCATTCCATTCCTTTACTACATGTATGACGAACCGATTGGTTCAAATACTTGGTAAGTCGACAACTTAAACTATTTGATATAATAAACATTTAAAGGCTACAAATTGAATCGTTAAACAATTCTAGCCAGCGTTATTCGAATGTGCTATTGGCCTCGTCAGAGTGAATATAAAGAGCCGATATTCATAATGTCTTTTAGTTTTAAACAACTGTACTTGAATTATTGAGGCATGCATATTTTAAGCGATACTAAGGAATATTCAAAAAGTTATTCCATTTTTAAATTATCGTAACGATATATTTCAGGCACCAGCCGGCCTATTCACTAACTTCGTTGACATGAAAATGATTGTTACTTTGAAGTACATTGCGTAGTACGCTTTATCATCCGTGGTAGATGTTTTAGAAAAGCTATATAGATTACGCAATGAAAGTGACTATCATTTAGATTTTAAAGTTAGTAAACAGGTCTGCAGACCGACTTCATCATTGTTACAATCAAGCTACTTATTTTAACATAATGTAAGCTTACATTTAACTAGAAGGATGGAGGGTTTAGCTATCGACTCTATTTCGGGACCATTACTTTTAATTAGCTAAGCACTGTGATATTTAAAAGTTATTATGTGATGTTATACTGTCCTATATAATATCACGATAAAGGTTTGTGGCGGATGAATCTGCTAAAAAAAAGGTAAAATGCATTTACATACGACGGGACACAGGCTACCTATTTAATTTGAGAGGGTTTTAGGGTAGTGTGAGCCCGCCACGTTGCCTTAATGTGTAATTGGAGACCACTTTTTCGACTTAAAAAAACTTAAATTTCTAAAATGATGGTTACATTCTTCGACGAACACATCCAAACCCAGAATTTAATAATATCTACTATTTTATTATAAGTACTAGGAGGGATGAGTTTTCTCCCGTAGTAAAATTAGTTAAATCGGCGGCAAGGAGCAAAGGAGGTTATATTGTAAAATCACCTGATCAAAAACAAAAACACGAAACAATTTTATAGTAAATTAATATTCATTATCAAATTAAACACGACTTAATCACGATATGCATAATCAACATAGTTATAAAATTTAAAAATAATTTACTGAGCATTTATAAAAATAATACCGATTCCATTACTTAGCGACAAAATTTATACAAATCGGCAAGTTACGATACCAGTTATTTTGCAAGCTCGTCGCTTGTCGATAACTCGTTTTGGATGCGTTTGTTTTTTTACTTAACTAAGTTATTGTTCCAATCTCTTTTATCTAAATTCACACTTCCTTCTTTATCGTTTATTGTTTTAATTAATTAATTATATCACTATTCCCGCTTAATTAGGTTACGCACATGCGTCAATACCTGATAACATTTATTTTTATAGTGGGAATACGTTACATATTATAAAAACATTCTTTATATTTAACGTAATTAAATTTAATAATAATTTAATCACATTAATATATATATATATATATATATATATATATATATATATATATATATATATATATATATATACTGCATAAGTATATTTCTTTATGCTAACGAAATAATGTTATATCATTTCAGTTTCTTCTGACATAGCACTATATTTGTAACAAATATGTGAAAAACAAATTATTTCATGATAATTCCTCAAAATTTAACTTTGTTAGGAAAACTTCAAGTAAATTAATTTGACATTTGTAAAAATACATCATTATATGATGAAGTTATAGAATATCGTCAGAATAGAAAGAATTAAAAAAAATTGTTTTAATTTTTCTTTTACAGGCCTACGGACAAAAGCATTATACAACAACAACAACAAACATTCCGTGTAAAATAAGTAACTATCTACGCTGGGATGAGATCCGAATCAATACCCTCGCAATAGGTAGCACTTTTCATCACCAACCTGTGAAATTTGAATTTTCTGATTAATTTTACACCGTCACTTGGCATCAACTCTTCAACTTTAATGTTTTTGTCAATTTAATTATATTGTAGAAAGTGACGACAGTCAGAGAAGTATCGAATAAAAAATAAGAGTGCGAGTCACAGTCACATCCCGGTGTTATTTCAAGAGATTTATGTAATGATTCGTGCGCATCAAGATACGGTCGCCATGTCTGTTGCCACCACGGGACAGTTGGTAGTCGGACAAAGAAAAAAAGGAAAAATTAAGTTAATGGATGGACAGAAAGTTTTATAAGGAATAGTAGCCTATTCATTAGTGGGTCTATAGTTAGAATCGTAGTTGAATATTTGTAAAGCATTCTACATCACATAATACCAGCGTCAAATAGCAGCATAATGCTGTTTTATTTCGTAGGGTGAGTGTAGAGAACCAGAGACTCATTTTATTAGTAACGTGTCATTCCATTGTAGTGCTCCAGTGTAGTTCCAATGTGATAACGCATTTGCATTTAGATCATTAAATGAGGATAAAATATAGATGTTAAAAGGCTACGGTAATTACTTACCATCATATATCAGACAAACTGTGTGCTCGTTTGTTACCCTTCCATAAAAAAATAATCTATTGCATCCCAGTCTTTACGATGTCGTCTTCGACATCTTTACGATATCGAAAAACAGGCAGATTAACGCTCCGGTAGCAAATCTAATTTTCCGAAACCGTTACCATTGCATCCTTTTAAAGTCCACTGCTGGACATAGGCCCACCCCATAGATTGTCTCATAAGGACTATATTTGCATTAATTGCCGCGCAGCAAGCAGGTTGGCAACCGCAGTTTTTTTATTTTAGTAGTAGGAAAACGCTGCTGACAATTTCCTGATTTGTTTCCCTCTGTCGCCGCTTATGCCACCCAAGGGATGATGTGGGGTGGTACGCAATCTTATACCGCTACCACTCGATAACTTTCCGAAAAATACTACCTATGAAACCGACTGAAAATTAAACGCCATTGAAATACAAAGAAACCGTCGCTCGCCTTCCTCATCTATTCTAGGATGTTGAAACGTAACTACGCTATGGCCAATTTAACGGCTATATTCCGAAAATATCACAACGCGTGGCAACACTAACAGCGCCACGTGTGGTAGAACTGGCGGTGTGTGCATGCACACTCACTAAATTTCATCGGCCGTATTGGTGTCAAGGTCTCGTGTGAATGAACCTTGCGCGTATGTGTGCGTCGCGAATGGCGTTGTGTGTGTGACGATACGTTGGCTCGACTCGGTAAACAAGTCGGTACTTGCAACTAGTAGTTGTGAAGACAATATTATAAAGTTGACACGAACTTCGGATATGTAATGTTACTTGCTAAGTGGAAATACCTGCAAAGATGTTTGCAGCTGTTATTTATAAGTGGTAAAAATAATTTTAAAAAACTGTTGGATAAAATATCACTATGATATGGGCAATAATAACAAACAGTTACATCATTTTTATTTCTTCTGCTTTGACTTTATCAGCCTTTAGAGTTCACTGTTGGACATCGCATGGCCCTCTCATGTTGTATGAAGGATTTTTGTCTTTACAGATATAACCGCTATTTTCCGGTGTGCGTGAGTTCGTAATTCTTCTCCTCCTAAACGGCTGGGGTAATAATGGAGTCACTTAGATAGTTCTTCGCTATAGACTATGATAGATATGACAGATATGACCCGATAGGTGACGCCGTTGTCGAGATCCAGAAATCACTCGTGCAAAGACGGAGTAGATCCATAATTTCTTAGAAAATTGAAATGACAAACGAAGTAACCATTCCGTTGATGGTAAGTGTCTACTGCCGTCCATGTACATCCGCAACCAACTTTAAAAAATGAAACTACAAAATGTCATTTGTCACCACCGAGAACTAAGATGAAGTGTTGTTCAAGACCGTAATTATACTGAAAAGGGCAGAAAAGAGTGTTATACCTAGTAGGATTTGTCCTAGGGAACGGATTTACAATCGCAGTAAAACAAAAATTAAAAATAACTGTATTTTACGTCTGGCAAAAACAAGATGTTAATCAGAATTCAGAACCCGGTGTTACTTTGCGGTATTCCATTATATTAGGGATGTTAAAAATGAACTAGCTAAGTTACAGTAATAAAGTAAAATGATGTCCTACCTAGTTTGAAGTAAACCTCTCTTCATCACCTAGTGTTGGGAGTAGTGGTGCTAAGATTAGTGGTGACGGGGATAGTGCACACAAATGATTGAAGGCGGAAGGTGCTCTTAAAATTAGGTAAGACACATCATTTTATTTCATTACAGGTAGCTAATTAATTTTCAACATGTTTAATATTGATAAGATAGAGATGAGATGTAGTGGTGAGATGCAGTGAAGGTGGGTATCGTTGTTGGTAGCTAATTAATTTTGAAAATATTTTACTTAAAACAAGATGGTTATAGAAAGTCATATGATTTTTCAGACGATTTTCGTAGACACGTCTAACGACACACAAGGGATAAAATGTGATTATTATCCTACCTAGCAATCACACGAAATATTTTAAGAATTGTAAAGTAAAATACTTATTCTTTGTTGAATTGCTTGAATTGGTATCCAGGTTTATAAACGAACAAGCTGTACCACCTACAGAAATCGAAATAACATTACGATTTCTGTGGTAACGCCCTATTTCACAACCTCAGGGGTTGAACTTTCCAAAATCATTTCTTAGTAGTTGAATTGAGAATGGCGTATATTATATGCTGAATTTCATATCAATGGATCTTATAGTTTTGGAGGTCTCGTAATGAGTGAGTGAGTCAGTTGTAGTTTACTCATATACATATAGATTAGAGCACAATGTAACTTTTAGTATTAATTAAAAATAATGTCAGCAATAACCACAATATCGATATTTTAATCGTATAGGTTTAAAATAATTTAACGCGCGATATCATAATTTAGACGATATGCCGCCACACACACTCACTAACCAAACGCATACATAAATGTGGACACGCACACAGAAGCCCGCGACAGTAAATATAACATCATAGCGAGTTGTTTAACACGCGCGGTGTGGACGTGAGACGACGCAGACGCATGCATAGCACGAGGCACGAGGTTGCCAAGACCTGTCTATTTTGTGTACGCAGTGCGTTGCATGGTGCGATGATCTTTATCTATTCACTGTAAGCGACTTCAGCTGACGATCTGTAAACTTAGGTTCGAACTAAGCACAACAATTTATACATAAATTAGTTTTAGAAGGTATGGCTTACGACTATCTCCGCTACACATCATCTCGACTTTGCTAAATTTGTTTCAATGTTTTAAGGTCAAGTTTTTAGTTTATGCTCTTTATAAGATTCCTAAGAAGTAACAAGCAGAGACCCACGGACCTTATAAGAAGGACAGCGTCTAATAAAACTATCTACTATATGGGCAAATTTTGAAATAATGTTTTTTTTTTAATTCTATGAGAGTTCAAGAGTATAATTTTTTTACTATTCTTTGGTGTGTATAAAGATTGTGTTAACCAAAAGTCCGTAGTCTAAAATAGAATAGATTAGAATAATTTTTATTCACTTTAGAATACAAAAAAAAACTTATTGAAAGTCATTTAAACATTACCACAGCAAACACCTTTGAGTAAAATGTCTGAGTACGAGTATGTATCTATATATTCTATGGAAAGAATAGAACAGGTAACAGTTTTGCACATAATATATCTTTTAAACACTACTAAAGCCCTTGTCTATCACAAACAAAGTGATAGTATAAAAATAGCATTAATAATTTTATGACGTTTTCAGACATGCGAGCATCCTCTGTCGCTAATAGTCAAACAATTACTACGTTACGTCAAAACAAAATTTATTCTAAAACTATTAATAAGCACACAGTATACATTGCTGTCAATTCACATACATTTTGTTTAGTAACTGGATTAAATCAGTAATGTACATCTAAAATAATCTGGCAACAGAAATCTTTCTGTTGTTAGGAGTCAACTAATTACGGTCGCAGTTACTACTAAATTGGCTCAATTGGCTCCAAGAGTCCGTAGATTGGCTAATTGTAGAGATTATTTTTAAAACGCGGAACCTGTTTTATAGGCTGAATAGGACAGGATTATTTTTGGAGAGAGCTTTGGGTGAAATTAATTAAATTTTGTGGTGTTATTTTTTAGTAGTTACATTTTTTAAATAAACAATATATTTCATTTATACTTCCATTCTTCCTTGCGAGATTTTCAGTGCGTAATGATGTCCTTTTTCTTCTTCATCGACCTCTAACAGTGAACTATTCCTAGCTGAAATCTTTCACTGTAGGGGGATTTGAAGAAGAGTATAATAGAGAATGAGCACACAGTCCACCTGATGATAAGCGGATACTGTGGTCCATAGACATTTACATCTGTTCTCGATTAAGAATCAGAAAATGTAGATGCGTTGTTGCTCATAACGATTAAAATGGAGTGCCTCGTCACTAGTTAAAGGTGTTTCCGGTTGTCTGCACTCACCATACAAAACACGGCAGCATTACGCTGCTATTTTGCGCTGGTATTTTGTGAACGCGTGGTCCCATCCCGGTTGAAGCGACCCATTTATGCTAGAACCGTTATATAGCTACAGTGTAACTCTACCACGTATTCTATACTCACCATTTTATAAAACCGATGACGTAAACATCTCTTTGCCTTACTTAATAAATAACGTACGAAATGCCATTGCTAGCAATACTTCGTATAGAACAGTAGCTAAAAAAAATAATAACTTAAAGCCTTGGATTACACCTGGCCTGATTAGGTGCATGAAACACAGGGACAAACTACACCTGATGGCAAAGTCCTCTTCAGATAATTTCATTTTACAAAATTCATATAAAAGATATAGGAATTTTTTTAACAATTTATTAAAAAAGTTGAAGTATAATATATATCTTACAAACTTACTAGAAGAGTCTGGTAGAGATAATAAAAAGATTTGGCGGCATGTAAAAGATATTGCATTTATTTCCAAACAGCATGAATCTTCGTCAGAATTATTACAAAATAATGACTCGCCGCTTATATCAGCAAATACAGTAAATAATTACTTTGTGAACGTTGGTAAAAATCTGGCTGAGCAGATAACAAACAACTCTAACAATAATCGTGAATACAGGGCCACTTTATTAACTCAAAAAAACTGCCAATTAAGCTCGTTCACATTATTAGATACGGACCCTAGTGAGGTGGAAAGGGTTATAATGGGACTGAAAGAAACAAGCGCGGTTGGATGGGACGGATTACCCACTAGTATATTAAAAAATATAGACAAATTCTAGTACCACCATTAACCCATATTTTCAGAATTTGTTTATCTGAAGGAATTTTCCCAGATTGTTTAAAAAAAGCAATTGTAGTTCCAGTATTGAAATCGGGGGACAAAAAAAACGTTTCCAATTATCGGCCTATCTCGATACTCTCATCCACGTCTAAAATATTAGAAAAATTAATTAACAACAGATTAATGAATTATTTACAAAGTAAATCCATATTATCGAATATGGAATATGGTTTCTGGCCTAAAATGTCCACTGCTAATGCTGTGCAGGAAATGACCGATTACGTCTCTCAAGACTTAGATAAAGGCAACAAATCAATTGGCATTTTCCTTGACCTTGCAAAAGCATTTGATAAGGTTTCTATTCCTATCCCATTAAATAAGTTAGAGAGCATAGGTATTCGAGGTAAGCAGCTTCAACTTTTTAAGAATTATTTAGAAAATCGATATCAATGCATAAAAATCGATAAGGTTGTTAGCTCTGAACAAAAAAATACTCATTTTGGCATGCCTCAAGGAAGTGTATTAGGGCCAACCCTATTTTTGATTTATATAAATGACCTTTGCAATCTTGAACTTAACTCAGGTAAAATAATATCTTACGCAGATGATACCGTGCTACTTTTTCCGCAAATACAGTTGACAAGGTTTATTCATATGCTCAGCAAGGTTTTGATAGAGTTAATAAATGGCTCCAACAAAACATATTAACTCTGAATACGGACAAAACCAAATATATTCATTTTTCTATGCGCAGCTCAACCCAGCATATAAGCATTCCAGAACTTTATGCACATCAATGTTACTCAGTCACAGAGTCTAAATGTTACTGCCCAGTTATTTCTAATACAAAAACTGTTAAGTACCTTGGAATAATTATAGATTCTACGTTTACATTTAAAAACCACATAAACCACCTATGCAATAGAGTTCGTAAACTAATGTTTGTTTTTAAAAAAAATTGTTCTCTTGCTGATAATAAGGTAGTAAAACAAGTATATTACGCATTATGTCAGTCAATACTCACCTATATAACCTCTTGTGGTGGAGCAGCTAAAACTACACTACTACCTCTGGAACGCGCTCAAAGAGCTGTATTAAAAGTTGCAACATTCCGCCCTATTCTATTTCCATCCCATCTCTTATAAAAATCCTATAATGTCCTCTCAGTGCGCCAGTTATTTGTTATGAGCACGTTACTAAAACAGCACTTAAGATTGCCTTATAGAAGAGTGGTCACTGATAAAAGGCGCAAAGATAAAGTAATAGAAACTAACATTAGAATAAGGCATTATTTCATGCATAGATTTTTTACATTTCCCGGCCCTTTTTTGTATAATCAAGTCAATGCAATTTTGTATATATATCCATTAAAAATGGCAGACTGTAAGAAGTTAATTCGAACATGGTTACAAAATTTGTCATACGATGATACAGAGAAGTTGCTGATTGTTTTAAGTTAATTAATATCATAAGTAAATTAATGATCATGTATTTTACCCAAATAACCCTTACTAGTTATTCATTTTATATAAGAGACAGAAAATATTTGTTAATGTATCTTTTAGCACATACACCTGAGATACAGGTTTATCCTAGTTCAGGTGCCTGTTATTGTAGACTATTTTTAAGTTAAGACTTATTGGAATAATTTGTACATTTTATCAAAATAAAATAAATTATTATTTATGATATTAATTATTATTATTATTATTACCATATGCAACACAGCCGTATCAAGCTGCTTTATACGCTGGTAAGTAGATGCTGTGACGGTGAACGTTGTATTGGTCTATAAAGAGCGTTTAAAATCACGTATGAGTCGATCCATATTAGACCTTAGTAGTGATAACGTATGTATAGCTATGTTTGAAGTTAGCTGCAGATGTCCATGGATGCAGGAGCCACATGCCATGGTGGGGTATAGTCATTTGTCGCTTTTACAAAAAGTTTTCTGTTAAAGCGTGGTCTTCCTCTCGTCCAGTCCTCCTCGTGTCTATACCACAAAATAGTCTGCTAAGGCCGAATCAATAAATAATAATTTTGAAATATGAAATAGAGAACACGTGTTAATTTTTTACATCTACATTAACTCGTATTATATCCATTAGTTACAATTATCACGTAAACAATTATAAATAGGCGAGTAGGCGTCAACCTTGCCGCATAACCTTAGACTAGACAAGTGGTAGCTCTAATATCTTATACACATAATATATCTGATATACAACATAGCTAGGCTTGTTTAGAACTTAAAGAGGAAATTCCTGTTCCCTTGAGCTTTATCACAGGTTGTAACTGGGGATAGGAAATAGAGCAGGAAATAAATAAAAGTGTTAATAAATAACACTATGTAATATCTAAAAAAAATTATATAGCACGACAGAACATAGTAAGTTTTATACGTGGTAGAGTTACACTGCATCTTTGACCTACAGCTGTGACCGGGGAAAGACCACGCTCTCACAGAATACCAGCCCAAAATACCAACATAAGGCTTCTGTTTCGTGTTCGAGTGTCTCTACACACCGGTGACCTTTTTTAGTGAAACACGAGGCATTCTATCTTAGTTCATACGTGGTAGAGCCGTGCTGCAGTTATATTAATATAGTTGTAGCACGAATGGGTCGGCTCGACCGGGGAAGAACCTCTCACAGAATACTAGCGTGAAATAGTAGCTTAATGCTGCTGTATTCCTATGGTGAGAGTAGAGAACCGCAGACCCTTTTAACTGTAAATGATACATTCCATCTTAGTCCTCACGGGTGACAACGCATCTGCATTTTGATTTGTAATCGAGGATAGATGTAGATTTCTATGGGCCGCAGCAACCACTTACCATCAGGTTTACTTTGTGCTCTTTTGTCACCCTATCCTATAAAAAAGTTCTCAGGAGTGACAATGTATTCTACTTTTTGATTCTTTATCAAGAATTTATGTAGATGTTTATGAGACAGAGTATCCACTTAGCATCAGGTAGACTGTGTGCTTATTTGTCAACTTTATTCTATTAAAAAAATGTTATAGGCTATATAATATGTACCCACGACTGAACACAGGCCTACTCTTTGAGGGTTATGTATGTATGCTGCATATGTGTGTATTATCAGAAAATAAATAAATAATTTGACAAATAAGAAGTTAATAAAATAGCGGCACAGTATCGGCAAATTGCATAGCAACCGCGTTTAAACTCAGAGCTCAGTGCTCATTGGTGTTACCAACTACGCAACACGAAGCAATGTACGAAACAGGTCGTGCTTTCACAGAGTAACTCGGTAGCAGCGTGTTGCTACTCCGAAAATTAATACCAATTGAAGTTAAGGCCTAATTGTGTTGTTTACCACGGGCAAACGCGAGACTGGATTTATGACCCCGTGCAACCAAACGTATCGACGATATGATTGAACGGCGTCCAAAGCTGGTTTAGTACGCGATAAAATAAGATGTAGTTTAACAAATAACGCAATGATATGCAATATGAGAAAGGATCATTGTGTTGTTGCCTCAATTGGTCTACGTTAATGAAGGCATACGTCCGTTGGCGGCCATTAAATTTACAATGTTTATTCGGTTATTTCGAGTTACAAGCCCGTGCGGAAAGGGTTTTGATAATGGTGCGTTCGTAATGGAAATTCGTTTGTATGTACAGTTGAGTTTAGTTTCTACTTTGATGTTAGATCGGGAAGTGAGATCTACCGCAGTAGGTGCTATAAAACATGAGCATAAAACCAATAGAAAGTAAACGTTAGCTGGATTGTGTAATGGATCGTTTTCATCCGTCGTTTCTATTGACGCTTCAATGATGGTGCTTCCATTTCCTTTTTGAATCAATTCATAGCAATAATAGGGAATATGATTTAGCGATATAATTGCTTGGTATTTGCGGTCTACATAATTCATCAATTATTATGTTCCTTATTGTACACCAAAACACATTAAAACGAAAACAAAATATAATATAGAAGGCAAAGAAGTGTTGTTTACAACAAATGGCGTTTACGGAAGGTGTACATAACTTACACATTTAAGTAAAAGAGCAAAAGAAAATGAATGCAAAAACTGAAGATGAGGACAGATGAGGATAGGGGTGATGGATACAAATAGCTTAGACCATTCAAGTCTCGAGTGGTGTAAGATAAGCAGGGACGGGAAGTGTGGGGTCTACTTAGTTTCCATTATAATATATTATGTAGTACCATTTCCAATACAGACTATCAGAAGTCCACTGCTGGACACAACCCTTCCCATATATTGCCTCATACCAGAGAGTTGCCATAGTCGCTACGCTTGGCAAGGTTGGCAACCGCAGTTTTTTATTTATATTTAGCTACTAGCTGTGCCCGCGACTTCATTCACGTTGAATCAGTACTTTCGCTATTCAAAGTTTTGATGATTTATTTGTAAATTAAACTGTCGCGAAGACTTGAAAAGACACTCATCTGAATAAAAACATTCAGTTAGTCGGTCAATCAGACAAACAAATGAGCGGACCTACAAACGAACCAAGAAACGAATAGAGCAAACTGTATGCTTGTATTTTATTTTGTAAATAAACAACAAAATGACCGCAATAACGTTATTCCTAATTCGCTCCCGAATTTCTGTAGCCAATACTTGTTTTCCGTAGAACAAATACGATTTTGCCCTAAATAAGCAAGCACCATTACTAATTATTAATTATTTTTTATGCCTACCTAAAACATAGAACCTACAATAACAAAATAAATTAAATTAGTAAAGTGAATATCTATATTTCGTCTCATCTCGCAAACAATTGAAAAATAAAACTAAACTCAACCTAGGAAAGTTTATTGACCTTGAAGTAATACGTGTCATCGGGCTTAAAATCACTTGGGTTTTCTATCAAGAAATCCTCAGAAGCAGTTTGGAGCCAAGAGTTTAGCAGTGTTTCATCCCTGTGCTTCAGAAAGCTCGTAAAGCCGTTCTATCTGTATCTGATCTCACAACTTTTTTTGACGGATTATTAACTCGGACACAATGACAAATAGACAATTTTTAATATTTTGTATATAATCATCAATAAGTTCAGATTTTTGTAAAGTTCTCCAATATATATTATCCATAATCATCATAATTCCATTTTACGGATTTTCCCACCACCATGCAATTAAAAACCAATTTTTCCGTGCAAATCACTTATAATGGTTTTAACACTTTAATGTAAGATATTAGGAAAATGAGAAAAAAAAAACAAATTGCATTATTTTAATTCCAAAGTATTTGTACTAATTTTAAAGTTATAATAATAATTTATTAATTTTTCCCTATACAAATATGAAATCACGCCGTAAAAAGACATTCTTAAAACCTTATTTTACTATCCAAGGTTTTAAATATTTCAAAAATTATTTCTTAGTACTTGCCTACTTAATAAAAGGAAGTTATTGTACCAATTTCATCCATCGGTTTGAGCTGTAGATTTAATTAAATGTTTTTCATACAAAATTTGGACCCTTGTTTTTAAACCGTAAGATGCAAATTTTATTAAATATTTAATTACTTTAAAGCATTAAATATTTTTCTCCCTTCAAATTGAACATTTTCTACCCCCTTCAAAATCTCTCAATTAGGGGTTGTTTTAAAAAATACCAAAATACATTATTTCCATGCAAAATTGCACACCCTCTGCCCCTGCCCCCTCTACCGTAACGGATGATTGTAAAATCGCAAAATATGTATTTATTTATTTTTATATACAGTTCTCAGTAAGTATCAAGTCAATCGCCCTGTAAAATATTTTTTTTTATAAAATGATAACACCCTTTTAGGGATCGAATTTTCCAAAATGATTTCATAGCGGATTTCTAAGTAATAAGCGATTTAGGTCGAGCTTATGCACTGGTCTTAGACCTTGGGTTGCTTGCTCTTAGGAACAGTTAGATGAGTTAATCACTCAATATAGTTTATTATCTATGACTCGGTGTATAAAGAGTATAATATAGTAGATACATAGTGAACAGTGACATCTGTCGGTAAATGGCAAATCCAAATTTACAGCAAATTAAATAATTCTGTTCGTTTTAACTATGTCCAATATAAATAAAATTTTATAAATGCTATATGCATAAGTACGAAAAAAATTATGATATAAAATAGGAGTTTTTTACATAGGATAGAGTGACAAACGAGCACACAGTCCACCTGATGGTAAGTGGTTGCTGTGGCCCATACACATCTACATCTATCCTCGAATACAAATCAAAATGCAGATGCGTCATCAGTTATCCCGTGAGGACTAAGATGGAATGCCTCGTTTCCTGTAAAAAGGGTACCCGGATCTCTACACTCACCATATATATACATACCGACACAGCAGCATTAAGCTACTATTTTACGTTGGTATTCTGCGAGAGCGTGATCCTTCCCCGGTCGAGCCGACCCATTCATGCTACAGCTATACTACTAATATAACTGGCTGCAGTTATATTAGTAGTATGGCTCTACCACGTATAAAACTAAAAATTTATGTTTTAGTTTGCTAAGTACCTATTAACTTAGCAAACAAAAACATAAATTAATAATATGCTTTTAATACTAATTCCAAATTTTAAAGTAAGGAGAACAAATGCGTCAATGGACTCTTCCCCACTCCAAGAAGTATGAAAATGCCTGCAATGATATCCTTTTTTATATATACATTTCAATAAATAACTATACTCAGCCGTGAAACATATTAAATTGGCTGTATATTATAATATATAACCCGTTTCTTCGGTCACGTAATCGGGTAAAGCGTGCGTGATAGATCGTGTAAACTATGGCATATATAATGCAATCACTTGAAAGGCCTATGTCCAGCAGTGGACTTTAGAATGCTGTAACGGTTATCGGATAAAAGTAAGAAATTTATCTGTCCAATACAAACAAAGTAATTATTTACATATTATCATGTATCTCATTCATTCATATCTCGCTTAAAATAAAGCATTATGGTGCTTGAAAATACTTATAGCGCCGTCTATATAAAATTATAGTAGTTAATTAATAATTACAGTAAAATAAAAATTATATGATATTTACAAAATGTACGTATAATACAACGCGTAACATAATTAACGCACTTTGAGAAAGTAGTTTGTTCAGAATCGTTTACTGAATCGATTCCTATCATTTTTAATATAGGTAATTTTTTATCCCAAAAATAATTAAAACTACGTAAATTACAGCCACACTAGATCTGTATTCTGTACAGTCAAAACAAACTGAAATAGACCGTAACTTAAGGCGAGAAGACTTTTAAGAATGCAGTTTTATTTGTATTATTACTAATTCTGTCATTCAATAAAAATAAAGAAAAATTAACTTTATTTTAAGCATGTTAAAGCCTTTGCGTTCTTGGATTCGTACTGTGACCACAACATTCTTCCGGAATTAGTATAACTAATTTGATAAATAATCAGTGCATAAAAATGTTTAACTAAAAATTCAGTGTATGTATTATGACTATAACATAATATACTAATTGGGGTGTCTGAGGGTGTGCGTTAATTACGTTACATATTGTATAAAAACAATTCAAAATCGGGTAACGTATTTTTTTTAATTTTACGAATATCTAAATTTTAAAACTTTTGGAATTACAAAAGGGAATGATCCTCGGCGAAACCAAAGAAATTATTAATGGCTCTTTTAAAATTTGATTTACCAAGTTGGTAGGTACTCGGCGGTTAAGAAAAAAACTTAGACCATTTTGAATGGTTTAAGGATAAAAAAGATAAGGAAGCCCATTAAAAATTTAATAAATAATTTGCACAGCACCATCTATCGATGACATTGGTTAACTATTGTACTTTTTAGGGTTCCGTAGTCAACTAGGAACCCTTATAGTTTCGCCATGTCTGTCTGTCCGTCTGTCCGTCCTCGCATAATCTCTGTGACCGTTAGCACTAGAAAGCTGAAATTTGGTACCAATATTATGTGTATCAATCACGCTGACAAAGTGGTAAAATAAAAATTGGAAAAAATGTTTTATTAGGGTAGCGCCCTATATGTAAAGTGGGAAGTGATTTTTTTTTAATTTCAACCCTAACGTGTGATATATTGTTGGAAAGGTATTTAAAAATGAATAGGGGTGTACTAAAATCATTTTTTGATAATGTCAATAATTTCGGAAATAATCGCTCCAAAAGTAAAAAACAATGTGTCCCCCCCCCTCTAACTTTTGAACCATAAGTTTAGAAAATATGAAAAAAATCTGAAATGTAGAACTTTATAAGGACTTTCTAGGAAAATCATTTTGAACTTGGATGGAAACAACAGTAGTAGCGCGGAGCGCTGCTGGAGCGCGAACATAATGGATGCCCACCATTAAACTCATAAGTGGGAACACTTATTGTGACGAATGGGAAACTACGGAACCCTACACTGAGCGTGGCCCAACACGCTCTTGGCCGGTTTTGTTTTTTCAGTAAGATTTCGATTTATTCATTTTTTATAAATATTTATTACGTAATTTTTTTTTAATATAGAATAGGGTGACAAACGAGCACACAGTCCACCTGATTGTAAGTGGTTGCTGTAGCCCATAGACATCTACATCTATCCTCCATTACAAATCAAAATGCAGATGCGTTGTCACACGTGACTGAGATGGAATGCCTCGTTTCCAGTAAAAAGGGTCTCCGGTTCTCTACACTTACCATACGAAATACAGCAGCATTAAGCTACTATTTCACGCTGGTATTCTGTGAGAGCGTGGTCCTTCCCCGGTCGAGCCGACCCATTCGTGCTACAACTATCCTACTAATATAACTGCAGCATGGCTCTACCACGTCTCAATTATTAATTATTAAGTATTATTTTAGTTTACTGCGATTAGATACAATTATATCAATAAAGAACACTATTTTACATTATTTAATTACAAAAATGTCCTTGATCATTGTGTACGCCACCATTGAACAAATTCGTATCTATATTTCGTAACCATACTTCAGAATAATAATCATAACTTTTGACAGGATGAACCGATTTCAATAAAACAAAAACTAAATTTAAAACGAAGATACGCTTCACAATTATCGTAAAGATTATTTTGATATAAACCAGTACTTCATACGTGATACGTTAACAAACAAACAGACTGACGAACAGACAATTCTAAAAATGATAGAAATGTATTCAATTACTTATTTTTAGTCTCTCTTAATCAATTTTGTTACAATAATATAAAATGTACAGATATCTGCAATTTACATTTTTATCATATGTATGTATTATTAAGAAGATGCTTCGCTCTGTTCTTCTTCGAGCTTCGTTCTGGTGCCGCTTACTCCACCCACAAGATGATATGGAGTAATTAATTCCTTTTCGTTGATTTTTCGACGATGATTCTGATTTTGTTCTTACACCGTCACTTCACGGTTAATTTGCAAATAAATATAATTTTAGTTTAAACTAAATAAATTCAAACGCATATTTTTCTAAGGTAAAGTACACTGCTATCCGCAATCTCCTTTCCTTAACCGAGTTTATAAAAGGAAGGTTCACTTTTCTTCCAATTTCAATGATCTCTCACTGGGATATTCTATATACTTTAAAATTAAGGTTTTCAACTTTTTTGTCATTTTCAATTATATTCACTTTAGTAGACCTCAAAATTTACCCTTGATTAAAAAAAATGCAGGTGCGTTGCGATGAAATGCCACATATCCAGTAAAATGGCTCTCCGGTTCAAAACTCAAACTCAAACTCAAACATTTTATTGTGTTCATGTGGTTATATAAATAGTTCTTAAGTTGGATATATTAGAGCCAAACATGAGCCCTGATAGGGCGTAGCAATATTATATTATATTATGTTATATATCAATTTATTCTTATCAAATTAGAAAGACTAATTTTATTTTATTTACTTAAACTACTTACTTAAACTACTACGAGTACATTACTTTTAGGTTTAATAAACATTTGCAATATTTACAACGATATTAAAGAGGTATAGGTTATTTTGAGGTAATTATTATTTTTCACCGAAAAACTCTGACAACGAATAGAAACCATTTTCAATTAAATATCTTTTAAGCTCTCTTTGAAATTTATACAACGATTCTTCTTTTTGTAGACGTTTGGGAATTTTATTATAAATTTTTACACACAAACCTGGGGATTTGTGTGTAAAAATTTATCCTGATTTAACTGTTTGTAATTTTGTGATAGGTGGAGCTAATTTTATACTTTTCTCTACACTCACCATACGAAATACAGCATTATGCTATTTTATGCTGATTCTGTGAGAGCGCGGTCCTTTCCTGGTCGAGCCGACCCATTTGTGCTACAACTGTTATATAAATGCTGATTCTGTGAGAGCGCGGTCCTTTCCTGGTCGAGCCGACCCATTTGTGCTACAACTGTTATATAAATGCTGATTCTGTGAGAGCGCGGTCCTTTCCTGGTCGAGCCGACCCATTTGTGCTACAACTGTTATATAAATGCTGATTCTGTGAGAGCGCGGTCCTTTCCTGGTCGAGCCGACCCATTTGTGCTACAACTGTTATATAAATGCTGATTCTGTGAGAGCGCGGTCCTTTCCTGGTCGAGCCGACCCATTTGTGCTACAACTGTTATATAAATGCTGATTCTGTGAGAGCGCGGTCCTTTCCTGGTCGAGCCGACCCATTTGTGCTACAACTGTTATATAAATGCTGATTCTGTGAGAGCGCGGTCCTTTCCTGGTCGAGCCGACCCATTTGTGCTACAACTGTTATATAAATGCTGATTCTGTGAGAGCGCGGTCCTTTCCTGGTCGAGCCGAACCATTTGTGCTACAACTGTTATATAAATGCTGATTCTGTGCGAGCGCGGTCCTTTCCTGGTCGAGCCGACCCATTTGTGCTACAACTGTTATATAAATGCTGATTCTGTGAGAGCGCGGTCCTTTCCTGGTCGAGCCGACCCATTTGTGCTACAACTGTTATATAAATGCTGATTCTGTGAGAGCGCGGTCCTTTCCTGGTCGAGCCGACCCATTTGTGCTACAACTGTTATATAAATGCTGATTCTGTGAGAGCGCGGTCCTTTCCTGGTCGAGCCGACCCATTTGTGCTACAACTGTTATATAAATGCTGATTCTGTGAGAGCGCGGTCCTTTCCTGGTCGAGCCGACCCATTTGTGCTACAACTGTTATATAAATGCTGATTCTGTGAGAGCGCGGTCCTTTCCTGGTCGAGCCGACCCATTTGTGCTACAACTGTTATATAAATGCTGATTCTGTGAGAGCGCGGTCCTTTCCTGGTCGAGCCGACCCATTTGTGCTACAACTGTTATATAAATGCTGATTCTGTGAGAGCGCGGTCCTTTCCTGGTCGAGCCGACCCATTTGTGCTACAACTGTTATATAAATGCTGATTCTGTGAGAGCGCGGTCCTTTCCTGGTCGAGCCGACCCATTTGTGCTACAACTGTTATATAAATGCAGCATACGCTACCTATCACGTTGCTCCAAAATCCCTTTCGGAATTAAGAGGACGCTTGTGCCTGTGACGTATATGGCAGATGCTTTATTTTTTACTTTATTAGCATGCTTGTGTATTCACGGCTCATTTTCTTATTGGATAAAACAAACTACAGTCTAGAAAGCTAGGCACCGAGCTTTAGCTCACAAAGCAAGCGATAGTGGAATCATTAGGGCCATGAAGATCATTTGGCTTCGAACGGGCTGTTAAAGTCGCATTAAAATGTAATAAGTGGCTGACGATAAAGACTTTGCCGACTCGTTCGCGATGCCAGCGTCCGCTTGGTAACACACTGCATCACTTTCTTTGTTTACACAGTGGTTGAAAAATCGCAAATCCATTTGTTAGATAATCATCTCGCTTACGTCAGACGTGAAACACCCGGACCGATGATAGGCTGCAGCATACAAGGTATGAAGCGTCTGGCACTGTGATAGTCCATAGCTTTGAAGTCTAAAAAACTGTCAAATCCTCCCCATGAAGGGGGAGGGCCATGAGCTGTATTAGACTATTAAGTATTAAGGAAGAAGATGAGGTAGGAATGTGGCATCTTAAAATAATATGCTTAAGATGCCACAATCCTACCATATTTTTTCATTTGTCGGCTGCTGCAAGTAAATCCATCGCCTCCTTTCTTCCCGTCGGTGTATTGAATATGGCCAGAAAAGTGTCATAAATTCCAATAGATGGCGCTATAACCATCTCGATTACGTAACACGTAAAATATTTATTACTAATACTTGCATATATATATATATATATATATATATATATATATATATATATATATATATATATATATATATATATATATATATATATATATATATATATATATATTTATATATATATATATATATATATATATATATATATATATATTTATATATATATATATATATATATATATATATATACGAAAAAGAAAACAGTTTTATTTATTTATTTATTCTTTATTGTAACTCACACCTTACAACTATAATAATAATGGGTGAACTTAAGACGATACCACCAGCAAACGATCTTGAGCGTTTGGTCTGTCGACGCTCGCTACAATAAAGAAATCTTCAAGACGCCACCTACTGCTACGAACGTAGTATTATTCTATGGAAATAGACACAGCGTACAATGATAAATGTATTTTAATTTTCTTTATTTGGTATATTAGTTGCATTTGTATTCCAATATATTATTGCTATATTATTATTTAATATACTTGCGCATATAAAACCGCGGAATTTCACTAGTTTTATTATCGAAATAATAATTGACAACCCTACCCTAAGTTTGCCTTGATTTTACCAACTCAAACTCGTTTTAGGAGATCAAAACATAGAAAGAAAGATAGGAGACTATTTTTTATTTAATATGGTTCATCAAATCCGTAAAAATAGTGTGGATATATAAAAAAATAAAAATAAGTGCTGGATTGAAGTGTATGAATGATGGAATATGCAAAAACGCGCAAAGAGCCGCTGCCTGGAGGTCGCCAGGGCGCGTCTGGTGCTGGCGCTAGACGCGACAGCATGCGAACCGCCAGCCGAGCGAGAGGTGCTGCACGACCACCCATCAGCCCCTCGCATCCATCATCCCCACCAGCTGGCTTGGTGTCGGCAGTGTCTTCGCAGGCCCAGCAATCGGCACCCACCACTGGTGGAGTACGCCGCATGCGATGGACAACCGAAATGAATACTAACGCATTGCGGGCGTATTTCAGGGCGAAGGGGGGAGAAGTTGGAGGTTTGGCGTATCGGGCTAGGATGCATCGTCTTTTTGCTGAGCTGGAGCCATCTTTAACCGTCTCAGAGCAAAACCTGGCAAGATATACCGAACCCGGTCTGGGTTCGGTATATCTTGCGCTCAAATATATTTGATGTCGCCGAACTCGAACGACTACGACGTGAAGCTGTTCCGTCATCGGATGAAAATGCTACCGCTGAGGATGCGGCGCCACAAATTGCAGAGCAACCCGCAAATGTGAATGCCGCCGTGAATACCCCGGTTGTGGTTGATTCAAACGATGATGGAACAGTCGCCCAGGAACTGGAATTAGAGCATATGAGGAGTACATTGGAAGAGGCGATTGTGGAAACGCGCAGTACGCCTCTCGAAAATCGACCGCGACTTCCCCGCATAGCCCTAAGCAAGCGGAATCGGGCTGTCGTGAGGGCTCTGAACCCAATGCTGGTGACCTATTTGGAAGCCAGCCGGGACCTTTGCGAGACGGACTCAATTCTTTTTGACGCCGCACTGGCAGTGTGCCGTATTATAGGCGCCAAACTTTCCTAGGCTGGACGTGCTACTGGACAAAGTAGCACTATCCCAGCCTGGAGAATAAGAATTGAAGAACGTATTGCAAAGGCTAGGGCCCTCATCGGCAGACTGATATGCTTCAGATCAGGCAACAACAGGCCAAGGATTGTGCGCACCGTCAGGATGGCATTTGCTGGGACAAATGTTAGTTTCTCCCAGCCGGATATAATGCAAAAACTGACGGAGCGCATAGACGACCTGAAGCAGAGAATCGCTCCTTGGGGAAAGCGGATTCGGCGATATACCGAGAGGTCGACACGGTTTAATCAGAATCGTCTCTTCCAGAGTGATCAGAAGAGGCTCTATAATTCGTTGGAGCGACCAATGGTAAGTGGAACGGGCCCAGCACCGAATCAGGCCAACACTGTAGCATTCTGGCGCGGCCTGTGGTCAGAGCCCATAAACCACAGCGAGGGCCCTTGGACGGAAGTTGTGACGAGTCAGTGTGCGAGTATAACGCCCATGGACCCCATCATTATAACGCCGGATGATGTAGCTGAGGCGGTCCGTAGGACCCCGAACTGGAAAAGTCCGGGACTCGACGAGCTACATCACTACTGGCTGAAGGAGTTTGTGGTGTGTCACACTGTGCTCGCCCGACAGTTCCAAAAGGCCCTCAACCAGAAGTCGCTCCCGAGCCTCTTCACTACTGGGATCACTCATTTGGTTCCTAAAGATCAGGTTACCACAGACCCGAGCAAATACCGCCCCATCACGTGTCTGCCGACCATATACAAGACACTAACATCCATTTTGAGCGCGAGAATCACTCGTCACCTGGAATCAAATCAGGTGATGTCGCGCGCTCAAAATGGATGTCGGGGCGGCGGTCGTGGAACCAAGGAACCACTCCTCATTGACGCGGTCATTGGCAAAGTGGTGAAACGCAACCGTCGGAACTTCTCCGCCGCCTGGATAGACTACAGAAAGGCATTTGACTCGGTGCCCCATACATGGCTAAAGAGGATCCTCGAGCTGTACAAAATTGACTGTACAGTTCGAGACTTCCTCGAGCGGTGTATGGGGCAGTGGAGTACGATCCTCTGTCATCTAGGCGAGCGGATGACGGCTGCGGAAAGCCGCATAAGGATAAGAAGGGGTATATTCCAGGGCGACTGTCTGAGTCCAATCTGGTTCTGCCTCTCTTTGAACCCTCTCATTACTTTACTGGAGGGTTCCGGTAGGGGATTTCAGCTTCGGAAAGGAGGTACAAAAGTGACCCACCTCTTCTATATGGATGACCTCAAATTATTCGCCTCCAGTCGCTCCCATCTTATGGAATTGCTAAACATCACTTGTGAATTTAGCAATTCTATTGGAATGGAGCTGGGGACGGATAAGTGTGCGGTCCTCCATGTTGAGAGGGGTAGGGTTGCCAACTCTGAGGGCATAGACTTATCTATGCCCGTCAACTTAAGGACCCTTTCCGAGGCTGAAACATACCGATACCTGGGTATGTCACAGAACATCGGTATCGATGAGGCTGGTATGAAACAGTCAGTTTGCGACACGTTTTACGCACGCTTGACCAAAGTGCTTAACAGCCTTTTATCCGGTGTGAATAAGGCACACGCATATAACGGCTGGGTCATGCCTGTCCTCATGTATACCTTTGGCACACTCAGGTGGACTCAGACCGAACTTAACGCCCTGGATAGAAAAGTCCGCACTACCATGACGTCCCATAGGATGCATCATCCGAGATCGTCGGTAATGAGGCTGTACTTGCCGCTAAAGCATGGTGGGCGTGGCTTCCTGAGCGCGCTCACCATGCATAATCGCGAAGTGTGCAGCCTCCGTAATTACTTCCTGGTGATATCGGATGATCCATTCTATAATGACGTCATTTCCAGTGATAAAGGACTTACCCCTCTATCCTTAGCAAACGAGCAATGGCAGGACCCGGCAGTACTAAGCATTTCCGACCGGGAGACCGTATGGAAGGAGAAGGAGCTCCACGGGATGTACTACAGGGTTCTACATGAGCCCTTCGTAGATACAGTCCTCCCTCGACTGGCTACGTTTCGGTGACCTCTTCGGGGAAACCGAGGGTTTTGTCTGTGCAATACAGGATCAGGTTATTAAGACCAACAACTATCGGAGATACATCCTAAAGGATGGCACCGTCGACGTCTGTCGAGCTTGTCGCCATCCCGGTGAGTCACTTAGGCATGTCATCTCCGGTTGTTCGGCGCTTTCTAATTCTGAGTACTTGGACAGGCACAACCTAGTAGCCAGAATTCTACACCAGGAGCTCGCTCTGAAATACGGTCTCGTGGGCCGGAAATTGCCGTATTACAAGTACTTGCCGGAAGCCGTGCTTGATAATGACTGCGCCAGGCTCTACTGGGACCGGGCCATCATCACAGACAGGACTATTCTTGCGAATAAGCCTGATATTGTGCTGATGGACCGGGCACAGTCAAGGATATTTCTGGTCGACATTACCATTCCGTATGACGAGAACCTCGTGAAAGCCGAAACAGATAAACGAACAAAATATCTGGACCTGGCTCACGGGGTGACCGATATGTGGGGTGGTCTGCCGGCCGAAATTATTCCTTTAGTCGTCTCTGCGAATGGGCTAATCCCAGTCAGCCTCTCGGGTCATCTGAGGCGACTGGGACTCCGTGACGGACCACTCCGGGCTCAAATGCAAAAGGCGGTGCTCCTCGATACCGCCCGCATCGTCCGCCGGTTTCTTTCCCTTTCCTCCTAACCCTCGGCCGTTTGGTCTCCCCTGCCGAGGGCTTCCATCTGGTTGGGCTTTTATTTATTTACGTATTTTTGTATTTATTTTATGTTATTGATATTTATGTATAATTATCGTTTCATTTTAATTTATAATTATATATTTACATAACCCAACCAGATGAGAAAACTATATTGATACCCCAAATAATAATAATATTAGAGGGAGCTCCACGGGAGGTACTACAGGGCTCTACATGAGCCCTACGTAGATACAGTCACCTCCCTCGACTGGCTACGTTTCGGTGACCTCTTCGGGGAAACCGAGGGTTTTGTCTGTGCAATACAGGATCAGGTTATTAAGACCAACAACTATCGGAAATACATCCTAAAGGATGGCACCGTCGACGTCTGTCGAGCTTGTCGCCATCCCGGGGGGTCACTTAGGCATGTCATCTCCGGTTGTTCGGCGCTTTCTAACTCTGAGTACTTGCACAGGCACAACCTATTAGCCAGAATTCTACACCAGGAGCTCGCTCTGAAATACGATCTCGTGGACCGGAAATTGCCGTATTACAAGTACTTGCCGGAAGCCGTGCTAGAAAATGACCGCGCCAGGCTCTACTGGGACCGGGCCATCATCACAGACATGGCTATTCTTGCAAATAAGCCTGATATTGTGCTGATGGACCGGGCACAGTCAAGGATATTTTGGTCGACATTACCATTCCGTATGACGAGAACCTCGTGAAAGCCAAAACAGATAAGCGAACAAAATATCTGGACCTGGCTCACGAGGTGACAGACATGTGGGGTGGTTGGCCGACCGAAATTATTCCTGTAGTCGTCTCTGCGAATGGGCTAATACCAGTCAGCCTCTCGGGTCATCTGAGGCGACTGGGACTCCGTGACGGACCGCTCCGGGCTCAAATGCAGAAGGCAGTGGTCCTCGATACCGCCCGCATCGTCCGTCGGTTTCTTTCCCTTTCCCCCTAACCCTCGGCCGTTTGGTCTCCCCTGCCGAGGGCTTCCATCTGGTTGGATCTTTATTTATTTGTGTATTTTTCATATTTATTTTATTTTATTGATATTTATGTATATTTATCTTTTCATTTTAATTTATAATTATATATTTATAGAAACCAACCAGATGAGAAAACTATACAGATACCCCAATAGTAATATTATTTCCTCCTAACCCTCGGCCGTTTGGTCTCCTCTGCCGAGGTCTTCCATCTGGTTGGATCTTTATTTATTTGTGTATTTTTGTATTTATTTTATTTTATTGATATTTATGTATATTTATCTTTTCATTTTAATTTATAGTTATATATTTATAAAAACCAATCAGATGAGAAAACTATACAGATACCCCAACAATAATATTATAATAATAATAATACTCCACAACTATCACACAACGCCATCTAGTCCCAAGCTAAGCAGAGCTTGCGTTGTAGTTTATTTTTCATAACTAATGAGATAATAGAGTCTTCTTCTTCTTTCTTGACTTTCTTGACTTTCGCAACATTTTGGTCCGGGATTCACCTTAAATAATTCTTATCATAAAACAATGTCTTGTGTTAAAAGGTGTTCACGAAGTAATCTCATGAGCGAGCATTTGCTTTTCTTATATCTTCAGGTAAGAAATTGCAAAGTAGAGTAGCCTGAACTGTAAAGTATTTTCTGAAGGAACTAGTGAAAGTCACTCGAACCTGTCTTTCCGTCTATCACTCTAAAAATTATCATGCAGTTTATTTGAGTTTCTTGTTGAAACAGAACTAGACTAAACAGACTGATTGTACGTTATCAGTTTCCGTAAATTATTCTTAGTTGAAATTTTTGATAAATATTTAGTTATTTTATTGCATTAACATTGTAAGTATCTACATTGCATTTGTCCTGATATCAGGTATAAAGATGGACTTTCTTTCTTGAATCTATTTCGTTAAAGTTCATTTTATTGTAGCAGAGATTTGTATTTGTGTCTACGTTGTTATCGTGTAACTTGGTAGATAAGTTAAACTGTGATACAGCTGGTTGAGGCGTGTTTACCAAAGCTTTAAAACTTGGATTCTTAGAATATAGAAGAGATTTTCTTGCTTTATTCCTTTTTTAGAAAAAGTAATGGTAGATCTGTGCAACAGTAAATATTATTCCGTTCTAATTTAATGGTACGAAGTTTAGAAATATCCGGATTCGAGACGACTACTTTTTTTTGAGTACAATTCTCCTGGAGGTAAGTTTATGCTACGGTCTATATACAACGACTCTATCTTTGATCAAGAATCTATATTCAGATCAGTAATCAACAGTGGCGGATAAGGTAGAATGTATCATAACCAGTATAAAGGGTCTTCGCTTCTAATCACTTACCATACGAGTACAACTGCATTAAACTGCTATTTTACGCTGGTATTCTATGACAGCTGGTCCTTTTTCCTCGGGCGCGATCAAAAATTTACGCCAGACTATTAAAACCTCACGGTAGTGACCATCAGCGTATACCTACTAGGACTTCCGGAACTCTCAGTTCGTAACGTAACCGGGTCACCCTTGTTTTATTGAAAGCGTTAATATTTACTGTCTCCAACACCTTCGCAGTACTATGACGGTGTCTCGAGACCACTTTCAAGTTATCTTTCTCAAAGATTACATTGCTAGGCCCTGGTACTATTCCAGTCTCATATATAATAATATTTTTATTAATGGCTCTTTCCCGATGTAGGGAAGATTTCACGATGAAAAGAGGAAAAACTGTAAACACCAGGAACAAACACCAGCTAGTTATACCAGTTTCTCGACTCCACAGAATCAGTAGGTAATTCATTTCCGGGGCAATGTATACACTATTACAACAAAGTTCCAGAAAATATACAAGAAGGTCTCACTATTCCCAATTTTAACATCTTATTAAGCAAAAACTGTAGAAAAAGGGTTATTACGATATAAATGAATACATGACTGTTGACCCCTATGAACCAGGTTTTCGCTTGCAAATTTTGCAAATAGTTTATTCAATCTGTCTTATTATATAATTTACTAAATTTTTTCCAAAAAGTACCTCTGGAATTCTGACCGGTTTTTTTCCGAACCAGTGGTAAAAGTACAGAATGACTTTCTATAAGAATTGCATGTAATCTATACTGAATAAAAATTTATTGTGTTCTATTCTTGATGGTACCGGTCGGCAGGTTTATCCACGGTCGCAGCACTAGACGACTGTCACTTGAGGCGCTGCTGACTGTCGTCAGTCTAGAAATATATTTTGCATCTGGCGTAAACGATTTAGGTACATCGCCATCAATCGGGAGCCCTAGAATTCTTCTGGCGTTTCCCATTGTCGCATCTCGTGACGTCCACGGAATCATCGTTGAAGCTTCTGCTGAACATCTCCCCAATGATGCCTTCAAGTGGAGATATATGCCATTGCCATTGCGAGACTTGGCAGGCGGTACATTGCGAGACTTGGCAGGCGGTACATTGCGAGACTTGGCAGGCGGTACATTGCGAGACTTGGCAGGCGGTACATTGCGAGACTTGGCAGGCGGTACAAAACCACAGCTTTTAATATTTTAAGATGTTATTCGGAAGGTGTTGCAGCCCATCTACTGTTTCATTCCCCTGCAGCGTAGATGAGTGGAACTCAACACCACCACCAACTCAACACCAGAGAATTTGCAGGTGTGATGTTGGCCTTAAAAAAGAGTAGGCCCTGTTTTTAATACAGCCGTTTTACCACAATATCCAACGGTTTTAGAATTCCTTAATATAATTTTAACGTCTCTTAAGTTTTAAGCATCTAAAACACTGCAATTACAAGATTACGACTTCGAACAGGGAATTCAACTTTGCCCATTTAAATATATTTCGCGAAGTTTCCTAATTATAACATTAACTTTTAGGTAACGAAGTTGAATATTAATCAGGTTGGTTGCCACCAGTGATCTTGAACGTATTAATGGTTTTAAACTTAAATATTATAGGGTAAAAGCGTAACCTTTTACGTGGTAGAGCCATGTTGCAGTCATATTATAGTTGTAGCACTAATCCGTCGGCTCGACCAGGGAAGGATAATGCAGAGAACTGGAGATCATTTATACTGGAAAAAGGCACTTCATCTTAGTCCTAAGGGGTGACAACGCATCTGCATTTTTAATTCTTAATCGAAGATGGATGTAGATATCTATGAGCCACAGTATCCCCGTACCATCAGTTGAACCGTTCGTTCGTTTGTATCAATCACCCCCATGTATAAAAAAATACTTTCTATTCCGAATTAAACTAAATTAATTTTCATTTAAAAGCTTTCAGTTCAATTGTCAAACCAAATATCTATTAACTTCTAATAAATTTCTTTTACACATCACGTCGCCGAGACACAGTCTCGGACTGGGTGCAACCAAATCTAGTCCCTTCATCGTATGTCCTCAGTTTCAGGGCACTCCCTTTGTTGCCTTAGCGACGTGCAGTTTCGTGATCAATTAAAAGAGAAGGCCAAATTGGCCTCTAAAAACTTTCAAGTCATCGCCTGCAACTTTACAAGGCGCAGGTTCGGCCGCACATGAAATATTTGTTCCCACCTCTAGGCTGGGGCTTCCCAATGCCCTTCCATTTTATCGCATCCAGCGAATTGTCAACGACCGAGCTCTTTTCGGTCGGCTTCACACACTGTCACTGCGAATAAATGTTGCATCTTTGCGTATTTTATCGCATTTATTACGGAGAGTGCTCTGAGGAATTTTTCGGACTAATTCCGGCTAATTCCGGACCAATACGACTTAGGACCTTCAATAAAAGAGTCTACTCCTTTCTAAAAGGACAGCAACGCTGCAATTCCCCTGATGTTGCAGTTATTCACGGGCGGCCGATAGTCACTTACCATCATGCATCATGCCGCATGCTCGTTTGCCTCCTCTCCTATAAAAATATATATCATTATCATCATCATTACAGCCCTTTACAAGTCCATTGCTTAACATAGGCCCTACCCCATGGAATACCACAAAGCACGGTCTTTGACTACCTGCATATCTTACCAGCCCATGTCTCCATCTAGTGGGGGGCCGCCCTTACACTTCGCTTACTGGTATGAGGCTGGCACTCGAGAACCTTTCTTACTCATCGGTTGTCGGTTCTTCGAGCCATATGGTCGGCCCATTGCCACTTCAGCTTACTAATACGTTGGGCTATGTCGGTTACTCTGGTTCTATAGCGGATATCCTCTTTTCTAAGTTTAACTTGTAATATAAATAATTTAAAATGGGAGTAAAACTTTTTGGCTTACGATATATAATATCTACCTAGAATAACTATCTAGGCTACTTCCTCACGATGTATTCCTTCACTGCCGAAACTTACTCGTAAATCAGCATCTTGTAATCGTTACTAATAATATCATATTTATGTACCAGCGAAGATCGAATTGGGACCAAATTTCTTTTATATTTAGCGCGCTCCTCTACTAATAGCTGCTACGTCTCTTAGTTTTTTTATTATTTCTTTATTTATTTATTCATTACACGGACAACAAAACAGATAACAATCAAATTACATTAAAAACACTCTCATATTTCAGCCCAATCTTCAAAAGAAATCAAATCTTCCCTAGAAAATATTTATGATATACTCGTACATAGCTATATAATACATATATTTGGGTCAATAATATCCAAGCCAGAGCTTATAATTAATTTATAATGGATATCTCTTCTTGTTGTGAAGTCGACAATGTAGGTTTTTATTATCTAACTTTATTACTTAGTATCTAGTGACGTATATAACTAAACTTTAGTAAACTCTTTGAAGTAGATAAGTAATAATAGTCATATATTCGAGAAACCAGTTTTCCTTCAACATCTTTTCTATTTACGATCTTAACTTTCGATTACACATTACACTTGGGCTTATACGACTACGCCTAGCACCATCTGTTGGTGAAGTTGGATAAAGTAAAAGGTATAAGAGTGATACATAAACTGTTTCCATAACAATATATGGAAATAACTCCTAGTGGTCCCATAAAGGAAAATATATTAAAATGGCCAAACTTAAGCGTTCATTTGCGATGCATAAAGACTTAGTATACTTAGTATTATTAATTTATTATTTATGTATTGGAATATGTATATTATTTATGAAACACGGTTTCGAATCCCGCCAGTACCAAGTACACACTCCTACAAATAATCATAGTGATGTAAACTATACACAGACATCGATATAATTTAATTTATAAAAATTAATGTTTGTTCGTATTTTATGCGCTGCCATAATGTCAGATTGCGGTAAAACTTTGTCAACTTATTGCTTGCACTAGTGCGAAGGTTATAGACACAGTACAATTTACTTACAGTTGGTGGCGCGAGTATCGTAACGACAAATTTATTTGAAAGCTATCATTATCATTCCTAATGAAACAATATTCCTCTTTCAAATTTAAAACAAATACTTCCATAATTGCTTCTTTTGCGGTAGCAACTCGCCGGCTACCACAGCTATTACCTAATATAAAACAAAACATAGTTTAAGTTTAGTAGGTATCACGATTGTTAAAGTGTAACTGCGGTTAGAAAGTAAAATATCCCTTGATTTAATATAAATTGCGTGTTGTGCAATGGCGCAGCAACGAAAACCATGGTTGAGTTACGGCACCGTGCCAACCGGCCTCTATCGAAAGTAATCTCTTAGTTTATAATTTAAATGTCGCGAGATTAAATCTTAATAACACTGATGTAAACTGAATTTGTGTTAAACTTACATATGTTCATCATCATCATTCATCATTACAGCCTTTCACAAGTCCACTGCTGAACATAGGCCTCCCCCAAGTAATGCCACAAAGCACGGTCCCGAGCCACCTGCACCCATCGACTTCCCGCATGTCTTACCAGGTCGTCACTCCATCTAGTGGGGGGTCGCCCTACACTACGCCTACCGGTACGAGGCTGCCACTCGAGAACCTTTCTTCCCCATCGGTTATCGGTTCTTCGAGCTATATGGCCGGCCCATTGCCACTTCAGCTTACTAATCCGTTGGGCTATGTCGGTCACTCTGGTTTTACTGCGGATATCCTCATTTCTGAGTCTATCACGCAGAGAAACTCCGAGCATAGCCCTCTCCATAGCTCGCTGAGCGACCTTAAGCGTCCTCATACGGCCAGCAGTGAAGGACCACGTCTCAGATCCATAAGTCATCACTGGCAACACGCACTGGTTGTACAATCTAGTTTTTAGAGATTGAGGTATACCTGACGAAAAGATATGTCGTAATTTCCCGAACGCTGCCCAGCCGAGTTGAATCCGTCGATTGACCTCTCGGTCGAAGTTGGACTTACCTAGTCGGACTATTTGTCCCAGGTAAACGCACTCGTCAACAACTTCGAGCATAGTGCTCCCAACAACTACCGGCATAGGTGTGACATGGACATTGAACATGATCTTTGTTTTGTCCATGTTCATCCTAAGACCTATCCGTTGGGAGGCACTATTGAGG
The DNA here is from genome assembly GCA_036936625.1 of Parnassius smintheus behrii. Classification (NCBI taxonomy): domain Eukaryota; kingdom Metazoa; phylum Arthropoda; class Insecta; order Lepidoptera; family Papilionidae; genus Parnassius; species Parnassius smintheus. The sequence goes on along the minus strand of JAUPFT010000020.1, from coordinate 2,022,637 downwards.
TCATTGAGCATAGTGCTTAAGTCCTCCAGCGATTCTGCCATAAGGACTATATCGTCGGCAAATCGAAGGTGAGTGATGTACTCGCCATTGATGTCAATACCGTATCCTTTCCAGTCCAGTAGCTTGAAAACGTCTTCCAATGCAGCGGTGAAGAGTTTCGGGGATATAACGTCACCCTGTCTTACACCTCTCTGCAGTTGGATAGGTTTCGAGCTCTGGTTCTGTACTCGGATAGCCATCGTAGCCCTACTGTACAAACACTTCAGCACTTCGATATACCGACAGTCAACTTGGCACCGCTGAAGGGACTGTAGCACCGCCCAAATTTCGACGGAATCAAAGGCTTTCTCATAGTCCACATACGCCAGGCAAAGTGGCAGATTGTACTCTTCAGTCTTCTGTACAATCTGCCGCAGGGTATGTATGTGGTCTATGGTACTGAAGCCTTTTCGGAAACCGGCTTGTTCGGGAGGCTGGAAGTCGTCAAGTCTGCGTGCGAGACGATTCGTAATGACTCTCGAAAACAGCACGTAGACGCGGCTCAGAAGGGAAATCGGTCTGTAGTTCTTTAAGAGAGCGTTGTCGCCTTTCTTAAAGAACAAGACCACCGCACTTCTGCTCCACGCCTCTGGAGTAGTGCCACCATGGAGGACGGAATTGAAGAGCTTCTGAAGGACTACAAGTACCGGTGTTCCACCCGCTTTCAGAAGCTCCGCTGTAATTCCATCCTCGCCTGGGGCCCTGCCGTTTTTAAGGTGCTGGAGAGCCATTCTAATCTCGCTTAGACTGACGTCCGGGATATCATCGGAATAGTGTCGGATAAGACTTGCTCTTGGATCGTTACTCACACTTGCGTGTGGCTCCAACGATGATGTGTACAGCTGCCCATAGAACCTCTCAATCTCACTCAAAATCTCAGGTGTCCCGGAAACGATGTTGCCACACTCAGTCTTCAGCTTTGACAGTTGGCTCTTTCTGGCAGACAGATCTCTGGCAAAGACTTTGGAGCCCTGGTTCCGCTCGATCGCTTCTTTAATACGAGAAGTATTAAAGTTGCGTAAGTCTCGCCGCATGCATTTGGAGATCTGTCTGTTCAGTTGCCTGTATGCTGTCAAATCTGTTGACGATTGCAGCCTCATCTCCCGTCTAACAGCCATGAGATTAAGAGTGTGATCGGAGAGTTTTTGTGTTCTTCTGCGGCGGGTCTTGCAGAACTTAGCTCCGACCGCATGGACAGTTTCCACGAGCTTGTCGTTCATATCGTCCACTGCATTGCAATCTTCTAGGCACTGGAAGCGGTTACGTAACTCGAGCTGAAAGGTTTCGGGATTCTGGATTAGAGCACGAGGGGGACGGAGCGTTGACTTCATTAGACGAGACCTCTCCAACTTAACGTTTAGGTTCAGTGTGCCTCTAACCATTCGGTGATCGCTGCCAGTTTTCACCCTTGCGATCACTGAGACATCACTGAACAGTTGGCGTCTGGTCGTCATAATGAAGTCAATCTCATTTTTTGTCGAACCGTCGGGGCTCGACCAGGTCCACTTCCTGTGGGGCCGCTTCTGGAAGAAAGAGTTCATCATAAAGAGTCCCTCTTTCTCCATAAAGTCGGCCAGCTGCTGGCCCCTTCGGTTCCGTTGCCCTACTCCAAATTTCCCTACCTTCAGCTCACCGCTTTCTCTTGTGCCTAGTTTTGCGTTGAAGTCTCCCATCAACACCGTGTAGTGGGTTTTGGAGGAATGTATGGCTCTGGAAATATCCTCATACATTTCCTCCACCTCCTCATCGGGGTGTGCCGAGGTTGGTGCGTAAACCTGAATGACCTTCAGCGAATACCGTTTGGTGATTCTGAGTATCAGGTACGCGACCCTCGTCGACACACTCCCAATCTTTACAACGTTGTTGACGAGAGACTTGTGGACGATAAATCCGACACCTCCTTGGGACAGATGGTCGCCCTCCCGGTGATAGAACAAGTTGCCGGACTCGAGGATTGCCGTGTCCTCCCCCTCTCTTCGGACCTCGGATAATCCAATAATATGCCAGCGCAACTTGTCTACCTCTTCTTCCAGCTCCAGTATCTTCTCGTCAGTCCTCAGGGTGCGTGCGTTATATGTTGCCAGGTCGAGTCGTCGTAGGTGGCAACCGAACCTCCACCGGAGATTCTTAGCACCCCCTGCCCCGCCGTTACCATGGTCGCCACCGTAGCCAGGAATAGCGGGGCCGCCGGGGACTGGGGGCCGTCTTTTTGTGTATTTGTTCATTGGGGGGGTATTTGCCGTAGTTGCCACGCTTGGCGAGCGGGTTGGCAACCGCAGTTTTTTATTACGTCACAGTTGTCATCAGGAAGATGCTGCTGCCCATCTCCTGCCTGTCTCCCTCTGTCGCCTCTTACGACACCCACGGGAAGATATGGGGTAGTGGATATTCTTAACCGCCACTACACGGCAAGTTACATATGTTACTCATTAGTTAAACGATATTAGGTTTTTTTTATGATTGCGTGGAAACTTCTAGTATTGCTTCATGAAGCCCTGTTTGTTATAGTAAATTCACCCTATATTCTTTGGAAGAATATGTTAATTAAAGAGAATATGTAGGGACGTGGGGGGTTTTCATTAGGTGTGAAATTTTTGTGTCAGCTTTTTGTACGTGTAAGCGAGAAAATTGGCAACAGCGACGCTACGCTACGTTACGCTAGTGCGAACTGGACGATCTGTATAAGAAGACAGTTAATAATAAAACGAATTAATATCTCTAAATCCTTTACTGAGAAACCACGACACCAAAGACACTATCGATGCAGTAAGTTACAAAATTTAACGTCTAAGTGACTTAGCTCTCAGAGTAGGTAGTAGATTACTCATTCTTTTTCATATTTATGAGCCCAAAGAAGTCCAAAGCTGGACATAGGCTCCTTGGAAGGATTTTCATTAATCGTTACGATCGGTGAACTGATACCGACATCTATTGGTAGCCATAAAGATTTTTTTTATGTTTAGATGTTGGGCCATGCTGACCGGAGAAGGATCACACTGTCACATAATACCAGCGTAAAATAGCAGCTTAGTGCAGCTTTGTTTTGTATGGTGAATGTAGAGACGTTTTACTGGAATCGAGGCATTACATCTTAGTCCTCAGAGCTGACAACGAATTCGCATTTAGATGCATAATCGTGGATAGATTTTAATGTCTATAAACCACAGCATCCACTTACCATCAGGCGGAGAGTGTGCTCGTTCGTCACACCTATTCTATAAAAAATGTCCCCGTAGACGCGTCTTACGACACCCACAGGATGAAATTAGTTGTTTGATTCCCTGACACCACCACCATACGGCATCTGATTTATCACATTGTTTACATTTAAACATTGTTAACACCGACACCACCACAGGCTACGCTAGGGAAAAAAGTTGACTCCACAAAATGTGGAGGTCATATACTTTAAATACGTAAATTAATAACGGTCAAGAATCCAAACCCAAAACAATTAATTGTAAGCAAGAGAAACAGTTGTTCGTGCGAGCTTAGAGCCCCATATTGCTACAGCCGTTCTACGATTTCTCGTTTTAGTAAACCTTTACTCTTTGCAGTATATAGTAGCACTTGCAAATTTTTCGATATCGTAAGGCGTTTATGAAAGTTTTTAAAAACATCAGAGGGACTGTGAAAATAGATAGGCACTACCCGCTGTTCAATAACCTTGCTGCGCCGATAAAATTAAACACAATCGTACATTAAATTTATTATATTACGCTATGGGCATGCATACCTATATGCATATTATAAAATTATCTATTTCCGTTCTGAGTAACATAATTATCGTTTTAATTGGTACTGTAGTTTGTTTCCGTGCATTTTTGTAACCTACATATATATTTTCATTATTTCGTATTCAGTTACTAAGGTCTGGTTTCATAGGTTATACGTGGTAGAGCTACGCTGCAGCTATATTAGGATTGTAGCGCGAATGGGTCGGCTCGACCGGAGAAGGACCACGCTATCACAGAATACCAGCGTAAAATAGCAGCTTAGTGCTGCTTTATTTTGCATGGTGAATGTAGAGACGTTTCACTGGAATCGAGGCATTAATTTTAGTCTTCAGGGGTGACAACGCATCTGCATTTTGATTCATAATCGAAGATAAATGCAGATATCTGTGGGCTACAGCATCCACTTACCAACTGGTGGACTGTGTGTTCGTTTGTTCCCCTTATTTTATAAAAAAATACAATGTAGATAGGTTGTAAAGGTACTATATTAAAATCTATCTAAATACTATCCAGAAAGTAGACAAGCTCGCAGTCTTTGATTTTTTTATAATAGAATTCCTAAACTGTTTAAGTTTTAATAGATACTTACAGAGAATCTTTCTCGATGTTAATAGACATTATATAGTAGCCAAACCGAAAAACAAGTATGAAGATGGGGTTGCACCGTTCTCTAGAAACCGGTCCCATTGGTTCGCCTGCTTGAGACTGGTTCCAAACTGGTTCTAAAATATCTATTACCTTGATTCTCAGCTTACTTTGATCTCAAGTGCACGATTTTCATGGATTTAACGTAAATCTTATTTTTGTTAAATCAATAAAAACTTTTATCGTCTTTATATTTTGCTCATGTATTCATAAGTGTTTTTTTGGATAGGAGAAAGGCTGAACACAAACAAAATGATTCCATTATTGAAACTATGTATTTTTTTATAATTTCTACATTTTCTTTTAGTGTCTATGAAATAAATATCAATTATAAACAATTGATATACATATATAATATTATTGTTAGTGTTGTATATGTCGACATTTCATGTTTAGAAGTAATATGTTTTTGTAGCATTTTAAAATGTATTTATTGATGAAAGTGAAATCTAGTACTATGATATTGTGCGTTATAAAACACTGGACCCTACAAACATTTAGATTTCATTGAAAAACTGTTAGGCTCTTGATTTACACATTATGTAGTAATTACAACACTGGATGAAGAAAATGCATTCTGATCTCAATAATATCTCGTCAAACTATAATAGGTACTGTTAGTACAAAACATTTCTCTCATCACCCACTGGACTATAATAACGCATTTTCGTGCGATAGAAAACAATCTTACAAAAATTACATTTTTATATTAACTTAAATAACTTAATACTTGTTATAACTATAATAATATAACCTGAGATCTTTGCAGTATATTAAAGCGCTACGGACACAGTCCGCGCGCCGTCCGTATTGCCTCCGTCCACCACGGCTCTATGATACACTTTTTCAACATTAAAATCTGTTCGCTTGCTCGCTTACATATAGTATATTACTCTCATTTAAATTTTATACATTACAAAAGTAGTATCACAAACAAATGTACGAACTAGTACAATTACGAAAAAACGTACACATATCTGATCCCGGTTCGAGATCGCCTCTAATAAATACAGTTACGATACGTGAAATATACCAATTCTACACAACTTCAGAATAGAATCGAACTCGAAACAAAAAATAATACATAACACTAAATCGACCAAGAGATATCACACGCGTGGCGACGACTGAGATCATGGTGCGCACCTAACGCCGCCACGCCATTCACGCAACCAACCAGCAGGACTCACTCACCAAAACATCCGACAATAAAATACGAACAATGATTAACGTAAGTACAGCCGGCGCGCGGACGACCGCTGCGGTGGGCGAGGGGGAACAAGAGCGGGAGACCAGCTGGAGCAGGAGAGGGAGAAGGAGAGCAGAGATCGGCGCTCGCGCCGCGCGCCGGCTCGCGCGCGTGTCTCCGCCACCACGGACCGAACATCGACACTTTATCGATATTGATATAAAGTGCACTTCGCATCCCTAGCAGCGGCAGCGCGACGCTCGCGCGTTTACTCTACAACTATACATTACATATCACGCTGTGCTTTTTCATCTTTTAAAAAATATATAATAATTAATATACATATAATATTGATATTTGTTAAAGTAGCGATACGTAGACTTCGAGGAGGGCAATCAGTCGGCTCGCTCGCACCACGTTCTCACAGCCGCTTCACTCGGCCTGGCTTCGGAACAGTTTCTTCTTTTCTATCGTGAACTGGGGACTGATGATAATGGTGCCGCTTCGTGTTAGGTTTCTGTAAAGAAAGAGAAACTGTTAGTTATTAAAAATTAAAAGCTCAAATAAAAAATATTGCATTTTTTTTTTTAACGTTTTAATGGAATGAGGCAGAAACTCACTTTAAGAACTGCGGCAACAGACTAGTCCAGTTCGTTGCATCATGTTCCAGATGTAAGTGTATTTCATGAGTCGTGAGTGTGTTGGGGTCGATTTTGAAGGCAGCTAGTCGCCTTCCCGCTACGTCGACGATAACTGCCGCCCCTCGAGACCCGCAAGGCTCACCCTCAGCCAAGGCCAGGGTCTGTCGGGACGCCCTCGCGAGTAACTCGGCCGGTACCAACACCTCAGCCGTCGCTAGTTCACTGGCTCCCTTAGCAGCCCGTAACTCCCTCTCAAGCCTCTGAGCCAGCGCCGCTTCCGTCGGAACCGGCACCGGTGCCTCCCGCCATGTTGGCCCACTCCATGCTATAACAATAGAAAGTGCAATTTAGAAAAGCTGTAAAATATTAACTAAAATAAAACTTGATTGAAATAAAATTAGGTTTAAGATATTGCAGTTTTATATTAAATTATATTTTATCAAGGTATTATAATTGAAACAAGTACAAATGAATAAATACTTGAGAGAACAAATCAGGAGGTGTGACCAAGAGTAAAGGATCGCATCGCAACAGGACAGCTGCGACGTCAGCTGACCGTGACGTTTAGGACCGCCGCGATGCCGGTCGCAAATCAATATCGGCAAATAACTACTAAAAACACACTTAACTAGCCTGTCCTCCCCTGCATTGTAATGTATAATTGTGTAAGCTATCAGTGCTACCATCGGTAGTTTGTTCTTGTACGTGCGTGCGCCGCATAGCAACACCTTACGGCCGGTTAGAAAGCCGCAAACTTCCCTCACCACTTGCAATAGAAAGCGGACTCACCTTTTTCACTACTGAATCCGACGTTAAACTGACTCGTAACCGGCAGGATCTCCATATTATTCTCCAAATTTTTACTTATATTGTACACTTTTTAAAACTCAAAGAACTAAAGTGTTCCGATACGGAACTTAAATACTAGAAAAATATCACAAGTCTCTTTTGTACTGCGAATACGCACTGAACTACCGGCTTCACGACCGGCGACTAGTTATCGTGAAGAGATCGATGGGTTAGAAATGTCCAAGGCTAACACACGACTGCATCAGATCTGATCTCGTAACCACAGGGCTTCGTCTCTCGCCCTCGGCTGACTGCTTGACCCACCCGACTCTGTCGCTTTCTGTGACGGACTGACGATATTGGGAAGCGTTTGCTTTTTATATAGAGGGCTGCGGCCGGGGTGCGGGAGGCGGTCCCAAAGGCGGTCGCGGGGTCCCCGCGCGCCAGTTGAGCCGGTACGCCGCCCGTACCGCACGTCTACGCGTAGCTATGTACCGGCTTTTACTCGAAAGCCGGCCGGCTTCTTTGTCTTATTTGAAATCCGTAAACTTTTTTGTTATCCTAGTAAAAGTGTTTTGTGATATAAATATTTGCGTAACATGCTCCGCAATCTCATATTTTGATCTGTAAAACATGTTATTGTTGTGTCTTTGTCTAGTTATATCGTAGTATAAGTTATTGTAAGGTTTATTGTTGTAATGACGAGGATTACTCTATCGATATCACCTAGATGTTATCTTAGCTAGCCAATAGTGACGTGTTTAAACTTGTTAAGAGACAAAAAGTAATTTTTAATGCTATTACTTTTTGTCTTATTGTGATTTAAGGTGAAAATCGGGTAATAATATTGTAAGTCTTTGTTTCGTATAATACCATGTAAGTACTTATTCGTATGTAAGCGATAGAATAAAGCGATGTGTAATATAATATAGGCTTAAGTGTAATGTAACAACGAACAAAGGAAATTTTATAATCCCTGTAACGTAGGAAACATAAAATATTGTATTTGAATTGTAAAAGAGTTTAAATTGAATTATGCAGATTATAATTTTACCCGTGTACATTAAAAATTGTCAGACAGGTTTTGGGTGACTCATTGCGATTGTTCTATTATTGCTTTTTATGTGAATTCATCAACAAAACAGTCTCATAAAATGCTGGTATTATCGTAAATATTCTACATTAACTGCCATTATTAACGTGAAAATAAAAATCCAACCAGGGCCTCGAGTCAACTCGATTGCAGTTAGCAACAGATATAACGGCACTCATTTCCGATGTTGCATCAGCTTACTAGAACTTTCGTCGTTCTTTTCTTTCTGCGGTTTGTTTTAAACAAAAAAACTGATGAGTGTAGAGAAGCCTTTTTTAAAACTATTTAGGATTTATTTTGTTACAATAATTAAACAATTAAGAAATTGAAAAAAGGTTTTTCAAAGAGTTTTTGATCTTTTACAGAAGTAATTTCAGGTAAAAAAACTTCTTTAACTTATTTTTTTCTCTTTAATAAATTGAAATGATTTAATGTATGTATGTAATTTCTGAAAGATGAAAGTCATCGATTAGTTACAGAAGTAATCTCTGTAACGGTTTAAATAAAGTAGCAAATGCAATTTGAAATGAAAAAAGAGAGAAAAAAACTGTTGCTAAGTAAGACCGGCCGGCATTTTGGCCTTGGGCGATAGTGAGTCACGAACGACGGTGTTTCGAATTGAAAAACACGACGATGTTTTGAACTCTTTATCGAGTTGAAACTCGTGACGGTTAATAATATCAGGTAATTTCATATTGATAATCCTTAATAGAGCTTTGGTTTTTAGTTTGTAATATAGCTCCAAAAATCGTCTTCAGTACTAACTTTGTAAACTTTGTGTTTAAATTAAAAGGTTTGCCACTTCTTACTTTCGAATAAAACAGATACTTTTAAAATTTTCCAGTAAAATTACAATTGTGAAATAAATTGCATATATATATTATCGTATACAAAAATCGTGACTAGATTTTTACGTCTTAATTATGGTTGAAAAATATTAGCTAAGTATTGTAATAGAAAATAATAATAAATAAAATTTGTAATTAATGGAATCAGGCAGAATCAGGCTTTACTTTGTGGAAATGCATTATATAAAATATGTTAAATATTAATTAAGTAAGGTCCGATAAAATAAAATTACCTAGTTAAAAGAAAACCTCCCGCCCTCTTCAAACTAGGTAAGACACGTAATTTTAATTTATTACGCGGATCTTAGCGTACTTATTTTTAACATCTTTAAAAAAACATAGTTTTTTATAATTCAACACCTTTTACACGTTTTGGCACATAAACCTATATATAACAAGTTAATAACAGACTAGTCGGTCAAAATGTATAAGAAATAAAGGAATAGCTGGAGTATAAAAAATATAACTGAAATTAACTAATATAGAGTCTTAATGAAATTAATATAGGACAATTTTTACAATTGTGAAGTTGGCTAAATCAGTTTACCTCGTAAAATTTCATGTTAAAAAATAAAGCTACAGTCCAATCGTTAGCTATTTCCCTTTTTTGAAATGTAAAAAGGATCCCGCATCTAGACCCATTTTGAGCATGTGCCCAACGGTACTCAATGACTATTCTTTGTTTCGGATTTTTTATATTTTTAATAGTCAGCTTCGGCTTGCAACGACATTCCAATAAAAAATGTTCTCAAAAACATTATACTTTTTTACTTAAAAGGACTACAACATAAATCCTAAAAAAATAGCCTAAAATAATAAATATTTCCTTTATACGTTAGCAATGAAGTTATCTCTACAACAAAATAAACGTAAGTGTACCTATACACAGATAAGTCGCCAGTTTACACGACTTCATCTCATTACGAGCGCATCACGTCACTAATATTTCTTTATTATAAACCAGCACAGATGTTGAATAATAATAAAGCCTCGCTATAACGGACATTATAAGATAATATGTCTATTTGTTCTTGTTAAATTATTATACAGATAATATTCGTACGGACTGTCTTGACCTCTCGATAACAGCGGGTAAATAGGAACCAGAAATTATCTATAAAATTAAATTAAAATTAACATTGCAGATATCATCGCGGTTCATATTAATTTCTTTTTTAATTCTCTATGTGTTTGTGTTCAACACATGAGGCACTACTAGCACAGGATGAATAATAGTACCACGTACTCATAGCAGAAACTGCTAACGGGATGAAACCCGTATAATTAGTTTTGTTACTACTCGAATAATTCATCAAAATCTTAGTAAAAGGCGTAATCTGAATTTCACTTTTTTATTATACTTCTTTTTAGGGTTCCGTAGTCAACTTATAGTTTCGCCATGTGTCTGTCCGACTGTCCGTCCTCGCTTAATCCCTGTGACCGTTAGCACTAGAAACTTGACATTTGGTACCAATATGTGTATCAATCACGCCGACAAAGTGGTAAAATAAAAATTGGAAAAAAATGTTTTATTAGGGTAGCCCCCCTATATGTAAAGTGGGAAGTGATTTTTTTTTTAATTTCAACCCCAACGTGTGATATATTGTTGGAAAGGTATTTAAAAATGAATAGGGGTTTACTAAAATCATTTTTGATAATGTCAATAATTTCGGAAATAATCGCTCCAAAAGTAAAAAACATGTATCCCCCCCTCTAACTTTTGAACCATAAGTTTAGAAAATATGAAAAAAATCTGAAAAGTAGAACTTTATAAGGATTTCTAGGAAAATAATTTTGAACTTGGATGGAAACAACAGTACCCACTACTGGGAGCAGTTGCAGGAGCGCGGAGTGCTGCTGGAGCGCGAACATAATGGATACCCACCATTAAACTCGTAAGTGGGAACACTTATTGTGACGGACGGGAAACTACGGAACCCTACACTGAGCGTGGCCCGACACGCTCTTGGCCGGTTTTTATTATCACTTAATACTCCTTACTTAAAAACTTGGATTTTTCAACCAAATTACAGGGAGGGTTTATTTAATATGGAATATTTTATGATAATTGAGTAATAAGTAATTAAGAAAGGGATATTTTACTTTGTCGAAATCTTTTCGTTAATTCCCTTTCTAAAGATATATTTTCCCTTCAATAACCAAATTTTATAATACTAATAAAAAATGGTCAACTGATTACAAAAAAAGTAATCGGGAAACAGAAAGCCCAATTTATACCTGCTCAAGATTCGTCCACATTTCGAAAGAAAAAAAACGAAGTGGTATCCCGCGATCACGTGACTATCCAGGCAATAACATGTCGCAACCACTTTCTAAACTTGTTCTTGTCGCTAACTTTACCGTATAACAAACTCTTAAAGTGAATAAGTGTATTATTACGTTCTTCAAAAATATTAAAACTAGGTAAATAATTAATTGCAAAATTGACAAAAAACTAAAAGTGAAGTTTGAACAGAACATAAAATGTAATGTCCCTAACAAAATTTGTTTAGAAAATGTTAAAATATATGGCCTGCTTAAACTGAAGCAAACAGAAACTTTAAAAAACATGAGAATCATAATTAGCCCTCTACATAATGCATTAGATTGCCTCATACTATACTTACTAACGCGTAATAATATTTATCTATTTGTATTATTTACAAACAAGTGGCATCCGTGACTACATCCTACTTTCAGTATTATATATTCTCTGCTTTGAGTAAGACTATCCCTCTGGGTATGTTCCTGCTGTCTTCAAAATATGTAAAACCCGCTTTGAAAAGAAAAGCATAGCAACATACAAGTACTTTCTTACGTGCTGCCATCATTGTAGGCCCGACTGAAACTAGCATAGGCACGTCTGAAAAGTACTTTTTTAAACTGAAAGTTAGCTACGATGTCACAATTTTTAATTGAACTAGGTACATTAAATTATTGTATTACAACCAGTTATTTCAAAATTATATTTATTTGTTCTTCTAAAAAATAATGAACGTTGCCCACCACTGTATAAGACTGTATAAGATTAGTACGCGTTTTCTCATCTGATCATTAAACATTCTATAAACATGTTTTATTTTCAAAAACATAATTGATTAAGGGCGTCGCGCTCTGAAGAAAAAAAATAAATGATCACATTAGGCATACACGGACAATTGTCATGATCACGAATATACCAACATAACTTGTAAAGTCTCTTACGTTTGTATTTTGTCGGGTTTAAGCTCATTTGTATGGTCAATATTTGATGTAATTTGTATTCAAGAGGCGTGTTAACTTTGTGCCAGGTTTAGGCAACAACTCATTAGCAATTTTAAACTAGCTTTGTTTGCGTCAAGTTTCTTAGTCGAGTGACACGTGTGTGCTGCCTTCGTATAAATTATCGTTAACAGTTTTTATGTGTGCTCTTAAAGCTTGATTGTCTTCTGTGACCTTGTTTTGAGCTGAGGCGGACCGTGTTTTTATTTATCTTATCAATTATATAAATAGGTTTATTAATGATGAATTGATTATATTCAGCTTTGTATTTTTATATTAGGAATATGTTTTTTTTTAAATGTTTGAAAGAATAAACAATAATTTTATCTTCAGAATAAAAATGTACAATATCTTAATTTTATGAATAAATATTTTTTAATAAGATATCAGTTGTATTTTATTTCCTTGGCCTTTAAGATTATAATTTATAACAACAGTGATTTAAAGTAAACTCTTAGGTACATGGCGTTCTTCAGTTTTAATAAATTTGAAATTAAAAAAGAAAAAAGAAATAAAAACCAGATTATTTAGTAACACATATGCACATATGTAACAATTTGCTTACAACAATAGTATTTATATTTTAAATTTGGTAAATTGCTACTAAATATGATAAGTAAATTCAAATTTTACTAATAAAATGTTAGCCTCTGAATTCGTATTAATGAATAGGCATTAAGTTAACTTAGTTCGAGAAAAAAGTAAAACGACTACATAATTTTCCGTAACAGTAGCAGCTCTTATAAGGTCTTTAAATAACTTTAATAACCAACTACAAACGATATAGCTACTGTAATCAGACCAACGACTATCCATCAATGTGAAATTATTCTTAATGGTATCATGATTGGACTGAGCAATTATTTCTAGTCTCTGATATCGAAGCATTATACTAAAGTATTATAATAATACATTATGGCAGCTTTTTAGGGCTATTTACCATCTAGAATTATATGTAGAAGTAAGTGTGAGTGTGGCAGAGGAGCACACAGTACAACTGGTGGTTAGTGGATACTGTGATTCATAAACATCTAGTTTTCAGGATGTAATTGCAGATACGTTGTAATCCTTGAAGACTAAAAATGAATGCACATTTACAGTACGTATAATAAGCAAATTTTAGGTTTACGCTTTTTTCTAAAGAGATATAAATACATATTTATCCAATATTTCGTTCAGAAAGATGAATCAAAAAGAATGAATAGATATTCTTATTTATGGTATATTGTTCTTTCCAAGAAAAAGGCGCATCTAGCTGCGTACAAGTTATATCTTGATTAAGTAAATAAATCACTAATTAGCTAATTACCACTGGCGGCACTTAGATTTTGGTTTCTCTTCTGTATTTATTTTATGTATATTATGCCTATTTAGTCGTACATTACATACACCACTTATTTATTTATTTAAATAGATACACCATCGACAATATCAGTAAACATTGTTACAATCAAAATACTACATTTTTAGATAAAGGATATGTCTCACTGTCAGCAGTTCAACTTTACGTTAATTTTAAGATTGTCTGGAAAAGATTGCCCTTTAGCGATAAGACCGTCTGTTTTATTTTTTTTTTTGTTTTTCTTTATGTATTCTGTATTTTGTACCTACCTACTGTAATAAAATACCTACGTAGGTAATATACTTACCTACATACGATCATACATTAGTATAATTTTGATCGAACTGATCATGGTGAACTGAGACTAGTTGAACATTGTCCCAGGACTATTATTTTTAATTTAATAGGATAAATAAATAACGGCACAATAAAATATTTGAACAACAAGGATGATAAAACAATCATACAACTGTGACACCAAAATTTACCACAGCTTAAATTTTTTAATAAGTGTTACTCGCAGCTAACCGGGTAAAGCAATGTTTTATTCAAACGTGGCAGGCAGTAAGCCAGTGGGAAGTGGTTCCTTCACTCTCTATTCAGGACTGGCCTCAATGCATCGATTTTGATCAGTATGTATTATTTCGCATGTCTTAAAAATAATATTTTACATGTACAAAAGACATATATCGTACATTCTCGTAATTATCACATCTATATATATATTATATATATATATATATATATATATATATATATATATATATATATATATATATATATATATATATATATATACTATACACATGTGTAATACTTATATTATACTTTTGTACTTGTCTTCGTCATGATGTATTGGAAATGGGACAAATCACCGACGATCATGTATGCGTAGGTATATGGATGTGGAGGAGGTGAGAGTGGTGTGTCAGGATCGGCCAATTGGAAGTCAGTAATCTCTGCCTACCCCTCTGGGTGACAGGCGTGAATGCTTATGATATGTATATTTTTTATATTTATAGCATGGCAAAATAATTACAAAGTTCTTTTATACTGAATAAAAGCTATATTTTTGTTCTTAGTAATAGAGAATATAAATATTACAAAAAAACTGTAGTTGCCAAGCCATGGCGTGGCGTGGCAACTATGAAAATATCTATAGATTACTTCACACTACATTAATCCGTGGATTACAGTTAGACACCCTATGCGTGGGGCTTATCTTCAGCAGGAGACTTACAACAATAAAACTATATATTATAATGGATGGAAAACGTATAAGCTACGTTAGTAAAAATTTAAATTGTAGTTCCATTCCATTTGTTTTTTTTTAAATTAAACAATAGGTAAATAGTACATCAAGTCGCGTTGCTCAATTTCATCCAAAAGGTGACGTAAAAAGGCGACTTAGGGAAGTGCCTTAAATCTTATGGCGTCCAATAGATGGCGTTAGGTGTGTAGATAGGATGGCCTTGTAGTTATATTTGATGTAAAATTATTACACGGCCGTCTCTCTATTATCGTCGTATTATCGGGTAGAAGTGGTGTAAGAATACCCACTATACCCCATATCAAGCCGTAGAAGCGACTAAATCAGGAGATGGGCTTCCTAATAACGACTAAAATAAACAAGTTTGTTTCAAAAAAGAAATAATCATGAGAGCCTTCACAAGCCCACTGCTGAACACAGGCCTCGCCTAACGAATACCACAAGGCATGGTCCTGAGGCGCCTGCATAATTCGACTTCTCGCATGTCTTACCAGGTCATCGCGCCGTACGTTGTCTTACGAGGTTAGCCTACGTAGCGCAGCCCCCCAGCGGTAGGAGGCTGCCATTCGATCAGCTCAGCTGTCGGTACTTCGAGTTAAATGACCGCCTATTGCCACTTCAGCTCACTAGTTCGTTCAGCTATATCGGTTACTCTCTCTCGGTGGTTCTATCTCTGCGGATATCATTATTTCTAAGTGTATCACTTAGAGAAAGGCCAAGCATAGCCCTCTTCGTCGAAAATATGCGAACTTAAAAGCAAAGTATGGAATACGACAGCAAATGTCAAATATCGCGAATACTGCTGCGCCGTTGTTATGAGACTTCTCTAATGTAATTAGGAGTACGACTTTTAAACCACAGTTTAAATCCAAGCCTATCAATAAAACACATTCTGTAAACGCGCGGGACATGTTTAGGGCAATGAAACAACAGACTCTGATTTATAATTAGGCGTACAACGCGACCGAGGCGCCACAAATAACGGAAATTTTGGGCCATTTCGGTTGATTTATGGCGCGGAGGCGGAACCACGCGCATTATTAAAGTGGCTGGTGCTCCGAACTATTGATAAATGGACGCTAAAGCCGATAACTGCTTCATGCGATGGTATCGTGGGCACAGCCACAGCTGGGTCAGATAGTCAAAGAGGTAGATACGATTAGACGAGTAGCGTAGAAGGCTTTTAGGTTTTTATTTCCGTATTTTATTAAAGCGAGCTTAAAGTCAATATATTCGGATATTAAAGACAAATGCACCTATAAAAATGCTACAATTTAAGTTAAACATAAAATAAATACGTTTACAGTTTTTTATGTAGGACAAGAGTGAAATACGAGCATACAGTCCACCTGATGGTAGGTGGTTGCTGTGGCACATAGACATATATTTATCCTCGATTAAGAATCAAAATGCAGATGCGTTGTTACCTCTCAGGACTAAGATAGAATGCCTCGTTTCCAGTAAAAAGGGTCTCCGGTTCTCTACACTCACCATATGAAACACAGCAATATTAAGCTGCTATTTTACGCTGGTATTCTGTGAGAGCGTGGTCCTTCCCCGGTCGAGCCGACCCATTCATGCTACAACTATAATATAGTTGTGCATGGTGGCTCTACCCCGTACAAAGTTTTTTTATACGTGGTAAAGTCACCCTAATCATTATACTTAATATGTGTGATTTCCAATGATTTCCAAATAATTTAATGTTCTAGATCTTTGTAGCTAAATAAAATACAATAATAAAGTGACAGGTATATGTTTCAAATAGAAATGGAGACTATTTATTAATTTAAAAATGTTTGATGTAAGCAAGTCTTATGTTTAATTTAAACAGTTTTAATTTAATTGTCAATATTATATTAATGAGGTATGAAAATTGCTTGGATACATGAGGCAATAGTATCTAAGTTTAAAAGGTTGTCACTAGTTTACATGTATCAATTATCTTAAGAGTTGATTTCTCCTGAGAGAATGCGGTAAGTACCATCCTTCTTATATTTTAGTGATCAAGAAGCACCGCACTCAAGTTCGAGGCATTATTTCTTAGGTCTCGGGTGACAACGCATCCACGGTAATATTATATATATATATATATATATATATATATATATATATATATATAATAAAATAAATAAGATAAATATGCCGTGACGCATCTATGGTCTTCTTTGTTTGAAGTTGCCGGTGTCAAGTTGCTACGTGTGTAGCTACTTACCTACGTGGATAATTAGCTTGTTTGTCATTTAATAGTAAAAACAATTACGTAATTTTAACATTATTTTTACTTTTTCACTAGTTTCTGTAAATTAGTAAAGAGAATTTGAAATTTTATATTTATTTATTCAAGTACTAATAGCGAAACCCGGCGTTACCCCGGTCAAAAAACCATTGCACACTTAGTGGTTATAAAATCAGTTTTTCTATCTTATTAAATGTAGGTACGTTGTAAATAATATATACGAAATCGACTGATTAATTAACTTTTTTTAAATAATTATGAATCAAATTCGAATGTAGTTTGTTTAATGATTTCTTAAATTTACACGAACACTACACATTGCGAAACGTCGGGATAATAAAAATAAATTAAAGTTGAATTAAACGCGATGCCTTTTTCTTCTGATATTCACGCTTCAAGATTCATTTTTGACCACTTTGTTTATTGATTACTTATCACTTAAGCGTGGCTCAAATCTGACTGACGAAAAAAAACTGACTCCCGCTTATATACTGTCATCAATCGAAATTTCTGGTGGCAAAATTTCTATATATTTTTATTATTATATTTTATATTATATACTATATTATTTATTCCTGTCATATTCTGGAAAATCTGGTAAATTCTAGATCATTCTGGAAAACTTTTAAATATTGTAGAAAAGTTCTCGATACTATCATGCACAAACCTAATTTACTTTTTAGTTTCACAAACATATGTATAATATTATATTATATTAACAAACTGTTTAAGAATATGCAAATATGGTAAAGTCTGAATCTTTTTAAAAAAAGGAAATACGGTACACATACATCTGTTTTTTAAATTTCATTTAGTCCTGGTGACCTCATTTTTCATCTATCTGTGGATTTTCACTTCTTTCTAAACGTCACCCTCACAGTAGGATTTTCTCCTGTATCGTGGAGGCGGTTTATATACACAAATTGAACTAGGAGACACATACGATCCCGGAACAATTGTTTATACAACGAACAAATATTTGTTCCGTGCGGGGTTCGAACCAGGAAGTTGCTGGCAGCAACTCAGCACCACCGCGACTGCGACACGGGGCCATCAAAACCGGAGTTATCACTAATGGACGCCCGCCACACACGGTCAGTTCAATTGATCCTTCCAACTGATGAGTTGTGAATTCAAACTAAAACTGTTGATATTTTTTTAAATATTGAATTTTCGATATATCGAATATTATAAAT
This sequence comes from Parnassius smintheus behrii, assembly GCA_036936625.1. NCBI lineage: Eukaryota > Metazoa > Arthropoda > Insecta > Lepidoptera > Papilionidae > Parnassius > Parnassius smintheus. The sequence goes on along the minus strand of JAUPFT010000020.1, from coordinate 2,004,348 downwards.
ATATCAATATCGGAGTTTCATATATAAGTTTATGTATCGATATATCGAAAACCCAATATTTAAAAGAATATCAACAGTTTTAGTTAGGACTGATCAGTAGGAATGATCAGTTGAACTGACCGTGTGTGAAGACCATAAGATATGAGACCTAACGTAAAACGAAAATTGCATGGGTCGCCTGCTAATAAGTACTTCTGCCTAGTTTAGGGAACTTAAAAATGACTTAATAATTTATAATCTATATAGAATTTTAAAAAATCTATTTCTACACATATGTTACCCTCTCCATTTCCCTACCCTAAAGCACATCTTAAATGTAATTCGAACATGGTCACAAAATGTTTCATACGATGATGCGGAAAAGTTGGTGATTGCTTTAAGTTAGTTGATGATTTTATATTGTACTGAAATTAACTCAAATTAGTTGGTATGTTATTCATGTTATTAAGGAACAGAAAATACTTGTTGGTGTATCCATTGGCACATACCTGATACCTGAGATACGGGTTTATTCTAGTTCGGGTACTTGTTATTGTAGAATATTTTAAATTAAAGCATTTTTTGAATTAATTGTACAGTTTGTTGAAATAAAAATTGAATAAAAACTTCAATGAAATGTGTAAGTACAAAAATTGTGTTATCGGCGAATTGTAACAGCCGGCAGTATACAACCCACCGGCGACTGCAAACAAACAAACGCTTGGGTATTATTACGTTGACGCTGTTGCTACGCAGGCACCTATGCATTTGTAGAAGGGGAGACGTGACAACTCAGTGGGGTACACCCTCGCTTGTTATATTCGGACGGGTGTTCGATTCTGAAGCGATCAATGCTTTGTGTTACGGCATAAAACTTTTATAGTTGTAGTAATACAATCATAATGGCTCTGGTTACAGAAACTTTATTGTTACCTTAGCTTTTCTTAACTTGATAACTAGGTAAACTATGTTTATTAAGAGATAAATGAATTTGAGTGAAAATATTCATACAGATTATATTTGGTAGAGCCATGCTGCAGCTATATTATGTAGCACGAATGGGCTGACTCGATTGGGGTGGGACCAAGCTCTTACAGAATACCAGCGTAAAATAGCAACTCAATGCTGCTGTGTTTCATATGGACACTGTAGAGAACCGGAGACCCTGTTACTGGATACAAGACATCCCATCTTAGTCCTCAGTGGTAACAACGCATCTGCGTATTAATTCATAATCTAATCATCCACTTACCACCAGGTGGACTGTGTGCTCGTTTGTCACTCTTATTCTATAAAAAATATAATTGTAATAAAAAAAAGTTATTCTTGCGTCGTCGGCGGCTGAGTTGCAAATGATGGTTACATTAATGAACAGATCATTAAAAGAAAGGGGTATGAAAGTGAACGCAAGTAAGACGAAAATTATGGTTTTTGAAAGAGATGAAAGTAAAACGATATGTGAAATAAGAATAGAAGGGGAGTTGATCGAGCAAGTAGATGAGTTTGTATATTTGGGGTGCGTATTTAGCAGGGATGGGAGATATGATAAGGATATAGAACGACGAGTGAACGCAGGAAACAGAGTAAATGGGGCCCTGCACTCTATTGTGAAGAGTCAAAATGTGTCAAAAAAGGCACGTATGGCAATTCACAATGCTGTGTTGGTCCCTACTTTAACGTATGGTAGTGAAAGTTGGGTATGGCAGAAGAAGCACGAGAGTAGAATAAATGCAGTAGAAATGCGGTCGTTAAGGAGTATGTTAGGGCTGAATCTGAATGACAGGGTGAAAAATTGTGTGATAAGAGAAGAGTGTGGTTTGCAAGATGATGTTGTGACCAGGATTAAGAAAGGAATGCTTCGGTGGTTTGGTCATGTGGAAAGAATGGATGAGGAAAGAGTGACAAAGAAAATTTATGTTGCAGAAGTGAATGGCAGAGTCGGAAAGGGACGTCCTAGGCGAAAATTTATCGACCAAATTGGCGATCTATTGAAAACGGGCCAAATTAGGAGTACCCTTAACCGACGAACATGCATGCGTAGGTGTATGGATGTGAAGGAGGCGAGAGAGGTGTGTCAGGATCGTGCCAAATGGAAGTCTGTAGTCTCTGCCTACCCCTCTGGGTGACAGGCGTGAGTGTTTATGAAAAACTTGCCCGAGTCCCGAACTGAAAGGCCATCTTAGTCTTCTGATTTCTTCTGATTCTTTGATTGAAGCTGGCTGCAGGTGTCCATGTTCTGCAGCAGCCACTTACCATCACGTGGTCTGTCAGTGCGTTTGTCACTTTATGCTTTTTTATTAAACTCCTCGGTCGCGACGGGTCTCATGCTATCATAGTGACATTTGCGTCCCTTGAAAACGCACCTTACGTTTTTTTTTGTTTCCTTTAGTCGTGTACTCAAATAGAGAGAATATAAAAATATAGAAATAGAGAGAGACATTCTATATGACACCACGTTCCCATTTCCCGTCAAAATGACAAATTAAAAATCAAAATACCATCTTTCTGTATTTATAGATGTTTTCACATATTATATAGTACGTGAGGGTAATATGATCATCCGGTTAATATGGTCACTTTCTTATAATATGTAAATGGTCAAACAGGTGCTGCTTTATCGATGCCATTTTGACAGATAACATTAAAGTAAATAATTTAGTCGAATTTAGTACTGTGTAGTGTAGTTAAATTATTTTAGTTGATTTTTCTAAGTGTTTTTAATTATTGCTAAAAGTTATTTTCTACTTTTTTGCTTAATATATTAATTTTTTGTTTTTGTCTTTGTCAGTTTTGGTTTTGTAGAGCGGCATAGCTTAAGGTGACCGTATTAACCATAACTACCTACCTTACATATTATAAAGCAAAACACATAAAATCATCTAGCCTCTGTAATCTCTTCACAGATACACGACATAGAACGTTTGTATCTAACTCAAATAACGACAATTGCTATTGTTCGAAGATAAAGTCAATATCATAAATGGCGGAAAAAGCAATGAGAATTTTTAGGCGCCATTAAATTGTTACACTCGAATGAAAATAAAAAAAATATAAAGTCTTTGAAAAAAATAATTGAGTAAGCAATTATGTAAATGCCTCGTTAAACAAATATAACTTTATTCGATTGCATAGCCTAGTGGTCTGAGTGCTTAGAATACGTCGTGTGTTTCGGGTTCGAATTTACATTTGTTCATTCGTTCGTGTAAAATTAATCGGATCTGGCTGTATCGTCATTGCTACTTTAGCCTCTATGATCTTGTCGCATAAGAGTTTTTGACGTTTCAAATTCTAATATCCAACCAATTAGCAAGTTTATCATATATTTATTCGGTGCCATAAACTGTATAGATTTAGATAAAATTCGTTTCAAAAAGACCTATTTGAGTCTTGTCAGCGCCTCAATAGTGAAAGTCACAATGGCTGAAATTGAGAGCAGGACATCATGTCTACCATATTATGTACTTTTAAAATATATCATCATTATTTTGTAGGTGATTCATAAATAACGAATTTAAATCAAATACAAAAATGTAAATTTTGAATCAAAAGATTTTTAAAGAATTTATCGTTTAATTTTCGCTTATTAGCTGTGTTATTATTGTTCATTCTAAATCAAGTTTTCATTCAGTACGAAAGAATAAAATTGAATTCAAATTTCGTTTGCATTGCAAATACGTTTGCATTAATAATATAAAAAATAAAAACAATAGTAACTTTTTGTTCTGTAACCTTTCATATTAGTACAAAATAATTGAATTTGAAAAACCCTTACCCACCAATTGTGATTAAGGTGGTCCCCCAAAATATATCGACAAAAAAGGGGTTGCTAAACGAAGAAACGCCAAAAATAAAACAGTCAGCTGTCAGCCCCCCGGTGTTCCTAGTCGGGGCGTTTGACCTTGGCAATATTATCGAAGTTCCAACATAGCAACACTATAATAATAGGTAACGTACATACTTTAATGGCAGTTAATATTCCGATATGGAAAACGATTGGTTCAGCTGATCGCCTCATCATACTCAATTATTTACAGCGTTTCTTTATTTTATAGGATATTGTCTTGCTTTTTTCTTCCCGTTTCTAAATAATATATTACTGCTATATAAATAAATACATATCGTTTTTATAAAACGTTGTATATGTATGCACTTTGAAGGATAGAACATATTGTACGTATTGTATCTCATACGTGATAGAGCAACGCTGCAGCTATATTATGCTTGTAGCACGAATGGGTCGGCTCGACCGGGATAGCACCACCATCTCACAAAATACCGGCGAAAAATGGCTGCGTAATGCTGCTTTGTTGCGTACGGTGGGTACACAGAACCGAAGACCCTTTTTACTGGAAACGAGACATTTCATCTTAGTCCTCAAGAGCGACAACGCATGTGCACTTTGATTCTTAATGTCTATGGTCACCCTTAAGAATAATAGAAATAAAAAATAATCACTTCCGTCCGCCTATGATAAATAAGAAATAAGTAACGTGTGCAGCAGTGCGGGTCGCGTGGAAGGAGGAACTGAGTACCTTTTTATGGCACAGACTAAGAAAGTGTGAGCCCTAACACTTGTTGCAAACCACCAAGTCTGGATGTCTCTTCTAGTATTTAGTACACATTACTTCAATGTACACAAGCTACCTTATGTTTGAGGATGTTGCAACATACTGCGTACTCGGTGGTGAAGGGTATAAAATTAACATTGTAAAAAAACCTGTCCGGAAAATTAAGAAAATTTCGAGGGCATGCAACATTTCGATAGATGGCGATATAACCAACCCGCGTACAAGAACACAAAGCTAATGTGAAAAATCGACGCCCTGGGAAGTCTGCAATTTGTGATCGTATCCTAGACGGCCTCCGCCATTACATCAGATTTAATAGACCACAAATCCTCGCGAAAGAACATCGTTTACTTCCAAGTGTGATTCGCGAGGCTATTGAAATTAAAAAAAAAAACATCTCAATTTCAAAAGAGAAAATGGCTGGGTAGTACCATCTGCTTAGGATTCTTAAAGTAATAAAATTAGATCCGAACCCAAGCATACACCTACAAGACTTCAAGATATTATAAGTTCATTCTGGATAGACTGGAAAAAATTAACAATTTTAATCTGAAGGTAGCTGTTAACTATGACATTGGGACTTCGAACACTTCAGTCCTTCCGGATCCGTAAAGTATTCGAAACGTCGGGAATATAAAAAAAGTTTATATAAGTGATAAAATCCGTAGAAACTACATAGTTTTATTTAAATGTGTAGTGTTTGCTTAAGCATAAGAAATTATTAGAATCGTCCTGTTTATGCCAGTAGTAAAACATCTAGACCGGTGACGTGAAGCGATGTCAAAGCTTGCTTCGTCTATCGTAAGGCGTTTCAGCAAAGGAGTGCAATTGCCGACGTCTGTCTTTCTGTCCGAATACAATATAGGCGTCTTCAAAACAAGAATGTACGGGCTTTTGTTACGCTAAGACAGTGAGATTTACCATCTTCATCACCACTTACCGCTTGGTGGAACTGTCACAGTGAAGCACTGGCTTATAATAAGTTAAAACAAAATGTTTCGCTCAACAAGAACCTCTCTAGAGTTGGTAGTGTCTCACACTCGTGCTTCGGCAAGAACGTAAAGTCGAAGATCCAGCGCCTGATCACTCTCCCGTCGTGTCAGATTACCGTTCTGTGCTTGCGTTTACTCTTGGGCACTACAATCCTGTTCTACGCAAATGGGTTGTCTCCGTTGAGGCAGGCCACCGACCAAAATTCAGTCTGGAGAACATTATTTTTATTATTATTTATTTAAGTAAAAACAGTATAACAATTAAATGACTTCTGTCCAATTTCTGTACGTGGCGTTCCAAGGCACAAGATTATCTATGTCGAATGAGGCACGCACGTAACCGGTTGTACCCAAAACGTTTTGTTGTAGATCCATCATGGACATGCTAATTTAACGTATTTTTTCTATTTACGCGTCTAGTCATGCCATAACCGCACCTACTAAGATTTATAGTTACGACTTGTTTACTGTTTTTATTGTTTTATCTATTTACGGCCTAATTGTGCAATATAATGCTTACAGCATTTAAGGCTGTTAAGAGTATACAGGCACCTTAAAAATAGAACTGCCAGTGTGTTTTTTTGCTCACTTATATCAAGTGTGTTGTGTATTGTGTGTATATAATCAAAAATAAAAAGAAAGAAATAACATTACAATTTTAACATGGCGGAGGATGTTAGGTTCTTTAGTTGGCTCCAGTGATTATTTTAAGGTTGCGTCGGTGTCATGATGTTAGTGAACGCAATTCTATTTTTATCTTGGGCGTGCAATGTATTTATCACTAGATCTTGAACCCTCATTATGATAACATTTTACAGGCAAAAGAAAACAATTACAACTTTATCTAATGTCCTCGGGACCGAACGTCATTGATAGGTTCCTCCCCCTTAAGTACGTATTTTAGCCGCAAACTAGCGGTGTTTGCAATACGAGTAGCACTAAGCACTAAGCGTATAGAGAGCAAGCATAATACTTGTTTGTGGGACAATCCACCTTAGTCCTCAGAGGTGACATCACATCTGTAGCCTTCTCTGACTGCCTCGTTAGTCTAGTGGTCGTTACCGTGATTACTGTTCATGAAATTCCAGGATTGAGTCCGGGTTGGGCCAGTTATTGGGTTTATCTATCAAGAAATTCTCAGCAGCAGTCCGGAGTCAATAATTTTGCCTCGGAAAGCATGTAAAGAGTTGGTTCGGCGCCTGATCTCCGGCCATGTCAGATTACCGTCCCATCGGACTATGATAGTGAGGAAATATAGAGTGCATCTGCGTTTCGCATACACTCGAGCATTATAAACGTGTCCTGAGCAGATCCTGGATAGTCTACGTTGAAACTGGCCGCCGTGATCGAAATTCGGTCTGGAGAATATTGGCATGATTTGTTTTTAGATCGCTGCCATGTCTGTAGAAGCCACTTACCAACAGGCGAACAGTGAGTTTGTCACTTTTGCTTTATTATAAAAAATCAACATTTATATAATTACACAACTCAAAAAAATCAAACATCGAACGTCCAAATGGGACCAAACACGATCGCCATCAGAGCTAAGTAATCGCACTGGTAGTTTGTGACCCCTGCCTCATTACAGCTACCTTAGCTACAGCCATTATCTGGACAAGGAGTAACAAAGACGAGCGAATTACAGCATATTACGTTAAATGTCAACCACGTGACGAGTTTTAACGTCTCAAGTTCTCATTTGTAGTAGGAATTTGAAGTCGTCAGAATTTTCCGCTCGTAACAGTTCTGCTCGTAATTATTAACAAATGGATACTCAAGTAGAGCTTTGTTTCACAGATCTGTTTTAAAAGTTAGTATACAATAATTCAGCATTCATACAGTGCCGTAATATTAAGGCATCTCTTCACTGGATGAATGATGATGAGAAGGATCCTTGATGTAATTATAACTTCTGCGGCGATCTGGTGCCAGATATCTTAATCCCTGAGCTACCATGGCTGTAATAATATTAAAAGACACAGTAAAGATATAAAAAGTTAATGTCACAGCTTATATCAGTAGCACGGCTGGGCACAGGCTTTCTCCAGTTCCTGAGAGGGTGTTAGAGCAAGGAAGTGTCCGCCGCGCTGCTCCAATACGTGTTGGTTGACTTCACTTGTCTTCGAAATATTTTTTTTTGTTTCTCAGACATGCAGATTTCCTCACGATGTTCCGTCGAGCACATGGCACACTTAAAATTGCAATTAACAGCTTCATTGGTCCCAGTGAAAATCGAACCTGGGTTGCTCGTATACTGTGAAATTTACGGCGAGCGTTAAGCCCCTGAGCTACCAAGGCTCGTAAAGATTTAGAAAAAGAAATTCTGGACGGATTTTTTTTTTCAAACTATTTTAGTATGACACTATTTGCAATTATAAGCTCAACATGATTGCCGATGCATGATTTAGGAAAAGGCTTAGTATTTCTATATATACATAAGTGCAAGCTGCTGACGCGTGTCACCTTCCCCCGAGAACTACAATGGAGTCCCCATTCAACGAGGGATGGGGTCGACAGATGCCCATCAATGTACGCTGTTGCTTATGAATGGACGTTATGTTGATGTGAAATTGATTAATGGTAGGTAATTATTGAAAAAAAAATATAGCAAATTAAGCTCGCTATTGCTCTTCTCTTTAGATTTATGTAAAATAATGAAATCTAATGATTTCTTATATTTACGTGAACACTGTACATTGATTAAAAGTTCTCAGTCCCCCGTGACCATGGGTGCCGTCGTCGTCGTCGTGCAAACGTCGGGGATTAAAAATAATTAAATATCAAACGTGATGAACTCCGTAAAAGCAGTTTTAACCAATATTGAACTCTTTTATGAAAATTTATGAAAGTCAATGTTGTTCTCGTCGTTTCTTTTAGTATCTGCATTTTTTAAATTTTGACGGCCACGATTTGTTCCAATATCTATGTAGAAATAGTTGTGACATTGAAAATTTGGACATTTTTTTTTCATTATTGAAACTAAAAGCTGGAGTTCAATCCCCACCATATTATTGGTGTTCTCTGAGAGCGCACCCTACCATGGGTGGGCCATCACATTCAGGAGCAAACTTACTGGTGTCATATCTAAAACCTTTTCTCCGTGAATTCACTTAATTTAAGCCTAAAATAACCATCGTCCGACTTGCAAACGAGGCCACAACTCCATAGGCAAGTCGCTAATAAACCAATAGACCAACATATCCAAACAAGTCACTCAACACAACGCCCTCTTGGAGGAATCTTTGATGGTATCTTTCCCACACTTTTCCAATCTATATTGAATTAACGGAAAGCAAACAGAGCAGTCTGTTGACGCTACCACTCTAAAAACACGTGTAAACAAACACGCGTACCCACATGCGGCAGCCGTGCAAACGGTAGCAATATAGCGGATCAATTTGGAGTTACCGTTAGTTGTAACTCATTAGTCCACTGCTGAAAATAAGCCTCCCCCACAGATTGCCTCATTGGGGAGGGGGGGGGGATATTTGCCATAGTTGCCACGCTTGGCAAGCGCAGTGTTTTTTATTTTTAGTCGTTATTAAGAAGACGCTGCTGACCCACCTCCTGATTTGTTTCCCTCTGTCGCCTCTTACTCTCACGGGACGATTGAAATTTGAACAGCGAGATCTTAGACGAAGTAAAAAATTCATCTGAGAGCGAGATAGACATTTCTACATGTCTTTTTTATCATCATAGTAACATACATAACATAAACACTCACGCCTGTCACCCAGAGGGGTAGGCAGAGACTACAGACTTCCATTTGGCACGATCCTGACACACCTCTCTCGCCTCCTTCACATCGATACACCTCCGCATACATGCTCGTCGGTTAAGGGTACTCCTAATTTGGCCCGTTTTCAATAAATCGCCAATATGGTCGATAAATTTTCGCCTAGGACGTCCCTTTCCGACTCTGCCATTCACTTCTGCAACATAAATTTTCTTTGTCACTCTTTCCTCATTCATTATTCAGACATGACCAAACCACCGAAGCATTCCTTTCTTAATCCTGGTCACAATATCATCTTGCAAACCACACTCTTCTCTTATTACACAATTTCTTACCCTGTCATTAAGATTCAGCCCTAACATACCCTTAACGACCGCATTTCTACTGCGTTCATTCTACTCTCGTGCTTCTTCTGCCACACCCCACATTCACTACCATACGTTAAAGTAGATAGCAACATAGCATTGTGAATTGCCATACGTGCCTTTTTCGACACATTTTGACTCTTCACAATAGAGTGTAGGGCCCCATTTACTCTATTTCCCGCATTCACTCGTCGTTCTATATCCTTATCATATCTCGCATCCCTGCTAAATACGCAGCCCAAATATACAAACTCATCTACTTGCTCGATCAACTCCCCTTCTATTCTTATTTCACAAATCGTTTTACTTTCTTCTCATTCAAAAACCATAACCTTCGTCTTACATGCGTTCACTTTCATACCCCTTTCTTTTAATGATCTGTTCATTAATGTAACCATCATTTGCAACTCGACCGCCGACGACGCAAGGATAACTTGATTATCGGCGTACAAAAGGCATTTGACGGTAAACTCACCCATTTTTAATCCGCATTCTTCAACTTTCAAATTTTGCAAACAACTGTCCATAAATAGGTTGAACAGCCGCGGGGAAGCCACACAGCCCTGTCTGACACCTTTATGGATGTCAAACCGGTCCGAGTAGACCCCGTTGATCCTAACACAAGCACTTGAGTCCCTATAAAGGAACTCCAATGCCTGTATCAAGCCAGCGCTCAACCCAAATGAGTTCAGTGTTTGCCATAGCACATCCCTATTCACTCTGTCATAAGCCTTTTCCAAGTTCATGAACGCACAAAAAACCTTTTGGTTTTTGGCCAAAAACTTTCCGCGATCATGCGCATGGAAAAGACTTGATCTGTACATCCCATTCCCTTTCTTAATCCGGCTTGTACATCCCAAATTTTCCATCAGTTTCTTTCATGACCCTTTCAATCAGTACCTTAGCATACAGTTTTCCCACAATGCTAAGAAGGCTGATGCAGCGGTAGTTTTTACAGTCCTGCTGCGACCCTTTTCGTTTATATACTGGGACTATCACGGCTTTGCACCAGTCTACCGGTACCCGCTTCAGTTCCCAGCATAAATTAAACAAGGTGTGCAGCGGGCCTGCCACCACTTCCTCTCCAGCCCTTAGCATTTCGAGTGAAACTCTATCATATCCGGCAACCTTACCTGCTTTCATGCTTTTCATTGCTTTCATTATTTCACCTATACTTATCTCGCTACCTCTTTCCTCTTCTTTCGGAACTTCTACTTCACTTAGTACACACGTTGTCTCCTCACTCATAAACACACTTTCAAAATATTCCTTCCATCTCTTTAAACTCAAAACTTCATCATTCAGAATATAGCCATTCTCGTCTCTTATAGCATTCATCATAGGCTGTTTTGAATGTCCCCTGGCAGTTTTTACAAGTTTCCAGAACATTTTAATATTTGCCTGGAAATTATCCGATATTCTTCTATCATTCTTATCCGTTCTTTCTTGCTTTTTTCTTTCAACTACTTCTTTTACTCTCTTATTAAGATGTCTAAAGACTGCCTTTTTTCTTTCAATATCATCATTCGTACCGCTAGAATTACCAGCCTTTGTTGCTAGTAAATCTAGCCATGCTCTCTTCTTTGCTTAAACTTCCATACGTACCTCATCATCCCACCATAACGTATTATTTTTCCTTTCATTCTTTCTCTTACTAACACCACATACTTCGGTAGCTGCATCCACTAAACCTTTCTTTACATTTTGCCATACATTCTCCAAGTCTAACTGCTTCATACATAATTCATCCAAACCACTTATATTTTCTTTCAGTCTACATTTGAACTTGTTTTTCTCATCTTCATCTTGTAACCTTTCTGTTCTAATACGCTGTAACGCAGTGGTAGACACAGATGATCGATGGCGCCAACGCCTGAATAGACCATTAATTCGGCATAAAACCAAATAATGATCCGTTCCTACGTTAGAACCCCGGTAAACCCTTGTATCCACCACTGCGCCCCTCAATCTTTCATCCACAATTATTAAATCTGTCATGCTTCTATCGTCACCTCTTTCCCAAGTATACATGTGAATCCTCTTGTGGCGAAAGCAAGTGTTCGTCACAAAAAGATTCTTTTCCATACATACGGTGAGGAGACTTTCACCATTCTCATTTATACTTTCATCACCAAACGTTCCCAATATCCTTTCATAACCAAGCCTCCTCACCCCAACCCTTCCATTAAAATCTCCTAGCGTAATAATATTTTCATTTCCCTTACACTTCATTAACACCATCCTTACCATTTCCCAAAACTGCTCTCGGATATAAGTGGGCTTAGACATGTCTGGGGCGTAGATCCCTAACACAAACAACTTCTTTAAGCTCACTTTCATTCGTATCCATAGCAGTCTTGGGCTTACACATTCATACTCTTTCACACATTGGCCCATTCTTTCTTAAAAGATGATACCTACTCCCTGGCATGCTCGCTCGATCTCGTCTACACCAGACCAGTATGCGGTAAACATGCCATGCGTAGTGACATCCTTCCCCTTCCTTTTCGTCTCATTCACACATAACACATCTATTCCTCTATCATACATCGTATTGCATACTTCATCCATTTTATCATTCATTGCCCCGCATACATTCAACGTAGCCAGACGGGCCTCTGCAATCCACTTTTCGCCTCTCCGGGAGACAGAACGTGACGGGTGGCGAACCTCGTCGCCGGTTTTCCTCCCGGAGATTGTTCGCACCCCTGCCCCATTAAAGGGGCGCCGGGAACTCGGGGCCATTTCTTTTATATGGTTCCTCATGGTGCGGATAAAGGGTAGTATATTTTACGCCTCTACCACGGCGTGGAGCCGAGTCTGTGCTACCGGCTTGTCGCTCATTTAGCACCACCCGGGAGACACGTGTAGGGTGGGCCTAGGAATAGGTGGTCAAAGCCTACGGACGCGAGCGACTTATCCCCCATCATCATTATTTAGTTTATCATCATTACAGCCCAAATCAATATCACAAAGTAGTCTTGAAACACCTGCATCTATCGATTTACTGCATCACTTTATCAGTTCGTCACTCCAGCTAAGGGGGCCCCCTATACTCCGCTTACCGGTACGAGACTGCTACTCTAGAATTTTCTTCCTCATCGGTTGTTAGTACCTAGCGTTATACGACGGGTTACTTCAGCTTACTGAAACGTTAGAGTTGTTGAGTTATTTAAAGTGTTAGTGCATCACGAGGCAACATGAATGACTGAGGAATAAAATATTTAAAGGACATGTGAAGTCCGGCAACACGCAATGGAGTAACGTGGCGGACACACACGTCTGCTTAGCAATATGGTTGACTTCCGTCCCATCTCTCGAATTAGGAGATATTACATACATATTCAATGTAGGCGCTACAAAATTATGATGTATTCCTTTATTAAAGGACAGCCAAAGGTAATTACAATAATACTTGTTCAAAAAATATTGGTAATATATAAATTTAATTTTAAGTATAAAACCTGTCCACAAAAAGAGTGAAATTTCTAAGCAATATTGGAAAAGGTGCCAGATTTATAAAGTGCAAAATATTACTAACATAACCTAAGAATAAATTAAAAACTAAGAAATACTAAACAACACAGGGGAAAAGTGACCAACAAAAAAAAGAGAACCAAAAAAAATTTACATTTTATACTATCAAACTATTAAAAACTATCTCTTAAATTCTGTAGCATTGTTTTTTTTAAATAGGACAAGGAATCGCTAAAACGTCCATAGAATATGTTAAAATATGTTGTAAGTCCGAAAACCAAGCAAAAGTCTTGATAACTTGGTCACTGGTACAAGTTCAACGTTCAATACTGGACTGTTAGGAATTTAGGTTACTGATAATAAAAAAAAAACTTTATTAATAATTAACACCCGTTGTAATGTAGTGATATCAGAAAGGATAACCGTGCAGTGGCGGTGTGAGAATATCCACGAGCCCACATCGTTCTGTTAGTGTCGTAACGAGTGACGTGGGGAAGCTAAGCAGGAGATGGCGTCAGTACCTTCGTGATAACAACTCAAAATATAGTCTGTGGCTCCCGACCAGCTCGCCTAACGTTTCAACTGCGACAAGTCACTTGCTAGGCCTCTCTCATGGTTTGCCGTATGGTCAGCAGTAGACTCACGAAAGGCTTTGCAATAAGGTGAAAATCTAGCACACAGTCCACCTGATGCTAAATGGTTTGTGTGGTTCATAGACATCTACATCTAAATTAAAAATCAAAATGCAGATGCGCTATCACTTCTGAGGGTTAAGATGAAATGCCTCATTTCAATTTAATAGGGTCTCCGCTTCTCTTCACTCGCCATACGAAACACAGCAGCATTAAACTTCTCTTTTACGCTGGTATTGAGAGCATAGTTCTCCCCCGGCTAAGCCGACCTATTCGTGCTACTACTAATATAGGTGCAACATGGCTGTACCACTTATAATAAACTTTATCCGCTTCCGCTCTTAAATTAGCACATGTGTATATAACAACTACTTAATTTGAGGCGTAGATATATTCCTAAATTTTACAATGTAAGAATTGACATAAGCGTTTACTCATTTGGTATAAATCCTCCGCTGCATTTTCAAATTTTGTGCAGTGAGGCATTATGCGACGCGCGATCACAATACCCTATTGTTCCCATATTGGACCTTTATTTTGCTGTCGTCGTTGACTATTCGCTATAGATTTCTTGTAACCTGTTTGCATCATTAAAAATGAAACAATTCGTGAAAAGAACCCTCTTTTATAATGTATTTTTTTTATATAGAATAAGGGCGACAAACCAGCATACAGGCCATCTGATGGCAAGTGGATGCTTAGGACCGTGGATATCCACATCTACCGACGATTAAAAATGAAAAGGCAGAAGCGTTGTCATCCCCGATAACTAAGATGGAATGCCGCGTTTCCAGTAAAGTTATGTGAATATTTATAAATAAAATATTGGCATCTGTCTGTAATGTCAAAATAACACCTTTTTACTGAATGCATATAAAAGTATACACGGTAAATACTAAAAGCAAAAAACATTTTTTTAGTTTTTATCTGTCTGTGTGTTTGTTCCGAGCCATCTCCGAAACAGCTGGACCGATGCTGACGAGACTTCACAGACAGATTATTTCAAGGAAAAGAATTAGGGTTCTGTGCAAAAAAAAATAAACCCATTCAATCCAATCGTTATCAATTCCACGCGGACGGAACGGCGGCGAACAGCTAATTGCTCATGCAGTTGTAGTGAAACGGTCTTCCAGTTTACTGCATAGTAATTTGTTTCTGCAGTCCATTGACACCTGCAACCGACATCAAATCGACCAAACCAATTTTTCCGACTCTATTAAGAGTCGAGGTACATACAAAGGTCAAATTTAGACTCCCAGGACTGGCACATAGCCGTGGGCCATGAGGATATTCCGCAATGGGGGCTTACCCCGAGGCCCGAGACCTGGGCATAAGAAGCCTATGCAGACGACACCACTGACATCAAATACATAAGGTTGGATTGTCACCTTCAACAACGAAGTGAAATGCCTCACAGCCGGTTTCTGATGACACATGAGTTAATTAAGAAGTTAAATACTTACTTGTAGTAAACATTAAAGTACAAATAGAATACATAAAATGATGGTATAGTTATTGGTACTGTTAATGTTTAATTTCTTTAAGCATCATAGCATAATGTTGGATAATGGTGAAAGAATATTTCGAAAACTTGAACGCCATGCACATCAGAGTCCAAAAAGCGTGTACCACGTTTAAGGAGGAAATTTGAGCAAATTGTTTGTACTTAGATATTGTTTTGTTTTATTTATAAGCTAACTATTCCCTGTGACTCCGTCCGCGTCGAATGATTACGATTGCCTTGCACGGGTTTTAATTTTTTATGCGGAGTCCTGGTTTTTTTAAATTAAAACCAGCCTAAGTGACTACTTATAACATCAGCTACCTGCTAGTGAAGGTCCCGGCACAATCGGTCCAGCCGTTTCGGAGATGAGTCGGAACACACAGACAGACAAAAATTAAAAATATCTTTTTTGTTATAAGTACCGTATATACCTTCATATACATTTAGTAAAAAGCTGTTATTTCGAAATTACAAACAAACATTTTTGTATAGATTTTTCTACGTTACACCTCCCTGAGAATTTTTTTGTTCTAACGCTGAGCAAACCTCACTCTGTCACTGTTTATTACGTAAGCAATCAGTGTTGAAAGGAATTATTTCTATTCTGCCACATTACAACGCTTTACGCCTTTTGTTCCGACTGCATGTGACGCAAACTGCCGAGTAATCGTATGTCGCGTCGAAGATGAGCAGACACAAAGGCGTCTGACGCAACGCTGTTGCTAAGCCGGCGGTCACGTCGGAATCGAACCGCCACCGTGACGCGGCGCTGCTGACTCATGACCTGACGAGCAAGCACTCCGGATGTGATGAAACTGTCGATAAAAATTAATATTTTTGTTAATCGCTGTTATATTGTGCGTATTCTGCAGACTGTTAAGGCGAGCCTGGAAATAAATGCGTTTATTCTAGTTTAAGCATGTAGCACAAAACATAAAAAATTAATAATCGTCTCTATTATATATATATGTATATATATATATATATATGTATATATATATATATATTTATATATATATATATATATATATATATATATATATATATATATTTATATATATATATATATATATATATATATATATATATATATATAGATATTATATATATATTATATATAGATGAGAGAGGCAGCGCCGTTATCAGAAAGATAATGCTACTAACTCCTGTTCCACTTTAAACTGGAGCTGAATCTTCCCTTTTTCTTACCTTAAACAAAAATATACTTAAATATGATGCGCGGGAAAAAAATTCAAGCTATCTCTTTCTTTTTAATGTTAATGTTAATTTAGATTATTTTAATTAACGGTTGTTAAATCATGATATGGACAGTAAAACTTATAGATAACGATACTTTTACAATTTTTTAACAAAACGCTAAAATAATAAGAAAATACTTTTCTATTTTGGAAGACAAAAAAGAGGGTTGTAAAGAACTACTTCTTACATCCTAGCACATACCTTCACTCTTTTCTGACTTGAATTCACATGATCATCATCACCGCAGCCTGTCAAAATTACAACACTGCAGCTTAACAAAAGCTGCCCCCATATATTGGCTTAAGTTGAATATTTGCCATAGTTGCCAAATTTGGTAGATGGGCTAGCAACTGCAATTTATTTGTATTTTTCACATGTTAGTAAGAATACGCTACTGGTCATCTCCTTGTTTATTTTTCTCCGTCACCTTTTACTACCCATCGGAACAATATGCCAGTGGATATTCCACATGGCCTTAAAATATTTGAAGGCGGTTACAGAGAACAAAAAAACAGTAAACAAATACACACCTATCTAAATAATACCCAAGATAGCCAATAACGGTAATTTAAATAAATAGAACACACACCTACATATAATCATATACACAAATATATTTATATTACTAGCAATTACAGCGCCACCTACCGGGTTGAATTGTGAATTTAAACATCCAGGAAATCGCTCAAACACGCACAAAGAATTCACCAAAATCGATCTAGCCGTTCTCTAATGATGATTTTTATTTTTTATACATGCGACATTTGATTTTTTATTTATATAGATATTGTAATATAAGACACATCACATCCTGATTAAACTAAAATAGAGATAGGCTGTAACGATGACGGAACTTAACAGTTCTGAACCTATTTTAGAAAAGTAGCCCAAACATTGATCATCACTGTTTGTTTGCTGGTTGCCTTAACTTTTCAAGTAGCATATTACATAGGCGCGCAGCTTGGCCAACGATGAAGATATGAAACCCTTCTTAATGATTTTTTAGGTGATAGAACCATAACCATATTATGGCTGCAGCAGCTAGAACAGGGTAGTACCACTCACAGAATACCAGCGTGTAATAGCAGGTTAATGCTGAGTGCGTGTAGAGAACCGAAGACCCTTTTTACTGGAATCGAGACATTCCATCTTAGTCCTCAGGGGTGACAATGCATCTGTATTTTGATTCTTAATCGACTATTAATGTAGATGTCTAAGCGCCACAGCATCCACTTATCATCAGATGGACTGTCTACTCGCATATCACCCTTATTCTATAAAAGAAATCCAAACCGTTTCATATGTTCATAGTTGGTTGGTTGCTCGCCTACCGTGTAAATTATAACGAGAACTTCGCCTCTGTGCTATCCATGTTTCTGTATATGTTCCAAATTACCATATTAATCTTTATAGAAGTCTTTAATATAATGTTTTATATTATCATTTAAAATAATACATGTTAATTAAATAGATAAGCTCGTGTTTCGTTTTGGAATTACTGCATTTATAATGTGTTTTCATTTTAACAACTTGGCGGTTACTTATACGATAACATTGGGTGCGTTTGGCAGAAAAAAGCGCTAGCAAGCGCTTGTAAGCAAAATGGCGATCGTAAGCGCTAAGTGCTATCAAATCGTAAGTAGCTATTTTCCTCTAGGACACGATGTTAGTTTTAACCAGGGAACCTAACCTAATTTAAATATATTTTTGTAAAGTATTCATATTAGAAACTTACCAACCATGAATTTTTGATAACATGTATATGTTTATTCGTCATTATATTACTTAAAACTAATATTGCACAAAACAACTTATAAACTCTACTTCAAAACAAACAAATTAAATAAGCAAAATGGCGGATTGTGTCAGCGCTTCTGAAGTAGCAATCGTGTCCTGGCCGAAAACTATTTTAGCGCTTGTAAGCGCTTGCTAGCGCTTTTTTCTGACAAACGCACACATTATATCTCTGAATTTTTAGGTGGTACCTAAATAACTAAATTATGTGTAGCGGTTAATCGCGAGTCGACTCAAGTGGCTCCGACAAAGTATCAGCGCTGCGGTAACTCGGTTACTGTAGCATTATGAAGAGTCTTTATTATTTAGATGTGTTTTTTAAAAAATCCGTTTAGTTTTTTATTTTAATTGTTAAATTAAAATTTTTTAAGTAATTTGTAGCAACGATGAAATATATTAAGTATCCTTTCTTTTTTTTGTTTTGTTTTTCTTTCTAAATCAAAGTGTTTAATCGTTTTAAGATAGAAAGGAGATGGACAAAGTCTGCTGCTCTGGTAGCCCCTAGTACTGGACAACTTTTCAAATGGATTGAAATCTATGAACTATAGCATCCACTTACTATCAGGTTGACAGTTTGCTTGTACAGCGATCATATTTATATAAAATGTTATTTACCTTCCATGAAGTTTGATGCATTGCGATCACTAATTATAGGAAATACCAAAAAGCCAAGCAGCGGAACTATACTAACTAATAATTTTTACTCGGTGTTAAAGCTTTTTTGTGTCTAGGAGTTTATCTGGTACTGACCTCTTTCCTGTTTTCGTTATCAACTTATATACACTTGTTATATTATTGCAGTCTGAAGAGTAAAAGGGTTTGTAAGAAAAAACAACGCAACTGTGTAGCCTTCTTCGTTTGAACTGGGCTGATAGCCACTTCCCACTATGTAGACTGTACGTTCGGTTGTCATTACACTTTTAATAAAAAAAAAGGAAAACAAGAAGGACGTGCCAATTCACGGTAATATTCCGTACGTAATGCTCGCAGAAAAAGAAGCTGTTTGCTTACGATATAAGCGCCAAAATTATACGCAGTAAAGTGGACGAATTTAACTTCATTTAATATTAGCTATCCGCCCCAGATTTACCTGGATAGGATATTTAGATTTAAGACTATTTATTTTATCAAATTTTTGTTTATTTTTTTTTTCAAAAAAAAGAAGCTTACTTTTTCGTATAAAATTAAGCCAAAATTATTTCTGGCAATGCCTTCTGTCTGCTCGTTTATTGGTCATCACTATCGTTTCGAAGGTAAGCGCTCACAGCAGACAGTCAGACAATTTTTTTAAATGGTAATTTTCGTTTTAATAGCCTTCAAAAATCACCCGAGCATACAAAACAGAAGCCATTATTTTCAATATTCAAGACAGTAATAGATTTAACGATTATGTTATTTCATTCTAATTAGATAATAGACACGTATTATAAATGAGGCGATGTCGATATCAATCGTTCTGCTACGGAGTACGACGATCCAGTCACGTATAGCCTCAAATTATCATTGCCACTAATGGTTCCTATAATTAATGCCAATAATTGGTTTAAAACGATAATTGTGTTGATAGCGGTGCACAAAATATATAACGGGGAGAGGAAGAAACGCCTAGAATGTGTTTAAGCACAGTAGTTAAGATAAGTATTCAATTAAAACAGCTCAGCTATTTAAGGGAGTTGAATATCGTATATCGTATCGTATATTTTATGCAGGGTAGAGGGATGTTGCAGCTATATTATGATTGTAGCAGGAATGGGTCGTTTCGCGCTCTTACAGGCCTAAAATTGCAGCTCAATGTTGCTGTGTTTCGTATGGTGAGTGTAAAGAACCGGATATCCTTTTTACTGGATGCGAGGCATTCCATCTTAGTTATCAGGGATACCGACGCATTTTGATTCTTATTTCTTTTTTTATTCTTAATCGAGGGTAGATGTAGATATCTATGGGCCACGTGCATCCACTTACCATTAGGTATGTGGTTTCACACCTATTCTATAAAAAAAAAACAATCCTTAAAATAATATAATTTTTTAAAGTACCTACAATTTTTATCTATAGATCCACACATATAAATAAAATTAAAGTGTCGGTCCGTAATTGACTTCATTTAACTTCATAGGATTACTAGCATGCTATAAACACAGAAATAATCATTGATTAAAACTACTTTTATGGTGGCGTAGATCGGACAGTCATCCCAGTCCCCCGTGTCCATGGGCGCTGTTGCTGTAAAGCACCCGGAACGTCGGGTATTTAAAATTAAACGAGATAAAATCCGTAGAAGTAGTTTTAATCAATGCTTAATTTTCGCGTAAATATAAGAAATCTTGACAGAAATAACCAATAAAAATGAAAGTTCACGAACAGATATAGAGCAACCACAGTTTTTCATTATATTGAGTTCTTATCAGGAATAAATTGCCGTCCATTTCCTGTTCCGATTTCCTCTGATGCCTCTTACGTCACCTTCTTTCCGCCTTTTTTATTTCTATATTTAATATATTACTTATATTATATTATTATATTATTACTTCCATACTAGGAATTTCTCCTATACCGTGGAGGCAGTTTACAAACATAAATTTCACAAGGACAAATATCCAGACCCGGAAGAATTATATGTAGGCCATTTGATATTTGTGGTATTCGAACCCACGGTCCACGCACCGCAACTGACTGCTTAGCCACGGTGCCACAGAGTCGTCCGATCCAGATCTTCTTATATCTTAACCATGAGGCAATGAGGCAGTAAAACTACTTACAGTTTGCAAATAAAATTTTATTTAAATTTAATTTAGTTTATGGTAGAGTTTTCTGAAGTACTTATAGCCAATACCCGCTCGCTTCGAAAGACGGACGGATGTAAAATATCAAGATTTTTTTGATAGGACTATCGTAAAATTCGTTTTTATTGAGCGTCTACTACGACTCACTGCGAAATACTAACTAGGTACTCATTGCGAAATGAGTAACTATACTAAATTTCAAGTCAATAAAAGTATACACTCGGTATAGTTTTAGAGAGCTCATGATGAGTCAGTCAGTCAGGGGTATTTCGTGTATTCAGTGTGTATATGGATAGATTCTGTTAACGAACGTACGTTAACGGCAACCACAGTTTTTGTAACATGTTGAATAACTCAAAAGCCGTAGAGTACATTATTAACTCGCAGTACTAACTCGCACTGTGAGTGGGCGGGCTCGCGGTGGATCGATGCCTTAATCTTGTTACTTGGGCATCCTTTAGCACCCGAACCCATAGCATGAAAGTCAAGTTCAATGCCGAAGGTATTATCTGTCTTTTACATATGTATAAATATTTTTATCAAATAAGTATTACGAACATATTGAATCAACATTGTTTAATGCATACAACAACCTCGTGTATTGAGGTATAATTTCCAACAGAACACATGATTTTTTCTACATGGCAACACATGGCTTTTCGAAAATGAGCCGAGAGTCGAGAATCAAGGTAGCTCAAGGGCTAAGTGCTCGTTGTAAAATTCACGCAATGCCAGCACCCCGGATTCGATTCCGCCGGCACTAATGAAATTGTTAAATACAATTTTAAGTGGTGATTTACCACACACTAGGTAGGGAAGGTAACATCGTGAAGAAAAAAATATTTCGAAGACATGTGAAGTTCGCCAACACGCATTGGGGCAGCGCGATGGACATCGTCTTTCCTTAAAATCCTCGTAGAAATGAGAGGAGTCCTGTGCCTATAGGCTGTAACTTTGAGTTTAACTTTTCAAAAATATTTCTTTAGGGTATTCATCCACACCATTTTCACTTCCACTTCAATCTACTAAACGTCAGCCTACTGTTACTAGACTCAACAGAATTACTAATTCATTTATGGGGCCATTTATACGCTTTTACAACAATATCCCAGAAAATGTACAAAATGTGTCATTAAACAGGTTTAAATGTCTTATTAAAGAAAAATTGTACAAAAAGGGTTATTAAATTTAAAAAAATACATAAATGAAAATAACTCCCTGGAATGAGGTGATCGCCACCATGTTGGTTCTACAAAAATTAATTCAATAGTTGTAATAAATTTATTGTAAATTAAAATATGTTTAAAAAAGTCCCGCTCGGTTTTTAGCTTGTTCTTCCCAGGACGGAGGCTTTTTTTCAAACCAGTGGCAAACAAAAAATGTCTTTCAATAACTATTATACAATAATCTACTTTGAATAAAATCATTCATTTTATTTCATTTCACTGTGCTGTCAGTTATTTTTGTACTTCTGCGTATCCTGCTAATGAATATTACACGTGAACTTCTGCAACCGACTACAAACAATGAAGGTTATTACATTAGTTGCATCTCGAAGGACCAAGATGGAATACCTCATAGCCTGCAAATTGTACTGACTCTCTATACACTTCTGAACCGGAACGTGACTGCACGTGTCACTGCTGGGCCTCAGGAATAGCCAAGAGAGCGGAACCCACGCAGACAGAACCCTTGGCGGAACCAGAGTTCTCCCACGTAGTGATGCATGCCCACAGAATACAGACACACTTAATATAGCAGCGTCAGACTGTGTGTTTTGTTTGACGAAAAGCGGAGATAACATTCCATATTAGATATGGCCTCAGGGTCACAACGAATCTGCACTTTGATGCTAAGATGTAGGCGTCCAAAGACCACAGCATTCTCTTACCATAATATAACGATTGGAGGTCCACCACTGTGCGATTTACCAAAAGTTTTATTCCTCGCACAAATTCTTTTTGGAATCGCCTATCGCATCATCGATTTTACCAGACCAACACGTATTGAGAAATTCAAGGAAAGAACCTACTCTTTTTAAAGAGCCGGCAACGCACCCGCAATGCCCCTGGTGTTACATTTGCTCATGGACGGCAGTACTCACCATTAGGGGAGCCGTATGCTCTTTACTCCCCATTTTATAAAAAAATAATATAATGGAGTATGTGCCCGCTTGAGTCTGACCAAAATTCAATCAGTACTCAAACAAATCGGATACCTTTCAACAAGTTAAAGACACTTAAAAAAAAGTCGTCATCTGCGACGAACAGGTTTTTTTTGTGCAGAATTGAAACAATCGTTATTAATTAAACCTTATGTACATGTACTGCAAAAAACTTGTCGAGGCGTGCGCGCAAAATCAAGCTGGAATTGTGACACCGCACGTAATTTTTAGTTGTTACGACATGCCTGTTGCTGGGTCACAGACAACTAGAATGTCAGTAGATTCATTATACTATATATTCATTATATTGATTTCCAATTACTTGGTAATATACAACGCACGATTGATTACTGTCATCCATTTATAATTAACAAATGCTCCGCTCCGCTTTCACTCCACACGCCCCAGCCACACCAAATCTCACTGTGATCCATTTACTATTAACTAACGATGAGCTCACGAGTAGCTCAGGGGCTAAGCACTGTAAATTTCACAGTACGCAAGCACCTGTGTTCGATCCCCTTTGGCACCAATGAAGTTGTTAAAATAATAAATAAATAGGTATTCTGTTAGTTTTATACTCTAAGCGTGGAATTCTCGTATCGTTATATATATATATATATATATATATATATATATATATATATATATATATATATATATATATATATATATATATATATATATATGCGAGCAAACCGGGTTCGATCCCCGCCGGCACCAATGAAATTGTTAATTGCAATTTTAAGTGCTGACTTACCACGTACTCGACAGTGAAAGAAAACATCGTAAGAATAGACAAAAATATTATGAAGGCATGTGAAGTTCGCCAACACACATCAGGGCAGCGCAGCGGACACCTCATTGCCCTAAAACCAGCTCAGAAATGAGAGGATGCCTTTTGAGGACGTATATAGACTGTAACATTAACTTTTTTAATTTTTAACGATACGCAATACTTTGCCTGGATGGGATTAGGTTTAGTAAAAAGGTTATTATAAATGTCAAAATTTATTTTAAAAACTGTATATGCGACCTATAAAAATAAACTCACATTTACTGCTCAAAACTTAAGATTTAATTTAATTAAATTATTTCACATTCGACAACATAAACAGATTTAGCAGTTACACACATAAGAGCTATCATATATGTAGTTGTCCATGTAAATAGCATTGGACGCCACAATCGATTACTGCATTATTGAATATTTGACCCAGCAATTTATTCATGAAAGGGACAGTCTTACCAGAAATTTACAACTCTCTTGTTGACACGCTATTGTCCTGTTGGTATCAAGCTCCATGATAAATTATATACGAAAAACGACCCCACTCCCCGCTTGTGATACCTTCTAAGATATTAATTGACGTTATATTGTGTATTGTAAAGGACAATTTTTGCTGTATCTGTACTAGATGTATCAGTACTAGATTTTGAAGTTTGATAAACGAAATTTTAGTTTCATTATTCAAAAAAGAAAGATAGGTATTCAATTTTCGTGCACTGGTTCAGTAGAGTCACGTTGCATTGTGTTACAGCTATATTATAGTTGCAGCATAAATGGTAATGCTCGACCGGGGGAGGACCGCGCTCTCACTGAATACCAACGTAATATAACAGTTTAATACTGCTGTGTTTCGAATGATAACATGATAAGTGTAGAATATATTTCTAAGAGTAACGAGGAATTCTATCTTAGTACTCAGGGGCAACTTCGCATCTAAATGTCGATTCTTAATCAAGGATAACCTAATCTACGGTAGATTTAGGTTTCTTTGGGCCATCCACTTTTTATCAAATGAAATGAGTTTGTCACCCTTATTCAAAAAAAAATATCGATATAATCAATTGTTCTACGGTACGACTCTGTGACTTACAACAAATCAAAACGCCTTTAATTTTGAACCTTATAGTACATGCTATAAAGTTTAAAAGTTAATACCCATCGACTTAATATGAGGAATAAGTAACAACTATATGATTTCCTTCCATTTGGAGTTCTTTCACTATTTCCAAGCACGATCGCGAATCTTAGGGTCAACAAGGTTATTGCTGATATAGTAGAACCTAACCGGTAAGGTAAAATGACCATAAAATATATTCAAGGTTCTTTCGCTTATAGTATTGCAAAGGCCTCGTTTAAATCCAATAACTATTTGTTTAAGTGACAAACGAATTTAGAGCCCACCCGGTAAGAACTAGCTACTGAAATCCATCGACACTTGCAACCAAGTTCAAACAAACACGGCTACAGATGCGTTGTCACCTCTGAGGACCAAAATGAAATATATCACAAGCTGTTATTATGCAGGCTCTTTGCAATGCTGCTTGTACGAGCATATTTCCGCAAAGTAACAGATTAGTAAGCTAAAGTGGCAATGAACCGGTCATATAGCTCCAAGAACCGACAACCGATAGGGAAGAAAGCTTCTCGACTGGCAGCCTCGTACGGTAGACGAAGTGTCACACCCTCACTAAATGGAGTGACGACCACGTAACACATGCAATAGTTCGATGGATGCAGGTGGTTCAGGATCGCGCTTTATGGTATTTTTTTATGTTCAACAGTGGACTTTTGAAGAGCTGTAATGACGATGATAATGATGATGATGAACGCTTGATTCTAATTATTTGCTTGTAAGAGGATGGCACCTGTCCAGACAGACTCCTAAACAGAAGCAGAATGAATAACGCAATGAATGAATGCCTGTATAAACAATGCCGTGGTTCACCATTGATGACCAATAACACCTCTGACATCCAAAACAAGTGCTTGTATCCATCGCTTCTGAGAAACGGTGAATCGAACTATGTTTTGCATTGGAACACGCAATGTTGGGAGACTCGGTTTCTGGGTAAAATCCGTTGCATGTTGCTATGCGGTTGTTAATGTCAAGACACGACGTTTTACAATAACTTGAATTTATGTTATTGTTTAAAACTTATTATGATAATGCTACGGACGTGATTAATTTACTGAGCTTGGTATTGTCAAAAAGTTTCATGATAGATATTATGAAACTCATTCGAATTCGTTTTTATAGAACAATTTTAATTATACTTTACTATATCAATAGGATTTTTTGCGAGCACAATTTCATGGTATTTTTTTGCGCAAAACCCTAATTTTTTTACTAAAATAAGAGTAGGTTATTCCTCATAATATCAGGTGCCAGTGAAAGTTCCGTCAAACAACAAAAAAAATTAGACAATTTCTTTTTTGTTATAATTACCGTATATTCTTTCATATGCATGTAGTAAAAAGCTGTTATTTGATATTACACATTTATTCTTCAAATTTATTTGTTTTTATAGAAAATGAGAGCTGATTTCTCAAACGACAGTTTATAGTTATATCTATATAAATATATAAATAGTAATGTTTCTGATATCGAAATAACTTGTTTCTGTCAAACTCAGGGGTTTATTTGCATTGATTAAAACATAAGCGATCACTTTAAAACAATTTGTCTGTCTGTGTCTCTGTCCGGACTAAACTTTGGTATGGCTGAACAGTGCCAGGAGGGATGTAGGCTTTATTTTATCCAATAAACTTGAAGAATTAATTTTGGAATATTTGTAACGCCACGGTATTATATCCAATCTACACGAAGTCGGGGCAGATCACTAGTATAATATATTTTTTACCTGACTCATTGCAAAAGTTAATGTTTGTTTTATGCCACATAAATAAACTTTGTCTGAGTTTGCCAAATCACTTATAGGGACCTGCCCCATACATTCTCTCATAGGACCATGTCCCGTATTTGCCATAGTTGGCACACTTGGCCAGCGTGTTGGGAGCCGCAGTTTTCAGTTCAGCAGTAGACTTATAAGCTGCAATGGATGGATGGAGGAAGAAAGATTATCGTATGCTACTAACACATTTACGTAGTAGTTATACATATTCAAAATGGCGTAAGTATAAATTTTCTGTAAGAGTTGTTAATTATGAAAATAAATCAGATTTACACACCGCGTCGTATAACGTGGCGACCGCTTTGACCTATGATCTGTTACATATCGAGAGAAAGTGCAGGCTCCGGCCCAACTTGTTTTTTGAGCGCAATTTCGCTTCATGTTGACTTCCAGCTAGAAAGCTAACCTGTACCCTAATAATATATATTATAGATATCTAGATGTCCTCAAAGATTAAAGCACTAGATTCCGTGTGAAACGGCTCGGAGAGTTAAATAATTACTAAATATTAGGTTATTTTTTAAATAACAGAAATTTTAGTGCAGACGGATTATTAAGCGATTAATAATGGAATTAAGTAACGGATTAGGAATATAAAGTGGCAATGGGTCGGCCTTATAGCTTGAAGAACCGACAATCAATGGGAAAGGAAGGTTTTTGAGTGGCAACCTTATACCTGTAAGCGAAGTGCCGGGCGGACTACCACCCACTAGACTGGTAAGATATGCAGGAAGTCGATGGATGCAGGTGGCTGAGGACCGTGTGGAACGTTTGTGGCATTCCTTCGACGACGCCTATCTTAAGCAGTGGATTTGTAAAGGGTTGTAATAATGGTATTAGTGCAGAAATTCATTTTCATGCAGTAGAGGTTAAAACAGTTTATTTTTTTTTTACATAATATTTGCCAGTGCTTGACTATATTTTTTATAGAATAAGGGTAATAAGCAAGCTGAAAGTCCACCTGATGGCAAGTGGATGCTGTGGCCCATAGACATTTACATCTATCCCCGATTAAGAATAGAAATGTCAATGCGTTTCCGCCTCTGAGTTAATACTCACTATCTTAATAGATAGAATGTCGCACTACCAGTAAAAAGGGTATCTGGTTCTACATTCACCATATGAAGCACAGCAGCATTAAGCTGCTATTTAACGCTGGTATATTAGCTAACTATTTTTTATTGTCAGATATAATTCTTCACACGAGAACTCAATAACAGATTTTTGGCCTGACCCGGGATCGAACCAAGGATGGCATGATCAGCAGCCGTGTTTAGACCACTAAACCAATGAAGCAGATAAAATATAATACTTCGAATATACATTCCATTGACGTATTAAATCCTGTCAAAATTACAAAAAAGGGGGTATTTGTATAGTTAGCCATAGTTGCCACGCTTGGCTGCTATAGGAAAAATGATGATGCACATCTGGTTTGTTTCCTTCTATTGCCCGCGGGACGATGTGGGGTAGAGGATATTCTTACACTGTTTCTACAGTGTACACGGCTTATGCTATCACTAGTATATCTTCTATTATTGTACTATATTATCCGAAAATAAATTTAGAATGAATTTGATTTCCTGGAATCGTGGCATCTCTCGAATACAACAAACCATAACGGTTTTAAACGCGGTTGATACATCGAAATATGAACACTAAGAGGGCGTTATAGAAATGATGACTTAAGCCAAAATTCAAATCCAGGAATCTTGACTCACTGAACCGTGCAAACGTGTCGCAAGAACTATTACCTACGTCAAAGGATGTTAAAACAGTCGCCTCAATAAAAAACAAAGAACTCGACTGCAGTGATATCATTCTATGCATCTTTGTAAAATTCTTCTGTCCGTGTGTATGTGACTAAACTTCTTCTTCTTCTTCTTAACGGCTGGGCTGATTATGATAAAATTGTATGTGATTGTGTATCGAGATCCACATATCACACGTGTGAACAGGTTCATTCAGGATAATCAGTAGAAATGAAGAGTCTGTCTGGAACATCAAAATAACTGCCATTTATCGAGCTTCAGTGGCTATTTGTACTCGTATTGATGCCATTGAGGTAAAGCCATGTTACCTCATTGTGGTTGTAGCACGAATAAGTCGGCTCGACGGGGTAAGGACCCTCTTACAGAATACCAGAGTAAAATAGCAGCTTAATTTTGTTGTGTTTCGTATAGTGAGTGTAGAGATCCGGAGATAATTTTTACTGGGAATGAGGCATTCCAGCTTAGTCGTCATTGATTACAACGCATCTGCATTTTATCGAGGATAGATGTCTATGGGGCACAACATCCACATTGAATATGTATTTATAATAATACACACATATATTTTAAGTTACTACCACTTGAAGCAAGAAGTGACATTTCGGATTTGATATTTGTAT